>BDMV01000012.1:26616549-26923788 GCA_008326285.1 Oryza officinalis
GTACAGGTCTGACTATCTCGGGCTCTTGTACTAAACGAGTATCCATTAATGTCATATCCCTCCCAAGAATTTACTGTAGTTGATGGACCACAAGCCAACCTCTTCATAGTTATTTCATCGGTAGTTTGTCCCTCAGGAAAGTCTAGGTCTCGCAACCAATCTATGAAGAGATACTTGTGTTCTTTCATTATCCACTCGGTGGTGCGACCCTTATTGTTAGCTCGTAGTAGTTCGATATGTTGATCGATGTAAGGCTCAACGATAGCAAACTGATGAAGCACGCTGAAGTGAGCTGCTTGAAATGATTTGTGATCATGGGTGATGAATCTCTTCTTTCCTATGGTTCCCCTGCCACTCAATCTGCTCTCGTGTCGGGGCACAGGTACTCCAATTGCATATCCATCTTTGAGGTAATCGATACAACACTCGACAACCTCTTCAGTACTATAACCCTCAACCATTGATCCCTCTGGATGTGCACGATTTCGGACGTAACCCTTCAAAACTGCCATGTAATGCTCGTATGACCACATTTGATGGAGGTACAATGGGCCAAGCACGACCATCTGCGGCACTATGTGAACAATGAGTTGCTCCATCATATCAAAAAATGATGGAGGGAAACACATCTCAAGTTGGCACTGTGTCTCATGTGCGAATGTACGGAGATTTCCTAACTCTTTGAGACTAATGACCTTCTGTGACACTGCGTTGAAAAAGTAGCACAACCTTGCGATAGCAACCTTTAAATGCTCCGGTTTTATGGCCCTTATTGCAATTGCAAGAAACACGGTGAGCAAGACATGACAGTCGTGTGAATTATAACCAGATATCGACAAATCTTTCATGGAAACTAGTCGACTGATGTTTGATGAGAAACCTATGGGCACTCTGACATCGCGGAGTGATTTGCAAAATGACTTCTTCTCCTCAGGTGTCAGTGTGAAACAGGCTGGTGGAAGATATACTTTGCCATTCTTCTCTCCTTCTTGAGGGTGTAACTCTTCCCTGATTCCCATCTCGACTAGGTCCATCCGTGATTGCAGACCATCTTTAGTCTTCTTCGGCATGTCCAACAATGTTCCAACTATGTTGTCAAACACATTCTTCTCTAGATGCATGACGTCTATGGCATGCCGAACCTCCAGATCTTTCCAGTACGGGAGGTACTTAAAGAATATGGAATGCTTCTTGAATGGGGGAGGGAGTTTATCATCTGGCTTCGTACTATCATCTTTCTTCTTACTATCCTCTAGTTTCTTAGTCTTCTCGGGTTTCTTGAGCTTTTTCCCCTTTGATGGTTTCTTAGTCACTTTTCCAAATTTGCAAACAATTTTCTCTGTCATTGCACACACTTTTTCCCCCGATGTAGGTTTTGGTGCAGGATCAGTCTCTTCAGTGCCATCGAACTCCGCCTTCATCTTGCGGTACCTGTGATTTGTGCGTAGGAACCACCGGTGCCGCATGTACACAAGCTTGTTGGAACCCGGGAGATACCTATAGTACGTTCCATTCAAGCAGATCACACATCCTGTTTTACGTCTAATTTGACCTGAAACTGAAAACATTGCTGGATAATCGTTAATGGTTACGAAGATGATGGCTTTCACTGTGAAGTATTCTCTTAAGTACTCGTCCCACACTTTCAATCCCTCTTTCTATAAATCTGCCATATCTTCCAACAATGGTTCAAGAAATACGTCAATATCAATACCAGGCTGACGGGGTCCCTGTATGAGGATACAGAGTAGTACATATTTTCGCTTTTGACAAAGCCAGGTAGGAAGATTATACATAGTCAGAAGCACTGGCCAAGTACTATGTGAGTTGCTCATGTCTCCAAAAGGATTAACTCCATCAGTACTTAGGGCAAACCTAATGTTCCCTAGGTCTTTAGCAAACTCTCTATACTGAGCATCAAAGTTTATCCACTGACGAGCATCTGTCGGTGTTGAATCATCCCATCCTTCTTGCGCCCTTCTTCATGCCAACGCATTAGTTCCGCATCTCGCGGATTTGAGTATATCCGTTTAATGCGGTCTTTGACAGGAAGGTACCACATCACAAGCTGCGGGATTTTTCTCTGAGTTCCCTTAGTTCTGTCAGACGGTTCTAGGCTAGTATTGCTATTCAATTTGTACTGGCTAGCACCGCATGTTGGACATTCATCTAAAGAAGCGTACTCTTTCCTGAACAGTATGCAGTGATTAACGCACGCATGAATCTTTTCCACACCAAGTGAAAGGGGGCATATGAGTTTCTTTGCTTGATATGTGCTGGATGGTAGTGAGTTAGACCTCGGGAGCATTTTCTGCAGAAGTTCTAAAAGACTGTCGAAACTGGTATCAGACCATCCATGTCTCGCATTTAACCTCATAAGTTCAAGAACTGACCGTAGTGTTGTGAAGTCACTGTCACAGCCCTTCGACTCATTGTACAGAACTTCCTTAGCTGCCTTCTGTAAAGCTTCATAGTTATTTAAACCTATAGCCGACCCCATCAGCACCTAGGGTTCTGCATGACGTAACATTTCCTCTAGATCGATTTTGTCCTCAACAGAACCATCGTCGTGCACCATGTCTTCAACTTGTGCCGGAACTACATTTTCAGGCCCGTCCACTTGTTCTTCGCCATGACGTGTCCATATTTCGTACTTGTCTATAAATCCACGAGTTACTAAGTGCTCCTTCAATTTATAAGCATCTTCCCAGACTATTTCATTCTTACAGTCAGCACATGGACAAATTATCTTTCTCATATTGTTCTTCTCAGCGTGTGCCTTCGCAATACCAATAAATTTAGACACTTCATCTCTATATGGAGACAAAAACCTCGGCCAATGATACATCCATTCCCGACTTTTCATATCTCTAAAAAAATGAACATAAAATATTTGCACTATTAATACCAAATTTGCAGGGTTTATTGAAAAAACATATCGCTATTCAAAACTAACTGAAGGTTAATTGTAAATTAATAAAAAAAGTTTATTTCATTTTTTTACACAGACATGCCAAATTAGTATATTAGAAAAATCTAACAAAATCTTATCATCGACATATTACAAACTAATATAATTATTTTTTGATTGCACCAAATAAATAGACATTAAAAATTTTATTCTCTCTCATATATATATATGACAAGATCTAGATCTAAGTCTAGAACTACGAGGTGGATATGACAGCAAAATAAAAAAAATGAGATTTTATGTTACCACATTAAACCACTACAACAAGAGGCATCAAGTATTACACATACATCTAACATCAACATATCAAAAGAAAGTAAATTAAAAAACATGGAGCTTTTCCTTCACAATTTTGCATGCATAAATCCATCACAAATTGAGGTCTAAAAGCTTAAAAAATTACATACCTAGTGTGAAAATGAGTAGATCTAAGCATCGTAGAAAAATCCCCCGAAGATTTGAAGTTCAAAACCTCCCTCCCTATATTTAAGTCACTTTAGGAGAGAGAAACTTCGGGGAGAATGAACAGGGCTCGGGGAGAAAAAAGACTGTATAGGGGCATCTTTGCAGGCGAGCCATATAAGCGGCGCCTGCGAAGATCGATCTTCGCAGGCGCACGTTGCTTGCCGCCTGCGAAGATAGATCTTCGCAGGCGTCGCTTATATGGTCCGCCTGCAAGATCGATTTTCGCAGGTGGACCGCTCCCTCCACCCCGGGTATCGTCTTCGCCGGCGGGATTTTGGCTCCGAAGATCATACCCACCTGCGAAAATTTAATCTCTACGATGCCGAAAATGAGTTTTTTTTAGTAGTGTTCGTCCCGGTGGCGGCGGCTTTATCACCAGGGGCAGCGTAGCTCTGCGGGATCGACGGACGGGCACGTACGGCATCGGTGCTGAAGCGGTATGGTCGACGGTGCGTCGGGATGGAGAAACTGACCCGCGTGGGCAGCTGATAATTAAGCTGAGACAGTTTGGTGAGCAGACCTCTCTCTATTGACCGGCTGAAAAAGAAAAGAATTACTTGGGCTGGTTACTGTTCATGATGCGTGACACTGTTACGTGGATATATACGCTCTTCTTATCGGTTGGTGGGCTGGTCTGTTTGAGCTTGGGCAACAAGCAGTCAAATATCAACATATCATTGATGTTGTCAACGGGATTATTTAGCAGTATATGAAAATCTGCATAAAGAACGGTGTGAGGTCTTTCGTAACATAGGCCGACTAAACAGGACTCAATTACAACACCCAAGGGCTAAAATAGATTTGGACTAGATGAGGTATGTGAGTTGTTTTGCAGATTTTAAGTAGCTCAGGTGGAATTTTGATGTGAGACTAGGATCATCTAAAAGTGGAGTTCAAGACCCTTCCAATAATTATTTATGGGCCTAAAAATGCTTATAGATTAGCGGCTAGATCCATTTTAAGTTGATGTTGTCAGGAGGATCGAATTCGAGTCAAGAAACATGTAAAATACTAGTGGACACCCCACGCCTTGTCGCAGGTTTTGTAGTTTTATCGTCAAACAAAATCAAAGTTTTAAATTGTTAGGTGCAACTCTATGCATATACAAATTATGATAATGTGACTTTATATATACCCTATGTTATTAAAATACAATTCATGTTTTATTTTTCAAATCGTCATTGTGTATTGTTATAATATATGCATATTATTTTCATGCGCAATATGGGTATTGTTTGCATCACTCTACTTCACTTAGCTTGCTCTGAAAATGGGTTCAGGTAATGATACCTAATAATTATATGCTACCTAATCATGCATAATAAAACAAAACTCACATCTTAAACAATAATTTGAGTTATATTCGGAAAAAAAAGTTAGCATTATTTTTTAGGACTTGAAAGGGAAAAACATGGTGTTATGTGCAAAATAGGTAACAGTACTATGTATGTGTGACTGTGAGGTGGAGCAAAGGAAGGTGAATGACCAACTAATAAATGATTGTATTAGATGAATAAGTGGCTTCTTGATCCAATAATTGTTATTTTTGTACTAATGTGATCTGATGGCTTAAAATTATTGATGATTTGGCTTTTTGTATGTCTTTCTTTATAGAAGTAAATGTCCCTTAGTGGGTACCAACTACATAGGAAGTTAGGATTATCTCTTGCCTTCCATAACCCCTTATGGCTTGTTTGGCAACTTGAGGAAAAATGATTGGAAGTTTAGATAAAGGAACTAATGGTGACATTAACATGAAAATTTAATTTTTAATTTCAATCTCTTGTTTGGTACTGGTATAATTGGCCAAAAGGCCCGGGCCCAACGGCCTGGCCCGTGGCACGGACTTTTGGCCCAACCCAGGCACGGCACGGCCCGACTATTGTCGGGCCCGTGCCGGCTTGGCCTAACAGTTGGGCCGTGCCTGGGCCTATACCTCAGCACAACCCGGTCCAATGGTCAAGGAGGTAAAATAGATGAGGGAGGCAAATAGACTTATTCCAGCCATATAAGGCAGGCCCAAAGAGATGAGGGATGCAAAATATACTTATTCCAGCCATATAAGACATGACCCAAAGAGTTAAGGGAGCCGAAATAGACTTATTTCAAGAAGAAGCATGGTGGGCTTGTTGTGCCTTCGGGCCGGCCCGGCACAGCCCGTGTCCTATTGGGTCATGCCTGTGTTGGTGCAGCCCATGGGCGAGCATGGCCCGGCCTAGCGTGTCGGTCGAGCCGACCAATCTCGGGCCCTGCTTGGTCGGGCCCAAGCCATGCCGGGCTGGACCGCCCATTTGGCCATCTATAGGTAGTGGTGGTGGGAATTGACAAGGAGTTCAGTTGGAGACTAGATCTTAAATGAAAACAGATGGTTGAGATTTGTTTAGGCAACATAACGGAGGAATACCTTCGCAATTACCATCCCCTACCAGGTATTGAATAGAGAGAGCTTCTCCCTCAATTTCTCATCCCCATCCCACCAAAATTTTCATAACTCCCAACCAAACAGAATAGGTAATAGTCTCATCCCTCTAAACTTCCAATCCCTCTTAAAAACCCCCCCCAACCAAACACACCCTTACGGACGTAGTGATGTGGAAAAATACTTGGAGGAAGAACTTCACATGTTCCCAATCAACTTCATTGATCATTAATTGTCTCCATGTGTATGCTCGCCTTTGCTCGATAAATGCTAACGCTTCTGAAAGGAAGATACATAAAAGTCATGGTGCATTATTCTCTGTCCAAATGTATAGAAACAAAACCTAATATAAAACACATGCACCTTTTATCTTATCGTGTTGATGTGAAACATTGGAATGGTCATATCTGAGCCGGTGATGTTCTCATCAATTCAATTCTAGGAACTATGCTTATGCCCTGGGACAAATTTTACTGGCTATATTACCACTTGTTCATGTGTGAGTCCATCTTCTTCCTTTCTGCTGGACATTATTTTCCAATGGTCGGAATGAGAACTGCAATGATCTTCACTAGAACCATTCTTGAACACGACGACATGCACGAGACAGGTATGGCCATGTTCGACTTAGATTATTGAGCATATTATTGTCAAGGATTATCTACTTGGCTATATGTATCAATTAAATATTTCAATAAATAAACTTAACAAATAGGTTAAAACGAGTGGTCTAAGCACAAAGTAGAAGGAAATAAACATAACAAATAGCTTATAACATATTTTTTTGAAGCGTGGAGCAGATAATCCAGTTCAATAATCTGGTGAATATTGTTAAGTCAATGTATCCCTACCTTGAGCCCCACATAGGACTTTTTAGAGAAATGGTTAGCCAAAGGCCTACCGTGGACTGATTTTAACGAAAAATCAAAAGTGCCCAAGAGCACCATATGAGGAAACAATGTGTTATCGGGGAAGCCTTTTGCCAAAAAAAGGCATAACACAAAAGCTTTGAGCATTACCTCGTGGATTCAAAACCTTAGAATACTTCAGGGGTGAAAGCTAAAGTGGTTTCCACAAACTTGTATAATATTTCTTGTTGGACGTAAGAACCACCAACATTAGGGTAATAAATTCTTTAATTCTATCAGATTAATTGTCCATGGATTTCGAGGGCTGGTGCCTCTTGTAATTAATATGCACATTTATTATATAGATTTTGTCTTGATTGCATAGTTGGGCATGATTGGCTCAAGGAGGGGACAAATTCATTGCAGTACAAATCATAAGTTGATATGTACATTTATTATGTAGATTTTATCTTTATTTCCATTAATGAGTATCTTATAACTCTATCTATATAAAGGAGTTCCATATAGAGATACAGTGCTCCTGCATTTCAAGATGTCTAAGCATAACCTTGGATTATCTATCCATGTTATCTATATCATGTTTGCTGCTAACCAAATCCTGGGTGGAGGATTTCATCTGACCAACCAAGATGTGAACATGGTAGATCTATGTTTATTTTACTTTTAGTTTTTCTATTATGAACTTTGATCATTTTGTTTTGACATGAACATAATTGCAAACTCATGTCCTTTCGTTGATAGAGGAAGTCAAATTGGAAAATGCAATTTGTTTTGATGTATCGATACATATATGGCTTCCTTTTCTAAATCTTTTACCATATGTGGTTTATGATGAAATTTAACCAAGCGCTAGTGAATAAGAGTACTTTGCTTACTTCATGCTATAAATGCCTTTTCATCTTCAGACATGGTTTGGAAAAGGTTTGCAATCAAAAGTTGGTGATGCCGCAAAGTCATATGTAAGTATATATGCACAACCATTGTGTTTTATTTTATCCTTATAGAAGTTATATTCCATGAGTTTTTCTCTCTATTTCTTTTGTTTGTTTCTGCAGATGGCCATGCATCAGACATATGAGGGGAGCTACTTTGGGTTTGTTGCTACATTGGATGTGTACGGATTTGAGATTAATAACAGCCAAAGAATCATATCATCAATATGGATTGTCAACAGAGGTCCCAATGACAACTTAGAAGAGAATGCAATTAGGATTGGATGGCAGGTAAGCAGTTCTCCTTGAAAAAGTCAGTAGTCTTCCATTATGTTTACGTTTTGTTCATTTTCAGAATTAACTATATCGCATTTCTTTCTAGGTTTTTCCTGAAATGTACGGTGATTCACACACCCACTTCTTCACTTATTGGACGGTATGATTTTCTCTACAACTCAAAAATATATGGCTTCTAAAACATGCATGGCCATTGACCATTTTTTTGCATTTGAAACAGAGGGACTCATACCGAACTACAGGGTGCTACAACATGAGGTGTCCAGGTTTTCAACTCGCACATGGATCAAAAATAACTCCTGGTGATGTCATAAGCCCAGTATCCGATGTTGATGGAGCACGACAAAAGATTACAATTAAAGTTTTTAGGGTAATTAACTGAATATATATACTACAAAGCATAACTTCCATTTATATTGTTAGGCATACGTAAATGTTATGAGTGTTAGCTAGTGAATTGAAAAACATATATAAACTCAATTTACCTTTTAAAAAAAATGACAGGACAAGTCTACCAGGGATTGGTGGATATACTATGGCTTCAACAGCGCTCCAACAGCGGTGGGTTATTACCCAGCTAATCTATTTACCAACTTATCGGAGAAGGCAACTAGCAGTTTATTTGGTGGGAGTGTTTTAGCAGTAGATGGTACTTCAACCCCTCCAATGGGCAGTGGATTATTGCCATCGATCCTGTCTGACAAGGCTGCATCAATTGAGGATATTTTATTCGTTGATGAAGATGGCAAAATCGGACCCTTTGATGTGAAGACAATCAAACACGAGACCTCATACCTTTGTTACGCCATGACACCTATTTTTGGTGAAAGCACTGCAAGGTGCTTATATGGAGGCCCTGGAGGTTGCATCGGTTAGGCAGATTTGGCTTCAACTAATTTGCGGCCTCTGTTACGTATACATGTTCTTTTCTGTCGTTGTCAATGGAATCAGGGAGTTCCATATATGGAGAAGGGTAATTTGAGGCCGCACCATTGGTTGTGAATTTTAAAACATAACAGTAACTTTCATATTATCTAATCATAATGGAGTAATAATTTTGCATGTCTAGTTCGGTCATTTCCATTCCTCACATATTTTACACCAAGTAAAATGTAGAAAAAATATCAATACTAGTAAACATGCACGTGGAACTCACATTGACATATGAGAATATAACGATGTTGATGGTCGGTAAGTACCGATTTCGACTATCAATTATCTCAACAAATAAAGAGAACTAATATTTCTTACATGCATATTTGTTTCAAATAATGTAGTTTCACTTGTCCTTGGAGAATATTATAAATACAAGGATTAGCTACCAAATAAATGAGAATAAGGCAACATACAAAGAAACACATTTTCAGCCAATCAAGCGAGTGCATATGGATTGAAGGGCTCACAAATCAGAGCAAACCAACATATTGGAGGCCAATTCACTGTGCACCGTCCTAGGGGCCCACATGTCAACCTTTGGGCAAAAGTCGGTGGAGAGAGGCGGTGGCACTGGTTCGGCCATGCTCGGCCTCCCTCACCTCCACCTTCCACGTAGTGTTTCCTCATTCGCGCCCAATGATAGTTGTGGGTGAAACCGCCATCAACAACCGTCATTAGACATCTATAAAAGGAGAAGAATCTCTCACTCTAAAAACACACACTCAAGAAGCAATCTATCTCTCTCTCATTTGTATTACTCTCTAGATTAGTGGAGTTTAGGCTAAGAGTATTTCTTTGGTTTCCTAGTCCTCTTGGAGATAATCTTGGAGATTCGAGTATGTCTCTAGTATTATTTTCTCTTTGTAAGACATTGAGCTTAGTAATAAAATTATCTTTTTTATTTATCGGTGCTCATGGTTCATATATTGGTTTGTAAATTATATGTTCCTTGAGTACTTTATACTTAGTTCATATCCTATATATGTTAAGGCTAGTCGATCTATGTCATGACATCAGTCCAATGATCAACGGGTTGCGCTAGTTCTTACTTGTCCATCATAAGGATGGAGTTCTGGGGAAACTAGATGTATTATTTAGCAATGCAAACATGGTGTTTAGGTTGGTTAAATGTTGTTGGATGCGGGTGTGTCCCACGAGTTGTAGAGGTAGGCGGCAGATGGTGATAGTCCTGTCCGTCCTTTGTAATCCTCCACGTTGGGGTATGACGTAAGAGTTCGTAAAATTGCCGTAACTATGCTGGTAGACCAGTAGGGAGCGGTCTCTCGGTAGTGCCTAAGTCCTAAGCTTATATATGTATATGTATGTTGGTTTGTAAACTAAGCATCGTAAGTATATAAGTACATAACAAACCATAGCCTTTTTTTACTTCTCCACAATCTAGTTTATCTTTTATTGAGATGATTGTTTTGTGTGTCACACTATCTCTATATTATCATTTACCCCTGTTTAGAATATGGTGTATTAATCATACTATTATTATGAATATATTGGTCCATTCTTTAAACCGTCGTCTTCCCTACGGAAAAACAAATAATGATATCTTGAATACTCATGGGTGAAATGCTACAACGGTATCCTTGCACTTACAGATTTATCTATGATCGTAACAAATACCAACAATCGATTCAATATAAATTGTTTTGGAGGCAAAATAATATGTATACCACTTTAATCCTATATAGCTATAAAATTCATCCCCACCAAGTATAGTTAATGCTATTTCTCTCTTCTCTCATTAAGCCAAATCACCCCAATTGTTTCTAGACATTGGATGATTGATCTAATGTCCTAATTATCTTCATCCTTTTCTTCTCTTACGAAGTCATATCACATTAGTTTTGTCTTTGGATAATTAATCCATATTATCTCCCTTATTTTCCTTCTCTCATTGAGCCATATCACCTTAATTTTGCTTTTGAATGATCAATATATATATATGATTTAAATTGTTATAAACCACATCATCTTAATTGTTTAAAGCTTTTTTCCATAGTCAATCAAAGATAAAATTATACAAAGTATATATAGTTATGTTGTCTAGCCATCTTACATGTTATTTCTACTATTATTTACAGCAGCAGTAACATGTTGTTGACGGTCGTTAAATACCAATTTTGACCACCAACTATCATAATAAATAAAGAGAGAATTAGCATTTCTTACATGTGTATCAATAATAAATAATGTAGTTTCACTATACTTGGAGAATTAACATGTTTGCACAGAATAAATATCAAACTGAAGGAGAAATGAAGCCGACATGCAAAAAAAACACCTCTGACAAATCAGGTGCGAGCACACGGATTGAGGGGCCCACAAGTCAGAAAAATCGACTTAAAGTAGACCAAACCAACCTCAACCGACTAAGGGGCCCACCTGTGATCCCCTCACCAAAGTCAGTGGGAATGGCGGTTGCCCTGGTTTGGCCGAACCAGGCTTGGCACCCCCGGCTCCTCCCTTCCATGTGGCAACTCCACATTGGTTCCCTATGGCGGTTACGAGAGGTTACTGACCTACAATCGTCATTAGCTATAGTCATTGAGAGCTATAAATAGAGCTCACTCTCTTCACTTGTAACACACACCTCAAGGAGTTATTCTCTCTACTCTACATTGTATCTTCTATAGTATTAGTGGAAATAGGCTTAGAGTATCTTCGGTCCTATAGTCTTCTCAAAGAATCCGGTATGTCTTTAGTACTTTACTCTTCTTATAAGACTATAGTTGAATTAATAGAATTATCTTCTTTATATTCTTGTGTTCATAATTCATATACTGCTTTAGAAGTTATATGCTTTATGAATCGGATGTACTTTATTTATATGCTTCACTTGATTAAGCTAGTCAATCTATGCTACAGTAATGGTCCAATGACCTTGATGGGTTGTGCTAACATTAAAATTTGGTAAGATTCTTTAGATGGTTGGGTTAAGGAAAAAACACAATCAGCCGATGGAAAGCTTATCTAGAAGAAATCGAGTTCGAGAAAGAGTAATGAAGACCATGACATGAAAGCTTAAGTTTATCTATTAATTAGGCAAGTTTTGTATTTAGGAAAGTTTGTGTAATGTCCGATGAGGACTTTATATTTTTTCTTTTATCTTTAGAAAAGTTTGTGTTATGTTCAATTAGGATTCTTATCGGCCTATAGGTATAAGTAAGTACACCCAAGGTCCCTGTAACTTATCTCCATAGATCAATATACATCTATTTTCGGCGCATCGTTACCCTCTTTTCCGAGGTTTTTACTACTGGCAGAACTTGGCACCTGACACGGGGCTACATCGACTTCGATCTCTTGGATTGCTCTGGTTTAGTCGGTATCTTTTCCTACTTGATATCTTGATTCTATCTTTAATTGCATTGTGTTTAGAGACGCATCGGTTTAGTTGGGACTGTCTCTGTTAGGTCTGATCTTCTGTCTTAGTCAATATATCTCTACAATCACAATGCTATTTTAGATAGATTTGTTATATCCATCACATTAGACATATTTATTGGCTCATTGAGTATCAGATTATTATATACAATCTCGTGCTGCATCGGTTAGGTTCGACCTACTAGATTGTTGTTGATAATCTAAATCTTGTTAAGCTGATAGATTCATGCTAATGTTTCATTGGAGTGTTAGCCGATCTTATCTGATGTGTTAAATTTTCCCACGGAAAGTGAGGTAGGCGACAGGTGGTGATAGCCCTGTCCATCCTTTGTATTCCTTCACGTTCGGGGTATGACGTAAGAGTGTGTAAATGCCATAACCACGCTGACAGACCAGTAGGGAGTGGTCTCTCGGTAGTACATGGGTGCCTAGAACTAAGTCCTAGCCTTGTAAGCATATATATGTTAAGTATATACAAAACATGATTAATATAGAAATACAGTTGTATCTTAGTTCTCTTATGTCTTTTTCCACTATACTAATTCATTAGAGATGAATCTCCCGTGTATGTCACACTAACCCTTGATCATATTTATCCTAACTCTTGTTTATACAATGGTGAGTTAATTATAGATTGATTAATGATGTATAAACTATGTCTTTACATCGTCGTCTTCCTTACGGAAATATAAATATGATACTCTTGGGACTACTCATGGGTGAAGTGCTACAATGGTATTCATGCACTTGCAGATTTATCTATGAACGTAAGAAATACCAACACATGTTGCGTGATGTTGAAGAGTCAAACCATAATGAAAGAGATTATGAGAAGTTCAGCAAGCTAGTGGCCGATTCTAAGAAGCCTTTGTATCTCGGATGTAGGCCGAAGCTTACCAAGTTATCTTCTGTCTTGGAACTCATGAAACTTAAGATAAGTAATGGTTTGTCGGACAAGAGTTTCATAGAATTGCTTGAGTTGCTAAAGGACTTGTTACTAGAGAAGAACAAAATGCCGAAGACGACGTATGTAGCAAAACAAGTGTTATGCCCATTCGGTCTACAGGTTTACCTAATTGATAACGAAGCTGAATGGCTTTTTTCGGTCCAATTCCATACATTTTTGTTGCTGCAATTCTTCCGAAGAATTCATGCTTGTCAAAATTACTTCATATTATACTACAAAGAGTATGTCGACATGGATACTTGTCCTCTACACACGAGTTCTAGAGACAAGAGAGTTTTTTTTAGAAATAATATTGTTTAAATGGAAAATCGCAAAACTAGTGGGCCTTTGCAGAAAATCGCGAAAATGTGGGCTGTCGAACAGGGGGGAAACGATAGCCGGACGTGTCGAACAGCGGCCTGTCGACAGGACTTATCGACTTGCGGCCGGTCGATAGGGCGGCCTGTCGAACTCCCGAAGTTCGACAGGGCTCACCACCCGCGCGGCCCAGCTCCTGTCGAACAACGGGCGGTCGACAGGCCCCCCCGCCGCGCCTGTCGACCAGCGGCAGGTCGACACGTCCGGCACCACCGCCCCTGTCGGCCTACGGGCGTTCGACAGGGCCCTTTATCGGCGCTTCTGAACCACTTCGCTACTGCCTTCTCCTTCCTCACTCGCTGCTGCTTGCTGCTTGCTACTTGCTGCTGCTGCTGCTGCTGGGAGTAGCTGTTTTCTCCCGAGTGCAAAGGTTGTTGTCGCGTCCACCGCCGGTGCTTGCTGCCGTGGCGTGCCATCGTCGTGAAGGTAGCAGCACTAGAAGGAAAGAGAAGGTGACGCCCAAAAGCAGCTGCGGTGGTTAAGGTATAATTAATCCCTATGTTAAGTTGTAAATATCAATGCTATTACGAGACTTGTTATTTCGATGCTAGTACGTATAATGTGTGAATCGTTAGACATTGTTGAATGTTAGTATATATAATGTGTGAACCATTTGTCGTTGTTTAATGTTAGTATATACAGTTATTTAGTTGTATGATGCCAATAATTTAAAGTTAGTATATGTTTGCTGAGGTGATTAGTAATTTCGTAATGTTGAGCAATTTGATGTTATATTTAAGTAGTCAAATTTAGTGCAGAGCTGTGTCATTCGGCTGGAGGGAATAACTACGCGGTTTGAAAGGAGACGTGCGCAAGTGCGCAGGAAAGAGGAACGACAGCGAAGGTATAAATTTGTAATCCCTTAGGACGGCGGTAATTTTTTTGGTTAATCATTGTTGGATATTAGTACAGGTATTATACGTTTATTATTAGTTAAAATCGAATGGAGGTATTATACGTTTATTATTAGTTAAAATCGAATGGAACTTATATTGAAGTAACGAGATATAGTTGGAAATACGTTACAACAATAATGTAAGCATAGAGCATGTGACACTTTATGGGTAGTAGCGTATTAATAGCAATTGGCATGCTATTTCAGGATGTCAGGTGATATGCCCGTTCAGGTGTATTATGGCGACGCTCCAATACAACTTTGTGATAGCGGGGTCGATTTGACCGTATATGCATTCGTTGATACTACCCTAAATACACCAGGCCAGTTGGTTTTGAACGACGTGCTAGGGTGGCTGTATAATATGTTCGGGATGGATCCTTTGATGGAGAAATTAATCATAAAAGCCATGTGGCCAGTAAGGGGTGAATACGGATGGCAGTGGAGGGTAGTAGAGCTTGCATCTACCAGGAGTTGGAGAAAATTTGTGGCTAAAGTAAGAGAGAAAAGTTATACCCTGGCAATATTGGTGCAAAAGACAACAGATGTTGTTGGAACCGGCGAGACCAGCCGCACGGAGGTGGATCAAACTCATATCGTGGAAGAGATTAATATTTGCAGTAGTGGACAAGAGAAAGTAGTGGAGGAGGTTACTGCACCGGTAGATTTAGTTGTGCCCGGTGGCAATTGTCCGCCTAACGAGTTGGATGATGATGAGCCGGACTCACCTTTGGCTGTTGATGCTGCGGAGGAGAATGATGCGGTAGTGGAAGAAATGGAACTGGAGAACGAGGAATATATTTCGTTCATGATGGAAGGGCAAGATACAGCATAGTGGGACGAGGAAGCCAACGTACCTAAAGATTGGACGACCATATCGATGAGTCGTCTGGGGGTTAACGATGGTTTAGATGCCCACTGGCGATATGATTGTAAGAAGGTGCAAGTTGGACAGATGTTTCACGACAAAGGGCACCTACAAGACGCGGTGAAGAGGTGGGCTTTTCTGCAGAAGCGGGAGTTCAGGGTGAAGGTTTCAAATCGGACGACGTATGACGTGAAGTGCACAAAGCTCGGATGCCCTTGGAGAGTGCATGGTTACAAGCCACAACATGACAACTTATGGGTAGCTTCAAGGGTTGAGGAGCATACATGTTTGTTGGACAAGACCCATTTGGTACACAGGAACATGACGGCTGCATTCGTGGCACAAATGGTTTATTCGAAGGTTGTTAAAAAAACCTCTTTGTCGCCGTTCACAATAATGCATGACGTGGAGAAAGAGTACGGGTATGAGATATCGTACGACAAGGCTTGGAGGGGTAAGCAGAAAGCACTGGAGATGAGATTTGGAAGTTACGAAGATTCATACCACAACCTTCCCCCAGTTTTGGAGGTGTTGCAGGCCAGAAACCCGGGCACACATATGGCTATTCTCGATGAGGTTAATGACAATGGGAAAAACGTCCTTCGTCGTGCATTTTGGTCATTTGGGTGCTGTTGATGCAAAAAACACACACTGGCCTGGGAGATCTGCTTAGCTCCAGTGCAAGTCCAAATCTTGGTGAGATGCAGGCGTGCCAGTCAGTTTAATCCTGCAACTGACAAGATATATAAACGACAGATCAAAGAACCGATCGGCCAACATAGCCGATGTAGTAATTCCAGCCGATCCTGATAACAGCCGATAGCGATAGGGTTTTGAGTTATCGGCTATGTGTTCAATGTAGATTCTGACACTTGACAAAGAGACAATCGGCTGATGATAATATGCATTAGATCGGCAATGACTTGATAAAGTGAAACGAAAGTTAGACATACTCGATCGGCTGTAGATATCAATGATACATAATCTAAATCTCAAAATATATTTAAACCAAGTGATTGGGATAGATCGGACAGGGCGCCGAGACAGTATAAATCACTTATGTCTAAAAATATCTCAAGAGAGAGATTATATATATTCATAGCATAGCCGATGAAGTGAATCTAACATAGATCCAATGCCATAAAATCCACAAGATTAGATTAAACAGTGAAACCTTTATTGTCATCGGCTAAATTCAACTTATATGCAATCCTTATAAGCCGATGCAACGTCCAGATAACTCATCGGCTGAAACCCCAATGAAACCCTTATCGGCAATCAAAAAGCAGGCTAGAGAATCATGGTTCTAAGCATGACTTAGTAGGTCAAACTCAACTGATGCAGCACTAAGTATGTAAAGAAACACGGTATCTAGATGATCAAGCCCTTGACTGATTTTCAGGGTGGTAGATGCCTAAGTTAATCTAATCTAGCAAGACGATTTAGTCGATACCGGCAGAAACCCTAAAACGAGAAGCAGCCGATAAAACTAAATCGAGATGCTAATACTAGATTAACAGAAGACATATGATAAATAGCCAGGCAAATATATTATCCAAACCAGAGCAATCCAAGAGGTCGAATGTACTGATGCAGCCTTGAACGACGCCGACGTAGATGATACAATTGCCTGAACCGACGGAACATTGGACTTACCCCTTCGCCGGAGATCGACAGCCGATGCAGCCCCGCGTCAGGTGCCAAATTCCGCCGGTCGATAAATAAACCGTAACAGAGTAAAAGGTGGCGATGCGCCGAATTGTATTGATCGAGAGTTGATAGATTACAATAACCCCGGGTGTACATATTTATACCCATGGAGAGATACTAGTCCTTGTAGGACAAGAAAGAAACTTTCCTAAAGATAAAAGAAAAACATAAAGTCCTTAAGGGACACTAAACACACTTTCCTAAAGATAAAAGGAAACTAACAAATATCCTAATTAATAGATACAATTGCCTCCTTCGGACTCAATCCGCACGCGGCAACCATCATGAAGCACACCAACCGAACCCGACAATGATCCTGCCATCTCCTCATCGGAATCGGCTACATCGGCTATCCTTGTCCGATTCTGTTTCAGCCGATGCACACCGTAGCCGATTTGGCTTGCAGCCGATTCATACTCCATTTTCTGTAATCGCTTATCTCCTCCAATCGGCTTCGGCTTTAACTCTGAATCCAATGCATGATTTACCAAATTTCGTCGTTAACAGGTGCATGATAGAGGCCTTCCGAAATTGCATTCCGTTGCTATGTGTTGATGGTACTTTTATGACAGGCAAGTATAGGGGAACTATTTTAACCGCAATCGGAGTCAACGCTGATAGCCATGTCGTCCCTGTTGCCTTCGCTTTTGTTGAAAGCGAGAACACATCGAGCTGGCTATGGTTCCTGCGTCACATTAAAAGGTGTGTTGTTCAAAACAGACCAAATGTGTGTGTTCTGCATGACCGACATGCCAGCATTCTATCAGCGGTGCAGCAGCTAAAGGAACATGTAACTAAGGAGGTTTCCTGGACAGATTTGCATAGCAGATGGTGTATGCGATATCTCGGTGCAAATTTTTACAGACAATTCAGGAGTAAGAGGTTAATGGACCTGTTCAAAAAGTTGTGCAAGCAGAATCAGCAAAGAAAATTCAACGCCATATGGGAACAGCTGGATCGGCTGACCACTACTCACATGCAAGAGGTTCGAAAAAAACCAGTTGTTGCCCGACAAGAGGAGCCGGAAGGCCTGTATCCCGTTCCAAACGAATCACCATCTGTCACTCGATGTAGGAAGTGGGGGAGGGCTACAAAGTGCTTCACTGACTGAATAGAGCATGAGCCAAGGGAAAAGTGGTCATTGTTGTACGACACCAATGGTTCACGGTATGGTGTGATGACAACAAATCTTGCTGAAGTGTACAACTGGGTGATGAAAAATACACGTCCTTTACCACTTGTTGCTATCCTGGAGGGCATCACAAGGGGTACACAGAAGTATCTTTGTAAAAGATACGCCATGGCTAGTCTTAACCTTGCCAATCATAATGTAAGGTATAGCCCCGCTATCACACTGTACATGGAGGAGAAAAGCAAGAAGGGCGGAATGCACAGGGTCTGGCCTGCTGGGAATAGGGAGTTGCTGTTTGAGGTACGTCTGCGTGACAAGAGTGGTGTCTGTATTGGGAGTACGGACATCACATTGGAGTGCACGTTGTGGCCAGACTATCATGCTTGCAAATGCAACTGCAACAAGCCTTTTCTTCGACATCTGCCATGCTCTCATGTTCTTGCCGCTTCTGCAAAAGGTGGTGTCGATGCGAACATATTCGTCTTGCCTTACTTTACTAAGGAAGCATGGGAGAAGACCTGGCGCGGTGAATTGCATGGTTGGCGTGCGGTGTGTGAATTCACTCGCCCACCCCCAGGGGAAGCCAACTGGGTGCCTGACTCAAATTTGCTGGTTGGCACGAAGGGGCGTCGCAAGACCTGTCGAATCAAGAACCACATGGATGAAGCTGAAATGAACATCCCTTTGCAGCGTCCAAAGGCTTGTATTGTATGCGGCGGAGACCATAGCCATAAAGATTGCAGCATGTACAACGTAGGCAAAGATGCAGAAGGTGGCGATACTCGGCGTGTTCTAGGGCGGAGGTCGACTTCGAGAAACAATCCTTAGTTATTCGTCTTGTAATATTTATATTTACCAGTTCTACAGTGTGTTCACTTGAACTTGTTAGTATTTAACCTGTACGATGATACTATCGCGTTGCATAACTTTTTCACGCTCATTTTTTCATTTTCTGGCTTGTAATATTTATATGTACCAGCACCGCAGCGTTGCATAACATTTTATTCATTTAGAGTTTTGTAGTGTGTCCACATCATTTTATCAGTATTTGACTTCTGCTATTAAAATTTTGCTTTGCATAAATTTGCACGCTCATTTTGTCATTTTTTAATTCATTTCTGATGCTCACGACACTGGTAATCATGCATTTTGCAGATATGGCTGCCAGGGATGACGTATCGCTGATCGACGAGGTGATCGATAAACATCACCGTTCGAGACGACTGAGTCAGGGGACGTTCTGCAACGTGCTGAAGATGCGGGGACCGGATCAGTATTGGTGTATCGATCCTCGTTGGGTTCCAAGGTATGTGAAAAACCATTTGTCACATCGTGCTGTCATTTAAATTTTCTCGCATTGCTAATTATTCCTTTGTAACATGTAACAGGTTGAGAGCCGCTGGGTTGTTGACCTTCGCACGCTTGGTTGAGCCTTCACGTGGAAGGTCACCCCGTATCAACATCGATGCGGCCTTGCTGAGTGCTTTGGTGGATAGATGGAGGTCCGAGACACACACCTTTCACCTGACAGTTGGAGAGATGGTACCCACTCTGCAGGATGTGTCTTTTTTGTTGGGTCTCCCGATAGCGGGTGCAGCGGTTGGCCCGACATAGGTCCATGCTGGATGGGCGGATGATCTGTTGGCAAGTTTTGGTGGAGTGGTGCCTACTCCGCTGGAGGATCTCACAGATGGGCATGGGCCCACGAGGAGTTGGTTGCACCAGTTCCACCAGGAGGTGTTCCTAGAGGATCAGGAGGACTGGGTAGTGCGCCGACACTTACTCGCGTATCTACTGTGGTTGTTTGGGTGGGTGATGTTCACGGGGACTCACGCTGACTCCGTGGACAAGCACTTCATCCACTACGCGGAGCAGATCGCCAAGCTACCTGTTGAGGAGATTCCGCAGTACAGTTGGGGGTCGGCTGTTCTTGCAGCGACGTACGCTGGTCTATGCGATGCTTGCAACAGGAACAGCAAGGCCAGTTCTCTGACAGGATGCCCTCTGCTTCTAATGTTATGGGCGCATGAGCGCTTTGACATTGGAAGGCCATACCTGGAGTCGTACGCAAGTTACGGCGTCGATGAGATGTACAAGTCTGGACTTGAAGACATCGACGATCGTCCCACCATGGGATCGCTGTGGATACACCGCGAGGTAAATTGTACATTGCAATGCATTTTTCATAGCACTTTCTTATTCTGCGCTTTATCTCAATTTACGGGCACTAATCACATATTTCATGTTTTTGCAGCCGAGGTGGGTGAGCGGAACGACACGTCGCATGTACACACAGTTCGTGGCGGACTTCGATCAGCTTACGCCTGACCGGGTTCGATGGACCCCGTACACGCATCGCGATGTCGTCGAGCGGGCACCACACGGTCTTGCAGAGCTCTGCACGCGTGACGCAGAGCTCTGGAGGACCACTTGTCACCTCGTGCTGGACGTGCACGTCGAGCCGTACCACGTGCAAAGGGTACTTAAACAGCTCGGCATGTACCAAGACTACCCTCCGAGAGGTGGACGCTCTCTAGCTGTTAGCCTCCACAAGTAAGTACTTGTCCGACAATGTTATAGGCAAGTAGTGTGTTTTACCCCATTGTATACGTTTCTTACGTGCTCATTACATCGTACGCAGGTACACCCGGAAGGGACTCGGTCTGTCCCACGAGGGGACCATTGTTCGGACGATCGCGCCAACGGTTGCGGAGTGGGAACATGCGGCGGAGCACTTGGTTCTCCAAACACCTCCAGACGACGGAGCTTCGTACGGACAGTACCTTCGTTGGTACCGTAGTGTTACGCGCTGGAGGTGTTTCCCGCCACAAGGGGAAACGTCTATCCCTCACCAGGCGTCGATCACGGACACGTTTGCCCCACAACCTCGAGCTGCGTACAACTCAATGGTATGTCGTTGCTTTCGTTCATTATCGTTACATGTGGAACATGTTCAATGGTTCTAACGCCCTTGCCTATTCGTTCAATAGGCCGAGTTTGTGAAACAGGTTCACGCTGAGTCCAACACGATGCTACAGAGACTGGAGATGAGGCCTCAGCACGTCAGGCAGGACGACGTAGCGTCCGTCCTTCGCAGTTTCCGTTCACGGGTTGCGGCGCTACTTCGTCGTGTCTCCTGTCAAAGCGCGGCTGATGTTGTGCAGCCTTCCAGGCGGGCAGGATCGCCACCACTACCACGACGCTCTAGTGTGGACCAGTTCCGCTCCTCTACTTCACGTCGCCACTACGACGACGCCGGTCCTTCGCACGCTCGGCCTTCACTACAGGAGACGCCTCCCCCCGTCCGCCCAGGGAGATCGTCTGACTTTGGGGTTCCGGCATCGAGTATGCCACCACCGCGGCCTCAGGTACGGCACGTTTGCCTTGCTTACCATGCAGTTCATATCGTACTCAACCTCCGTTTTATACCATATCTTAACCTACGCAACGTGAACAGCCACAACAGGTGTACGATACCCAGGGAGCTTATGCGGAGCCAGACTTTCCCTACCTGCCGACAGGGGACTACCTGACGCCCACACCGGGTTGGGGACTCTACGTTACTCCGCGCGCACCAGAGTCAGGGTACACACAGCACACAAGTAAGTATTGTTTACATCGTAGTTACCATCATCGTTCGCTTAATTTTTATGCATGGTTACTAACTATTAACATGTGGCATCGTCTCTATTTTGCAACAGGTCACGACTACGGGGTTTCCCAGGGGCATTCTGCAGTTCCTGCTGTCTCTCCTCGAACACAGTTCATGGACGATTTCTTTGCGACGGATGCACCCGATGCGCAAGCTGGCATAGACTACTGGTACGGTGCTCCTCCGGTCACGCAGCCTACGCAGCAGGGGGAGTCCGTGCAGCCAGAGGATGCTACTCCACAGCAGCCGGCACGACATAGGCACCCACCTGATAATTTGACATATCCCACAGAGCAAATCAGACAAACGTAAGAAGGGAGGGCCTAGCAAGCGTGCGAGAGGGGGGCATTCTTGACTTGTAGTGTTATTTATGTGCTGAATTATATTTTTGTGCATTTACTACCCAGGTCGTATTATATGTATGAACTACTTCATGACATAGACACACCCGCACCAGATGTCCGCGCTGGTCGTGCTGTGCCCGCTGAGAGGCTGACGTACTCTCCGGGGCACATTAGGACGCAGGCTAGGAGGGGTAGGGGTAAGAGGCCTCGCCAGTAGGCTACAAGTGCTACCTGTTTGTAATATTTACAGTTAGTAACTTTGTGTTACCTCTTCGTATGTAACTCTATTCGGTCGCCGCACTCATATGTTACGAAAACATTTCATGTCATTTGCTACATCTACTCAACGAAATGACGAAAAACTTTCGGCGCGTAACAGAGGGCTACGATTGGTCCCTACCAGTTTTTGGCCCGTGACAGACGTTTACAATACGTCGCTATCATCTTTCGGTGCGTGAAGGCGTCCGGACTCAGCTTTTGCCGATGCTTTGTTCGACACAATCATTCAATTTGCGCTGTCGCGTGAACGTGTTGTCAAATCCACGCTACTGGTGAACTCACGTTAGATGGATATGTGCCTCTCCTTCCTCCACTATATATTACATAGGTCCGAATACGCGCTCTTCATCCAATGGCCCGAGGAAGTGCTCATTTCAACCGGTCACAATTGAAGGAAAAAAAAGAGAGAGGTGAGGAAGAAGGAGAAGAGCCGCGAAGCGTTGTTGCTGTGCTTATTCGATCGCAGGTTAGTACAATATCCCGACGTATGGTTATATTTTGTGTCGCATACTAGTGTAATTACCATGTATTTGAAATTTGTGAGTAGATCTATAGCACTTAGATGCGGACCCTAGATTTTTTGCGAGTAGATCTATAACACTGTGAGTAGATATGTTGAAATTTATGAGTAGATATGTAGCCCTTAGAAGTGTGAATAATTTTAGGCTAGATTTGTTGTGCACACGTTTGGTTTGTAGTAGTACTATATTTGACCGTACAATGAGAAGTATTAAGGGTGTTTACAATATTTGATAGTTGTTTTTTAAAACTGTAGGATGCCAAGGCGTGGAAAAGCTACCAACTCAAGGTAACATAAATCGTTTTTGTGATATTATGTGTTATTCGTTGTGCATGAAATGAGGAATCCTAGATTAACGGGTTAGGGTGTTTCATTTATTGTTGACTTGTAGTTATCGCCCGAAGACTGGAAATACCTTCAACCCATTGCCTTTGCCTAGCGGTGTTCCAGTGCCCATGTGCTGGTGCGGTGATCCTTGCAAGGTAGCCAAGTCTAATGAAGAGGAGACGTACATGCAGAGATACTGGATGTGTGCCAATTTTGAGTTTGAGCCAACACCTGAGATCCGCCGCATTAACTTAATGGTGAGGAACTGATGTTTTGTAATAATTATTTGGTGTATTAAGTAGTCTTGAACAACTTATTTGATTAGTAAACATTGCATTTGTTGTAGACCCCTCCACCGCTATGTGATTTTGAGCAGTGGATCGACACCGAGATCAAGCCGCAAAACAAGGAGCGGTTGGAGTACATGCGGCGATGGGATGCAGAGCGCAAGGAGAAGATAGAGCAGAGACACAAGGAGGAGGCCGCAGAAAAAGAGCACAAGGCTGAGGCAGAAAGGAGGCGTGTTGCTGCGTACAGGGAGGAGCGGGAGCGGAAGCTTGAGCGTGCGCGGCGAGCGAAGGCAGCAATGGAGGATAATCCCGATGCGCAGAGGAAGAGAAAGTGGCCTCGTTGCACTCAGTAGTATGTACGAGTTGGTAGTTGTATCATCGTCGTGTTCAACTCTTGCACTACCTTCCTTCTAGTTCTAATCTAACCTTATCTATGTAACCGCAATGGAACCAGGTATATCATGTTTAAATTGTACTACAACTTCTTCTTGTTTCGGTATGGTCATGGATGTGCTCAACATCAATTCTTAAAAAAAGTTTTTTCTCGATTTCTAAAAACATGTTCTGTGAATTCGAAATTTTTTGAGTCCTCCGAAAACGATTTTTGGAATTTTTGAAAATAGACAGAACCAATTTTCGCTTATGCAAATTTCTGGCCCTATCCGAAAGTGATTTTTGGAATTTCCCAAAATAACCGATAAAAAAAATAAGGTTCTGTAAATTAATAAATTACAAATGGATATATCTAAAATTATTAAATTATAACTCCGATATGTTTATCCAAATATGCAGTTACAAATGATGTCAATTATAATAAATTATAATTATAATAACAACTTATAAATTATAATTAATCAATTATAAACAATTCTCTCATTAATTCTTTACTAACAACTTAAAAACAATTCTTACCAAATTAAAAAAAAGTTCTGTACATTACTAAATTAAAAATGGATATATCTAAAATTAATAAATTGAAAATCCGATGAGTTTCTCCAAACATTCAATTCAAAATGGGTATTAATCAATTATAACAACATTATATTTACAAAAACTACTTACAAACTTAATTATGAAAACAACTTACAAATTATAATTAATCAATTATAAAATATATGTCATTAATTAATTAATAACAAGTTAAAAACAACTCTTAACAAATTAATTTGTATTAATAACAAAAAAACTCTACACTTAACAAATAAAAAAAAAAAGGCCGGCCGGCCTGACCTGTCGAACGGCCGGCGTTCGACTGGTCCGGCGGCCCGGCCTGTCGAACGGCCGGAGTTCGATTGGGCTGGCGCCCCGGCCTGTCGACATGCCGCGTGCCGACAGGGCTAGTCGAAACGCGGCCGTTCGATCGGTCCGGCCTATTGTCGCTCCGACGTTCGATTGGGCCCTGTCGAATCACCGTGGTTCGACAGGCCGACATTTCCGCTATTTTCTGCAAAGGCCCACTAGTTTTGTGATTTTCCATTTAAACAATATTATTTCTAAAAAAACTCGAGACAAGAGAGGCATTTGTGGAGATGAAGGTGACAAGTCAAAGAGGGGTGGCCCCGCAACACAAAGGTTGTGTGATACCTCCTAATTGCAGACCTCATGAAGAGAATGTTTGCAAATCCCAAACAAGCTAAGTTAGTTTGTTGGCATGCTGAAAAACGGAGGTAGATGGTAAGCTAAAACACCCTGCAGATTTAGTGTAGTGCAGGATTATCGATAGTGTTTACCAACAATTTGCAAAGGTCTCAAGAAACATAAAGTTTTCCATTTGTGCTGATGGCTTGAATCCATTTGGTGATTTGAGCAGTCGTCACAGCACTTAGCTGCTGCCTCCTGCTAACTTCAACCTTCCTCCCTAGTTATGCTTCAAGAGGAAGTATATTATGCTTTACATGCTCATTCAAGGACCAAGGCAGCTTGACAACGATATTTATGTGTTTTATTGAACCGATAATCGATGACCTGAAAAATCTATGGGATGAGGGCTTACGAACATGAGATGCATACAAACGAGAGTACTTTAGCCTTTACGTGTTCTTGTTTTATACCATCAACGATTACCCGACAGTTGGTAACCTTTCCAGCCAAACTGCTCATGTGTGGATTATTTGCTGCTCATGTTGCAACAGGTATGCTTATAGATCATAAAAGAAAAAGAATAGTTCTAGTGCAGTAAGTCAATAGGCTCATATAACAAATAAGAGACAATCCATTCTAAGTCACTAAGTTTACTCTAATTCAAACGATTTGTCTCTATAAATACACTTCTAACTTTGTCATTTTTTCTATAATAATGCCATTGGGATGGATTTTTCTATAATAATGCCATTGGGATGGATACTTTTCAATAAATGTCTAAAATGCCCTTCAAGACTTACAAGAGGTTACAATTGATTGACCTACTAGAAATTCCTAAAGAATATGAAAATTTTTACATAGCCTCCTTACAGTGTATGTATATTTCAAGATTTTCATTTTGCATGTATTAACTTTTTAAAAAAATATAACTTATGTTTTATATGCTAATAGCTATACAACTTTTTTCTGTGCGGCTACCTTTTGTGTATGCAATTAATCTTTCATATGCTTGAAAATATTAAAATATACACAAATTTCTATATTTTGTAAGAAGGCTAACTACACAAAACTTTCATATTTTTTTTAAAACTTCTAATGGGTCAAACAATTGTCAACTGTTGTATGACTTGAAGGATAGTTTAGGCATTTCTTGAAAAGTATCCACCCCAATGGCAGTGTAGAAAAAGTCAGTGGCATATTATGGGAGACAAAGACGATGACAAATCGTTAAAGTAGAGTAAGCTCAGTGGCATAGAATATATTATCTCAACAAATAGATATCACTTTTTGAATCTTCTCCACTATTTGTATCCACTCTAGACGATTAAGATTCCAAATACTCGGTTACTCAAACATTCAACAAATAGGTAAACGGTGAGTTAAATATGTTTACCACTGGTTATCGAACCAATATTTGGATTCAAAATTTTGATTGAAACATCAATTATAGGAAACTGGCTTAGACACCATCAGCAATTGGTTTCAATCTAATTGAAATATTTTTAATATGTATTCCGTGATTACTTGAAAGGAAATGTGCGTGTAGGCAAATGCGTGCGTGAGGCTACGCGAATTGGTCGGAGGCCCAGTTCAGAAAAGATGAGGAACAGGTCAGACACCTAAATAAGAAAAAATAGTGGTGGGCTTTACAAATTATGTTAATATGCTAGTGGAGGAGGCAGGCCACGTGACATTTACGACCCATATGGACGTTGTGCTTTTTTTTTCTAACTATTCCATATTTAAAATTTGTTTCAAATTCATTTGCGCAAAGTTTAGGTACTGAAATATTTATACATATCAAGTTTTTATGTAATAAAGTTTATATGTATAAAGTTTTTATTTCACAATTTTTTATATGTATAATCTTGTTTCCATCTAATTTTTTTACCGGATTTTTCTATTTACAAAGTTTCTGTGTATAATGTTTTCACACAAAATGTTTATACGTATAATATTCCATGTATAGATTGGTTTTCCCAATATGCTGCTTTTGGGGGGCAGAAAAGTGTGGCCTAAACCTCAAAACTAACACATCTAACTTGGAAAAGAAAGCAGCCCAGAGAAAAAAAAGGCCTGTGGGTTTCTTACACGTGCTCGATGAGTGCTGGTGTCGGGATGCATTTGTGCACGTCAAGCGTGACTCTTCACGCATTAGAATCACCCGTTATTACTTGTACCATGAAAATGTCTCAACAGCTAAATAAAAATAAAAATCTTCCAACCCTATCTATAGGTGAGCAAAGGACAAGGGTCATTTCACGACTTTCTTGTTATCCATCGTCCTCTTTTGTAGAAAGATGGCATGGACGGAGTACTTCATTTCATTTGAATGATAAGGTTAAAAAAAGAAAGAAGGGTAAGTTTCACAAAAACCCATGTTTTATGATCAAATTATACAAAATCCTTGGTATTTGACTGATGGCACATAATCCCAGATATTGTAGTTCAGAAGTTTCAGAAAACTGCACACCTATGTATAATGAATGTACTTAAAATTTTAAAACATAGTGTACATGATTTCACTAAGGTTGATAGTTTAAAAGTCTTATTTCACATATGATGAAATATTAGTCGAGATTTGATTAAAGGTAGGCTTCTATAAAACGTTTAGATCATAAAACATGTAGTTATGTGCCACACGTAATAATTCATATGGTTTTCTAAAACTTTGATTATAAAAAACATAATTTACTCTGTACAAAATGTACCACACCTCCTGTGCGCGCCGGTTCTTCATGGAGTGATTAATCGAGCACAGCTTCAACGCCGGCGGTGTGGCCGTCAGAGTCGGTGCCGCTTTGAATGATATGTTAAGTATGGCAGGCTTACAGAGTTCGTATGAATGGGTACGTCGTTGCAGGCTCTTATAACTTCGATTTTGCTAAGAGAAGTATATGAAGCTGACCTGTCCAGGAATGTTGGATGGGTCATCTTGTTGCTGGTGGCCTGGTGTGCATTTCCATTACTAATTTCTCTTTATTTTTGGTCCATCTTATTGGCAGCAATTATTTCCCACCGATCATCTTTTTGCAGTTGCATGCAGGAAATTCAGAAACTTCTCAACAACTGCAGAGGGGCGTTTCATCTTTGGAGCTAATTCTCCAAAATTCTGAATCTTCTTGAAGT
Source organism: Oryza officinalis (assembly GCA_008326285.1). Lineage (NCBI taxonomy): Eukaryota > Viridiplantae > Streptophyta > Magnoliopsida > Poales > Poaceae > Oryza > Oryza officinalis. The sequence continues at coordinate 26,644,889 of BDMV01000012.1, forward strand.
TGCCCCTGGGTCTTGTGAAGGTATACGTGTTATAGGGAGGCAAAGAAAGACAGAAAGTTTTAGTATACATGTACAGTTGCTGAACTAAACACTGGTGGAGATAGGGTTTTTAACCCCGGTTCATAATACCCTCTAGTCCCGGTTATGCAAACTGAGACTACGAATGCGGGACTAAAGATGCCCATCTTTAGTCCCGAGTAAAATAACCGGGACTAAAGATGGTTGCGCCACGTTTGCTGGCGCAGGCATCTTTAGTCCCGGTTGGTGTTACCAATCGGGACTAATGATATTTTTTTAAAAAAATAATTGCTGGTTCTGCCAGCTGCTTGTTTATATATTATGCATATATATGTATAAATACATATATTTATATATGTAATATATGTATTTATACATATATATATATTATGTATAAATATATATATGTATTTATACACATATAAATATATATATTATTTATACATATATATGTATAAATATATATATTTACATACATTTATAATTGTAATATTATGCATATATATATATATAAATACATGTTTTACACATATATATATTTCCTACATATATGCACTCAAGTAAATATATACTTATATTACCGAAATATACTCACACACATAAGTACATGTATGCACATCTGAATATATACATATATTACAATCCTTCATTAATTATAATGTTCTATTGTATATTACGAAGAAATCTAAGACATGTTATACATGGGGATGATGATCAATAGGTCTTTCATCGTAGTGGAATTCTCCCGCGAGATCAATTATTTGTTCATTGATAAATCACATCAATTGTTCTTGAACAACCTTGATAAATTCTTTGTTGGATAGTTTTTCTCTCATGTAAATAATCTATCATTTAAAAAAAATTGAGATATAAGTATATGAAGTCAATAAGAAATCGGGACATAATGTATGAATAATTTTTACATACTTCCAGATCCTTGTCACTGTTGATTTAGTGTACAAGTGCGTGCGTATATTCACAGACGTAGTAGCCGCACAAGTTATTCCCTTGCTTCTGTTTTGCACACTTAAGGAGAAATGACGAGAGATTTAATGTACTAATTTTTTCTAGAACCAATTAATGATTCAATATGTTTTGGAGCATGTACTCACCGGAAAATTAAACCTCCTACCAAATTTTTCTTTCCAAACCCCGGGTACTAATGTACGGAACTTTGCCCATGCCATATGTACAGTTGAAAGCTATGATTAAATATCAGAGATCTGCATAGTAGCAATAGCGGTGTTCATAATTAATGACAGTTGAATAGATGGCATTATCTGTCTATCACTTCAAAAATCTTGGTGAAAGTAGACTCTGATTTATCCATTGAGTCATAGACATGGACTTTGCATAGTTCAAGGTCGAAGAGGAAAAGGACCCAGTGAAATCTGCAAATTGCGTCAGACGATATATATGTCACGGTATGAGTACAAGGAGGAAGTTGGTACAAATTCGAAAGACAGATAAAACTTACTCTGTGTTGTAGGGCAACAGTATGTAGGTCTTATAATGCTGTTGCACCAGGAAATGAACAATATTGTCCTCTGTATCTTTCTCAAAGTCTCGTATCATTACGTCATTGACTTTGCAGGGGTCCATGAATCCAATATTGTAAATCCCCTGCCTACGGCACGATTGAATCTCTATTCTACAAAAGATAAAGGAATTTGCATTAGTTTTATCGGCACAGTGTAACCATTGAATGGTACTGTTGGCGTAGAATTTAGACCCGCCTCACAACCAAACGGGTTCCACGTTTCCACGGCGGCCTGGGAGATCTGCTTAACTCCAGTGCAGGTCCAAAGGCTTGCCTAGGTGCGTGTAGGGCGTGCCAGTTGATTTGATCTGCAATCAACAAGATAAACAAGCAAACCATGTTAGTAAACAATGGCCGATCGGCCGATAGGCCGATGTCGCATTGTCATGACCTAGCCGATAGGGCAAAGCTATATCAGCTTACTTGTAACTATGATAAAGTAAGATCAAAATATATATCTAATCTCATCGGCCTTCATCAGCATGTTAATGTTAATTAGCGGCATCGGCCGATGAGGGATAAAAGAGATAAGTGCACTAGCTAATACTCTAATGCGAACTTGTATGAACCGATCGATTTATATAAATATATCGATCACAGACAAACCCTAAAGAGTAACTCATGATAAACACATTTATATTTGTCAATCTAATCATACAAGTGGCAAATACATATAAAAACATTACGGTAATTACATGTATTAGATAAGACCGACTGAAACCCCGACGCTATCCTTAATTACGATCAAAAACAGACTTTGGGTTAGATCTCAAAACAGGACTAAGGTCGATGGCAACTCAAAGTGTGAATTGAGATTTAACACAAAGAAAATCAAGTCATCGATCTCTTTTGGGGATGGTAGATGCATTGAAAGATTTAACTAAGCATAATAATTAAACTACCGTCGGCAACAAACCCTAAAACGAGTAGATCGCTGGCGAAGCATAATTAATACACATATGAAAATAATCCAAAACATGATAAACGACGATCACATCATCGAGGCTTAACGTGCCTAAAGCGACACGTTAGCCCTAACGATGTAGATCGTCGGGCATGAGTTCTTACCTCTGCTCTGGGGAAGCAAGAACTCGTCGAAATTAACCTCTTGCGAGGATTGGCGATGCGCCGAAAATAAGTTGAACAGGATTGTGTATTGTATTGTGAGAGAGCTTTCTATGTACAAACTACCGGGATATTTATACCTGGGATTACAACATCGTCCAGATAGGACACGATCTTATCTACAACTTAACAAACAAGTCTTTGCGGCAGACTCTTGCCATAGATTAGATCTAAACCTACTTGATTTACAAGATACAATTGCCTAAAACCGAGCCTTATCTCTATTTGGCAACCTCCTTGAAGTTTATCTTGAGCCCAAACCAAGCCCATGCTAACTCTATTAACTTTCTATCTCTGTCGGCCAACAACCACGTTGAATCCGTATCGGCCGATACGCCCTTTCTACTAACACAACTTCCAGTCCGATACGCTTGCCGAGTCTGATACAAGACTTTGTCCGACTCCAACTTAATCCTTCTTCTCTGCATCGGTTTTCTCTTTCCTCTCCAAGTAGATTACGAAAATCTACCGTTAACACATGCCCCCCAATTCCGCTTCATTATATAATGTGGCGGAATTAGCTCCGAGGAACCCATCGACTTCTTCGCTAGGGTTTACCTGAAAACTGCGCAGATCCAGATTCACAACCTCCCGCCGCCGACTTACTTGCGCCGTTCTTCATCGACCACCTGCGCCTCTCAACTCCGGTGACTCCTCGGCGTCCTCAAGGCATCAACCCCTCACCAACGACCTCTCCGACCACATCAATGGCTTCCTTGCCGTTTTACACCTCCGAGACCCCCGTGGTGAGTCAACCCTTTCCAAGCTCATATTTTCATTTTTCCGCCGAGTTTTTCAAACTAGGGCTTCTACTCTTGCCCCCTGGGTCTTATCTTCCATAACTGTTTATGCGCCACAGGTCTTCAAGAACCAGATCCTAATCCCCACCAACGATAAATCACACCGGTTCCTGTTGGGCCCCATGGGGAATCCTGACCCTACTTGGCTAATCAATGCAGAAACGAACAGAATCCAATTCAAGCAGGTCAAACCCAATGTACCTTCATGGAAGCACACCTTTAGGTCTTAGCCGTCAAAGCTCACTAGCTTTAGAACTTGGTACAAGAGAATTGTTGCGGCCAAGCAAGTCCACTGGGATGAGATAGGAATCAGCCAATGCATCACTCTATCCCTGGCCGATACCAAGAAAAACGAGCCCCTTATGTCAGCAGCCATATATTTCTGGTCCAGCACCTTAAATGCTTTTCTATTTAGACAAGGTCCGATGACCCCGACGCTGGTAGATATCAAGATGCTGATAGGATTGGATATACATTCTGAGATCAACCCCTTCAACCTCCTTATCAATAGTACCCACAAGCTGAAAACCAAGAAGATCGGAGGTTGGTCTGGATATGTAACTAAGCACATGAAAACAGGATCTGTCTCAGAAAGAGAACATGTGGCTTTTCTAACCCTGTGGCTAGAAAGATTTGTCTTTTGCGGATCAACATGCGGCCTACTCTGAACTGCCAACACTTAGCTCAAGCCCTGGTTGAAAAGAGGCAATTTCCTCTCGACCGATACCTCCTTGGGGCTGTCTATCGGCTGCTCCATTCTGCCACTCAAGACCTGATGCTGAGAAGAACAGTGGCACACGGGGGTCCATGGTGGTTCATCCAACTTTGGTTGACAATCTATACTAACACCATGGTCGATCGGCCTCCTCTATCAGAGTCTGCCTTCCCATCGGACTACGCCGATAACGAAGATCCAGCATTCAGGAGATGCATGTCCTTTGGAGAAGCAGCTTCCATATACCCTGGAGCAGACCAATCGGCCAAAGAATTATCTGCTTGGTTCGTCCGATTTTACACCGGCCCTCCATCAGCCAAGATGGACACATTTGTGTATCCTTCGGATTTCGATTTTGAGCTCCCTGCCGATCTAACTCTGGGTGAACTGAATGATGATATGGTAGCAAGAGAACTCTTCATGATCGACATCACCCCCTGCTTGCTCCCAGTAGGCGTTTTCCAAGGCCGAAGCACCAGCCTATCCTATGAGTTCTACAACCCCATGGTAGCTGCGAGGCAATGTGGGCTTGGTCAACTTCCTATCGGCCTGCACTTCAATCGGCTCCTAGAGAGCAGGGGTACTGTCCTATCGGCCCTGGTCATGAGCAAGGTTCTAGAAACCAGGGTACCAAATCTGGGGGATTGTGACCGATTATGGCTGAGTCCCTTCATCCACCTCTCCTTCCAGTCATGGTGGCAAGAATGGACTTCCCATCTCTTCCATCAATTGGCCAGGTTCTACTTGACAGAACTCATTGATAACATCAGTCCTCAAGTCCCTGACGCCCCAACACCATCAGTCAGCAACAGCGGGCAAAAGATATCTTATGCTCTAGTATTGGCTCCATCAGGCAAGTCTGTCATGGAATCAACTATCGGCCTCACCGCTCCGAAGGTATCATCATTGCTCCAAGGGCCAATAGCCAAAGAAACTCCCAAGAGGAAAGCGCCAGTAAAAAAAAATTCAAAAAACTAGCAAAAAACCTAGGATTGATGATCAGGCCGATCTAGACGAGCTAGACCCCTCCATGGAAGAGTTTCTCGATGACCAAATTACGGAGGAAGAGGTCGATGCAGCAGCCGCCGATCTGCCTAAAGAACAAGATCCATCGGCCAAGATTGCTAAAGAGCCATCGGCCAAGTCTACGAAGAACTCATCGGCCGCAACCACAAGGATTCCACCGACCGATGACCAAGCCGATGCTGCTCAACCAAGGAGAACCAGACATGCAGTCCGCAAGGTTAATACAATCCCTTTCCCTAATATGTGCAATCTCCTCCTACCGGTTTGCTATAACTTGATTTACTTCCCAGGTCGTCGCATCGTCTTTACTCAAAGAGAGGACCCAATCGGCCCCTTTGCCAAGAACTAAAAAGGCAACCTTGCAAAGGCGTGAGCAAATCAAGGCCCGATTGAGGACACCATCTCCTTCGCCATCATCCTCTCCGATCGCTTCGGTAAGAGTTAATCTTCATATTATTCCTTTGGTAGCATAGATCTGATCACCATTTTCTTGCCTTTCTTCAGCCACGGGCTCCATCACCTACCCCGCATCGGCCAGCTCCCTCGCCCAGCGGCTCAGGACAACAAAAGACAGCCGATACAAGCGCAGCCGATGTTCCATCACAGGTAAACCAGATCACTTCGAATCCCTTGCCGATTTTTGCTTGACTGGATTAACCATGCCCTATCTTAATGTTTGTAGAACTTAGCCGATATGTTTTCCTTTGATATCGGCCAATTTCTTGACGATGAGGACAAAGAGACACCCAGCACAGCGAAGGCGTCGATTTCTGAAGAGTTGAAGAACCGGCTGTCCGATATCCCCAATCGGCTAGAGGCATCGCTGAGTCGTTGGTGGAGAACAGTAATCCCGTCAGGAGCAGGGTCCAGAAAATCCAAGACCAACTACCTGAAGACCTGATGGAGATCCTGACGCCAGCCATCTTCTTGGAACAGTACCACTTCAAGCTTCATAAGGCTAAAGAGAGAATCGCGGATAGGCGGGAATGTGAAGGCTTAGAATCGGCCTTGACCGCCAGCAAAGCTCAAGTCAATTTGATAAAACTAAATTGGATGAGCTGGCTGTTGAGCCGATCGTGTTAAATAATAGACTTGAAGAACTCTGCCGTCTCGAAGGAGACTTAGTATTGAAGCTAGAAGCCACTTGCAAGGAGATCCAAGAAGTTAAAGCGGGCATAGCTGCATCACCGAAGGCCATAGAAGACCAAACGGCGAAGCTGAAGGCATCGGCCAAATACCTTGCAACCCTAAGCAAATCCTTGAAGCCAATTCCAGGGTCAACGGGCGATGACGCCCAAGCAATAGAGGACATTGATCAAATCCGCCGTAAGGCCATTGCAGCTATTGAAAAATTTATAGGCTGATGTAATATATTTTTATGTCCTTCTCGTAAAAAGATAACTTCCTGTTTTGATTGATATAAATCTCATCGGCCAATCAGCCGAATCTGATCTGAACGAGACTGAAAAATTCCAAGTCTGAAAAATTTTTGAGGTCCATAAAATTTCGATCTAGTAAACTTGAAGAATCTTGAAAGTTATCTTGCTTGTATATATATATGCCCCCCAAATTTTGGAAGATGAGGGCTCATGTTGTAAAATTTGAACTAAGGGCGATAATGCATATCGGCTATCTAAAGACGATGTGTACCACATCGACTATTATCATAAATCGGCTGGCAAGCCGATCATGAATCGATCCAGACGCTGGGATAGTATTTCTTTAAGTATTTGCCATTAAGAGCTCTGCCATAAACTTCTCCATCTAATCCCTTTAACAGATAAGCATTGCGAGGAACACATTGATGAATCTGAAAAAGACCTTCCCAATTAGGTGACCACTTGCCGAATTTATTATCTCTGGAACCAATCGGCAGTATCAATTTCCAAACAAGATCCCCTTCCTCAAATGACTTGGCAACAACCTTTTTGTTATAATGTCGGGCAACTCGATCTTTATCTCGCTTTATTTTTTCCAAGGCCCGCATTTGGACGTATGCCAAATCATCTAACTCATCAACCATAAGATTGTGGTACTCATCGGTTGTCAAGTCGTCTTGCAAAGCAATCCTTCTTGAGCCGATGTTGGTCTCCCATGGCAGCACAGCTTCATGTCCATAAACCAACTGATACGGCGGCACTTGAATTGCACCATGACAAGCCATCCAATACGCCCAAAGGGAATCGGCCAGCGTGGTATGCCACCGCCTCGGCTGTTCATCGATTTTTCTCTTGATAAACTTGATTAAAGTTATTAGAAGCTTCTGCTTACCCATTAGCTTGTGCATAATATGGAGAAGAATTTAATAGCTTGATACCCATGCTGTCGGCACTGAACAAACTCATCGGACACGAAAATTGATCCCTAATCTGTAGTCAATGTTTGTGGTAATCCAAACCGATATATAATATGCCCTTTGACAAACTGAATTGCATCCTTGGAATCAACCTTCTTAAGAGGGATGGCCTCAACCTACTTGGTGAAGTAGTCTGTAGCCACTAGGATATACTTGTGTCCTTTACTTGATGGTGGATTGATTTGTCTGATCATGTCTATACCCCATCCTCGAAACGGCCACGGCTTTATGTTTGGATGCATAGCCGATGCTGGTGCTCTTTAAATTGCTCCAAACTTTTGGCAATCTTGGCATCCTTTGTAGTACTTGAAACAATCCTCAAGCATTGTTGGCCAAAAATATCCAGCGCGCTTCAAAAGCCATCTCATTTTATGGGCCGATTGATGGGTTCCACAAATCTTTTCATGTACCTCGTTCATAACAACCTTGGCCTCTTCTAGACCTAGGCATTTAAGCAAGACACCATCAATCGTCCGATAGTATAGGTCATCATCTAACAAGACATAATGTAAGACCTTGTATTTCATCTTTCGTGACGCCGACTGGGATGGGTTTCTCAAATAATCAATGATAGCAAACCTCCAGTCATCGGCATCCACGGCAGCAATCTGAACTTCAACATCTTTTGCCATCGGCCTATATCCTGATGCCCCTTGAGCTAGATCATTGGCTTCAAAATTTTGCTTCCTGGGTATATGCCTCATTGTCACCATCTTGAAAGCCTGCAGCAACTCCTTGCATTATTCATTATACACCCTGAGAATGTCGTTCCTGCATTCATACTCCCCAAAAAGTTAATTGATGACTAACTGTGAATCGCCAATAATCTCCACGGAATCGGCCTCGACCTCATGTAATAATTGCAAGTCCTTGAGAACAGCTTCGTATTCTGCTTGGTTATTGGTGTAATAAGGCTTGATAGTAAATGCAAACTCGAAGCTTGCCCCCCGAGGGGATATGATAACCAGGCCGATACCGCATCCATGTCTGCAAGCGGATCCATCAAAATACAGTGTCCATGGCACAATGTCTGCATATGCAATTGAATCATCTATGTGTTGAACAATGAAATCGGCCAGGGCTTGTCCTTAGATTGCTTTGGCCGATTCATATCTGAGGTCAAACTCTGTTAAGGCAAAAATCCACTTCCCAATTCTCCCTTTTAAAACAGGGGCCGATAGCATGTATTTCATCACATCGGCCTTGCTTACCACAATGCACTAATTGGAAAGTAAGTAATGCCTTAATTTAGTACATGAAAAATATAAGCATAGACATAATTTCTCCACTGGCGTGTACCTTGTTTCAGCATCCAACAACCTCCTACTGAGGTAGAAAATAGCTCTTTCTTTGCCATCAATGTCTTGAACTAAAACTGAGCCGATGGACTTCTCATCGGCCGATAAGTACAGCCTGAATGGAACCCCTTTCTGCGAAGGGATTAGAACTGGAGGGGAACTTCAATATTCCTTGATATCGTCCAACGCTTTTTGTTGCTTATCACCCCATGCGAACTCTTGATCGTCCTTTATCTTTAACAATGGAGTGAACGGCTCTATCCTGCCTGACAGGTTTGAAATAAAACGCCGGACAAAGTTGATCTTGCCGAGCAGAGATTGTAACTTGATCTTGTTGGTTGGAGGCTTGATATTTTTTATAGCATCAATGTTCTTCTGTATAATTTCAATTCCTCTTTCATGGACCAAGAAACCTAAAAACTGACCGACCGATACGCCAAAGGCACATTTGTTAGGGTTCATCTTTAAACCATATTTCCTCACTCTTTCTAGTACCTTGCGTAAATCGGCCAAGTGCATATCGTACTCTTTAGACTTCACGACGACATCATCGATGTAAACCTCAATCAGCGAGCCAATAAGATCATGAAAAATATAATTCATAGCTCTCTGATAGGTAGCTCCAGCATTTTTCAAACCGAAAGTCATAACAACCCACTCGTATAGGCCGATTGCCCCCGGACATCTGAAGGCTATCTTGTGGATGTCTTCTTCGGCCATAAAAATCTGGTTGTAGTCTGCGTTCCTATCCATAAAGCTGATGATCTTGTGTCCAGATGCGGCATCAACCAGTAAATCGGCCAACGGCATAGGGTACTCATCTTTTGGTGTCGCTTTGTTTAGGTCTCTGAAGTCGATACACACCCTAAGCTTGTCGTTTTTCTTCAACACTGGAACTATATTAGAAACCCACTCCGCGTAACGGCAGGGTCTGATAAAGTTGGCGTTGTAAAGCGTTGTGATCTCTGCTTTGATAGCTTCGTGCATATCGGCCTTAAACCTCCTAGGAGCTTGTTTAAACGGCCGATAGTCTGGTTTGATAGGTAACCGATGTTCTATGATCGATCGGCTTAACCCGAGCATCTCATGATATTCCCATGCAAAACAGTCTATGAATTGTTTCAAAAGATTTATCAAATTATTCTTATATTCCCTTGACAGGTTAGCACTTACATACGTCGGCCTAGGTCTATCACCTGATCCTATATCAACCTCTTCGAGTTGATCGGCCGACTAAAGCCTTGTCCCAATTTTCCATCTAACTCATCCACCGCATCATCTGTGTAGGGACTAGCTTGCTCATCTTGGGCAGTAGATGGCACATCTTCGTTAAAGCAACTGCTTGTCTTGGTCTTCTATCGTCTCGATGTCGCAATCAGTTACTTTGAGGAAATCGGCCTCCCAAACTTGTCCGGACAGGCAATCGATTCCCTCCATCTCCCAAACTGCGAGATCGGCATTGGCCACGTGAACTGACCGATCAGCCTGCACGATCTTGACTTGGTCCCCTTGCCATTGTATAAGGCACTGATGCATTGTCGACGGGACGCAACAATTTGCGTGGATCCAATCTCGTCCCAACAACAGTCTGTAGGAACCCTTTCCATCAAAGACAAAAAAGGTGGTAGGTATTGTCTTGTTGCCCACGGTGAGCTCCACGTTTAGCACCCCCTTCGCCTCGGATGCGTTGCCACCAAAGTCTTTTAGCACCATGTTGGTCTTGATGAGGTCTTCAGGTACTTTTCCAAGCTTCCTGAAGGTTGTATACGGCATTAAGTTTACTACCGCGCCGCCATCGACCAGCATCTTCGTCATCGGCCGCCCATTGACGAATCCCTTGATGTATAATGGCCGAAGGTGCCTGTAGCTGGTGTCGGCCGGCTTGTCGAACACGGCTTGATCTGGTGACAACTGTAGCTTAGCCGAGGACTACTCATCATCGGCTACTGCTTCATCGGCCGTCTGTACGCTGTATTCTGCTGGCAATATGAAAACCATATTAACAGAAGCCGATGCTACGCCTTTACCTTTTGCAGACGCAGGAGCTTGAGTTGATTTGGAGGTGCCCTCATCGGCCTTGACCACTGCAGATTTTATCCTCCACTCTTTCTTGGTCTTGGCGGGCCGATGGGCTATTGTCGCCTACTGCTCCTGGATCTGCTCCTTCCTCCTTAATCTCTGAACCCGCCGTTTTTGTGTCTTGCTAAACACGTCGCTTGGGCAACATTGAGGGTTCTGGATTTGCTCGTCGTCCTCAGTCCGACGATCATGGTGCATCGGCCCCAGCCTTTCATGTACAGACTTTCTCTGCTTGTTCGGCCGATGAACTTGTTTGCTCGAGCTGCCCTGGTGGGAGTCTTCTACATCATTACATGTAGGGCACTCTTGGATTGATGGCAACCTCATCCCTTCGTTCCAGCAGAACCGGAAAAACTCGCACTCCCAATGAGGGTCGTAAGAGTTGTCTTGATCGGCGTAGTCTTGTGCTTGTTCTTCCCGCCTTCGCTGGTATTTTCTAATTAGGCCTTCTGAGGTCTGATGAGGTCGCTTGCTGGTCCGATGGCCATTGCCGTCGGCCCTGTCTGCCCGCACCATGTTGACTGAAAACGGGTGTCCTTCTATCATCATTGGCCGCTTGGCTTCATCAATCTTGATCCTGCCTTGCTCGATGGCCGATTGAATCTGTTGCCGGAAGATCTTGCATTCATTGGTGTGATGGGAATATGTGTTATGCCACTTGCAATATCTTCTCTTCTTGATTTCCTCAGCCGATGGCAGTATATGACCTACTGGCAGCTGAATCTGCTTTTCTTGCAGGAGTAGATCAAATATCTTATCGGGCTTGTTGATGTCGAAGTCATACTTATCTTCTTTGTCGCCCTTCTTGGCCCACTGGCATGTTGTCGGCTTCTTCATCCGGGCCCACTCGGCTAGATCGACATCGGCATCTTCTTCATCGTCTTCATCGGAGGCGTACTGATAGATTGTATTGATCTTCTTTGCGAACTTCTTCGCCTCCTGGAATCTTGCGGCGCGTTGTAAGCAGCTGGTTGCGGAGGGTTACTAGGCATGGGGAATTGAGGTTGTCCGGCCGATGGCGGGTTGACTGGAACTTGCTGCATCGGCTCGGCCACCGGTTGTTACCCCTTCGTCCACTGTGCAAATTGTTCCTCCGTGATGTGCTGGGGGCTTCCTCCCGCTTGCCTGGTTAGGACCAGCGGCATGGTTGATGCTGGTTAGGCCGATGGAGGTGGGATCGGCGCCGTCGGCTGTGGAGCCGTGCTCAGATCGGTCCTCAAAGTCCAATAAGCAGGGAACTTGTTTTCTGGCAAGAAAATCGACCCTTGAGGCTTGTACTGATGAATAGAACCATCTAGAATTGATTTGACCGTATTGGTCAATGTGTTTACCAGGATCCCCGACTGGTTGACTAGCGCAGAATGAACTGCGGAGTCGATGCGGTCTTGCAACGTCAACGCGGCATTTTCTTCAGTCTTGACAGTGTGGTCGTGTGCTGTCGCCGACGTGCTAGCTCCGTCTCCAGGGCTCGGCATTACCACCTTAGATTTTTGAATGAGGGTGCCTTGCCGAGTCCTAGAGTACGTCTGCAGGTACATATTTTGAAATTGCTCGACCAGCTTGTCCATCTCAGCATTTTGCTCTTCCTTGAGCTGGTCGACGGTCACAGAGACGACGTTCTCCTCGGAGATCTCACTCTGCTTCGACATCTTGCAGTGATCTTCTTGTTGTCGCGAAGCTTGCGTTCTTGAAGTCCCACTGGGCGTGCCAAAAGCGTGTTGGCGTAGAATTTAGACCCGCCTCGCAACCAAATGGGTTCCACGTTTCCATGGCGGCCTGGGAGATCTGCTTAACTCCAGTGCAGGTCCAAAGGCTTGCCTAGGTGCGTGTAGGGCGTGCCAGTTGATTTGATCTGCAATCAACAAGATAAACAAGCAAACCATGTTAGTAAACAATGGCCGATCGGCCGATAGGCCGATGTCGCATTGTCATGACCTAGCCGATAGGGCAAAGCTATACTGGCATACTTGTAACTATGATAAAGTAAGATCAAAATATATATCTAATCTCATCGGCCTTCATCAACATGTTAATGTCAATTAGCGGCATCGGCCGATGAGGGATAAAAGAGATAAGTGCACTAGCTAATACTCTAATGCAAACTTGTATGAACCGATCGATTTATATAAATATATCGATCACAGACAAACCCCAAAGAGTAACCCATGATAAACACATTTATATTTGTCAATCTAATCATACAAGTGGCAAATACATATAAAAACATTACGGTAATTACATGTATTAGATAAGACCAGCTGAAACCCCGGCGCTATCCTTAATTACGATCAAAAACAGGCTTTGGGTTAGATCTCAAAACAGGATTAAGGTCGATGGCAACTCAAAGTGTGAATTGAGATTTAACACAAAGAAAATCAAGTCGTCGATCGCTTTTGGGGATGGTAGATGCATTGAAAGATTTAACTAAGCATAATAATTAAACTACCGTCGGCAACAAACCCTAAAACGAGTAGATCGCTGGCGAAGCATAATTAATACACTTATGAAAATCATCCAAAACATGATAAACGACGATCACATCATCGAGTCTTAACGTGCCTAAAGCGACACGTTAGCCCCGACGATGTAGATCGTCGGGCACGAGTTCTTACCTCTACTCTGGGGAAGCAAGAACTCGTCAAAATTAACCTCTTGCGAGGGTTGGCGATGCGCCGAAAATAAGTTGAACAGGATTGTGTATTGTATTGTGAGAGAGCTTTCTATGTACAAACTACCGAGATATTTATACCCGAGATTACAACATCATCCAGATAGGACACGATCTTATCTACAACTTAACAAACAAGTCTTTGCGGCAGACTCTTGCCATAGATTAGATCTAAACCTACTTGATTTACAAGATACAATTGCCTAAAACCGAGCCTTATCTCTATTTGGCAACCTCCTTGAAGCTTATCTTGAGCCCAAACCAAGCCCACGCTAACTCTATTAACTTTCTATCTCTATCGACCAAGAACCACGTTGAATCCATATCGGCCGATACGCCCTTTCTGCTAACACAACTTCCAGTCCGATACGTTTGCCGAGTCCGATACAAGACTTGGTTCGACTCCAACTTAATCCTTCTTCTCTGCATCGGTTTTCTCTTTCCTCTCCAAGTAGATTACGAAAATCTGCCGTTAACAGGTACATAGAAGGAGCTAAGGAACAAAATAAATTTTGCTAAAACGATACTTACAAAACCCAGCAGCTGAGAATGGAGATGTCGAGAGCGTCTAGTTGGTATACATCAAATACATTCTCGAAGTTGACCTATAGAACATCATCTCCTTGATAGAAATTTGTGTTTCTTATCCACGCTCCAACCATCATTCTACCTTTGGATGAAAGCTCCATATACCATTGATGGAATCAGTGCATTTGTGTAGAGAGAGTGTTGACCTGACCAGGCTTGACAAGCGGTTCACCGAGTTTAAATTTGTATTTCAAATCAGCTTCTGTCGCCATGGTTATTGGTGCGTCTCCCACCAATTGCGCCCTGCTCAGACCCGTCTCTTTCATCCATTGCCTCAGTTCCTCTTCACCGGGTGGTAGCAACGGCTCAACCGATTGTTTTGGTTGCTTTTCGAGCTGAGGCACTTCTTTGGCCTTTCCTCTTTGTTTCTTATACGACTTTGTCACCAACCGGTCATAATCCGAAAGTAAAGCCCTCTTGACCGGTTCGCTCATCTTCTGAAAGAACTTCTTAGCAGCTAGATCTATAAGAATCTTCTTTGGTGGTTTCCGTGCCTCAAAGAACGCCTTCACTTCTGCTCGTACGACCTCCTCATTCTCCTCGGGAGTGCGGTCGTACGCCCTTTTCTTGAGAGCGGGGAGTTTTGGCTTGTCAAGTCTTGGCTTCTTTCTTTGTGGTGTGGACTTTGACGGCGCGGGACGAAGTGGGCACGACTTTTTAGGTCGTGAAGGCAGAGCAGACGATGACGGTGCAGGTGGAGGAGGCAGAGGTGGAGGAGCCGGTGCAGGTGAAGGAGAGGTTGCAAGTGGAGGAGACTGTGGTGGAGGAGCCGATGTAGGCGAAGAAGAGGGTGCAAGCGGAGGAGAGGGTGCAGGCGGAGAAGATGGAGGAGAAGACACCGCTGCTTGCCTGGGAAACACGATGTACCGCTTGCACCATAGTATAATGGCGTGGGTTGTGTCTCCTAGTTTCGTCTCCCCGTCTCCTCCAGGGATGTCCAGCTCGAGATCCTCGAACCCTCATTCCACCAATTCAACCTCGACCTTTGAGTACCCAGGTGGAATCGGTCTGCAATAATATGTCCCTAAAGGGTCCACTAGTAGGGCCATGCCCAACGCCACCTTAACGAGAATCAAGGTTACTTAGTAATTAACAGATGCATGCACCACCTTTTGCAATTTACAAGACATATATCATAAAACTACGAGCATACCTTGAGTGATATGTTCTTGAAGGGACTGTGCAGCTCACAAGGTGTCTACCACGTGATTTCATCTACGGGGTATGATGGGTCGTCGTGAGCTGGCCCTGCTGCACCTTTTATGCCCTGTTCTCCTGCTTGCCCTGTAGAAGCACAGCTGCTGTGATTGCCTGAGGGGCTCACCATGATTGGAGGGGCATACGGCTGCACCGTCTGCTAGCTCTGTCGTTCCACTAGGCATTGGTCCACCCGTCGTTCGACCTCCTCTTGCATCCTTATGTCCTGCAGGGCGACCCTCTCCTCGAGATATCTTAATTTTGCATCAGTATCCCTCTTGCTCCTCATTCGACTCTTGTAAGTGTGGCTGTCCTCTTGAAATCTGTATTTCCAAGCAACCACGCCTTTTCCTCGTGTTCGTCCTGGATGCTTGGGATTCTGTAGTGAGAGCGTAAGCTCATCCTCCTCTGTCAGGCTGGAATGTTCCCTGAGCAGACGCCTCCACTGCTTCCGTGAGTCGGCTAGCTGCTTCGCGGATCGCATCGCCGAATACAAGGGAGCCATCAGTGGGATCGAGCGTTCCACCATGAGCATAGTACCAATTTCTGGAACGTTCAGGCTAATTCGTTGTGGCCGGCTCAATACCCTTTTCTATCAACCCGGCTTCCAGTTTATCCCACTTGGGGATTGCCTTCTTATAGCCACCTGACCCTAGCCGGTGATGGTACTGCTTCTTAGCGGCATTGGCTTTATTCTTTGCTATTTGCATTTGCCCGTGCTCGGAGGTCTTGTATGCGACAAACACATCCCAATGATCCCTCAGCTTAGTTAATTTGTCGAAATCAGGTGTCAGACCCTTCACGACGTATTTCTTGTACAGAGCTGATTTGTACTTCTGGAACTGTTCAGCCATTTTCTTCATCATCCATTCTTTCAATCTTGGCTGATTTGCCTCAGGGACCGTGAAGGTCTCGAGCATGGTGGTCCACATCATAGCTTTCTCCGTATCTGGAAGATAACTTTCGTCATCCTCTGCTGACCTTGATTGATGCCAGTGCACTGTGCTAACGGGCACGTGATCCCTCACAACCCAACCACTGTGTCCCACAAACTTTCGTAGTATACTAGCTGGGGCTACTGGTTCGCCATCTGGGGCTACTTCACTAATAATGTGCTTGCCCTCTAGCTTCCTCGCGGCACCCCGTTGTCCGCGTGCCCTCTTCTCTCCAATGGCCGGTTGCCTTTCACTTTCCTCTTGGTTTGTGCCCTCGTTTCCCTCCTCGTTCAGGTATTGGTTGGGGTCCTCTGGCTCCTCATCCGCCCAATATTGGCTGCTGCCCTCTGCGATCTCGTCCATGAGGATCTGTTCATCATCGCGATCTGCCATCTGTTCGTAACATTAACTAGTACACATCAACTAAGAGTATATTGTTATACATATATTGACATTGTTGAGAAATACGTACGATGACCAGTTAATTAATTGTTATACATGCAACCTACGTGCATATGTCATATATATATATATATATATATATATATATATATATACACCAGGGAATTAATGAAACTTGCCTTAATTTTGCTTGGAGTTATTGGGGCCACTTAAGCTTGAGCGACGACGGTGGTCAGCAGCTATTAGAAAAAAAATTAAATCACTATTGGAAAATGTAAAAAGATGTGCAATATTATATTCAGTGTATCCACGTGAAAGCATGAAAACTATTGCAAACAAAATGGAGGTTACATTATACCATTAATAATGTACATTGAAAACACAGCTATGATTAATCCGGTACATCTATGATTGAAAACACATCTATGATTAATCTACACATCATGCTTGCATATCTGCATTGAAAACATATATGCATATCTGCATATCTCGGTCACGTTCCATCGTTCAGTCATATTCGACTAGAGACATTGGTTTCATGTGATATGGGTGATCTATAGTGATCTATGTGTGATATGGGTGATCTAAAGAACTATTACTGCAATAAATGTATTTTATTTGAAGCATTAAATTAGTCCTCCTTTTAGTTGGCTCACATCGATACAATTTGTTTCATACATACATATGAATGAATAAAGACAGAGGAAATATACACATGGTTGTGGAGAATATGGGTACCGGGTACCCACACGGCCTCCACATTCTATCGTTCATTCGTTCGTTCGTTCTATTGTTCGTTCGTTCTATCGTTCATTCGTTCGATCGGTCGTTCGTTCTATCGTTCGTTCGTTCCGTCGTTTGTTCTATCGTTCGTTCGTTCGTTCTATCGTTCATTCTATCGTTCGTTCGTTCTATCGTTCTATCGTTCGTTCGGTCGTTCGTTCTATCATTTGTTCATTCGTTCGTTCTATCATTCTATCATTCGTTCGGTCGTTCGTTCTATCGTTCATTCGTTCATTCGTTCTATCGTTCGTTCGGTCGTTCGTTCGATCGTTCGTTCGATCGTTCGTTCTATCGTTCGGTCATGTTCGTTCTATCGTTCTATATATCGTTCACGTTTGTTCATGTTGTATCGTTCACGTTCTATCGATCTATTTTTCGCGTTCGTTCATGGTGTGGTGGCGGCCGTGGTGTGGTGTGGCGCGGTGTGGCGGTGGCCGAGGTGGCGGCGGCCGTGGCGCGGTGTGGTGGCGGCGGCCGTGGTGGGCGCGAGGTGGTGGCGGCCGTACTGGTGGCGTGGCGCGGGGTGGCGGCGGCCGTACTGGTGGCGCGGCGCGGGATGGCGGTGGCCATGTGGTGGCGCGGGGTGGCGGCCGGGTGGTGTGGGATGGCAGCGGCGGTGGCGCGGAGTGGCATGCAAGGCGGCGGCGTTCGGTCGTTGCGGCGCATGCATGGCAGTGGCGGCCGCGCGCGCACGGAAGCGATCGAGAGAGATCGAGGAAAACGACAGATACAGTGATAGAGGAGAGATCGGCGCAAACCTCGGCCTAGTGGCGCGGTAAGGTCGGCGACGACGTATGACGGTGGAGATGACGAAGACGACGGCGGCAGCAAAGGCGGACGACGTGCGTTGAGAATGAAATGGCTAAGTGTGGATCCAGAGAAGACGATATGCACAGGTATTTATAGTCGGGATCAACCGGGACTAAAGATATCTTTAGTCCCGGTTGGCTGTCCCGGTTGGTAACCAACTGGGATCGGGATAACCAACCGGGACTAAAGATATTATCTTTAGTCCCGGTTGTTCCTGCTGTTTTCAAAATATCTTTTTGTCCCGGCTATGTTTAACAACCGGGACTAAAGATTGAAACATTTAAATAACGTATGCCCGATCTAAATAGTTTAAAATAATTATTAAATATAAATAATCACATATAATTAACATATGACCTATTTAAATAGTTTAAAATTGATATTACATTTAAAAAATATATAATTAACATATGACCAATTTAGATAGTTTAAATCTTCTATTACATTTCAATAATGATATATAATTAAAATATAACCAATTTAAATACTATTTTAATAGTATTAAACTATCTAATAACATATGACCTATTTAAATATTTTAAAATTGATATTACATATATAATTGTATTAGTAAAAAACACAAACATTGCATGGCCTTCAGTACATTATAAATAATTTGCATCGTCCATACAACAACCTATGTCACTGTTTTTCTTATATAATTGTATTATAAAAAACACAAACATTGCATGACCTTCAATACATTATAAATAATTTGCATCGTCCATACAACAACCTATGTCACTGTTTTCCTCACGTACTTTCTCCTCACTAATGTTCCTTCGCTATGATCATTGCGTGAGTAAGGGGTGTCCTCATGGCTTGATTCGGGTACCCCGATTGGAAGAAGGTCTTCAATAAATTCTATGCAGAACTCAATGACCTCCTCTGTTCTATAACCCTTGGCGATGCTTGCTTCCGGACGATAATGGTTACGAACGTATTTCTTTAGAACGCCCATGTACCTCTCGAAAGGAAACATGTTGTGTAGGTACATAGGACCAAGAATACCGATCTCTTTCACAAGGTGACATAGAAGATGCATCATTATATTGAAGAATGATGGTGGAAAGATCATCTCAAAGCCGACAAGACATTGAACCATGTCATCTTGAAGGGTTGTTAAACTGTCTGGATCGATGATCTTTTGCGAAATTGTATTCATGAAAGCACATAGCTTTGTTATTGTTCCCCAGACATTATCAGGAAGGATACCACGAATTATAACAGGAAGCAGTTGTGTCATCAACACGTGACAGTCATGAGACTTTAGGTTTGTGAACACGTGACCTTCATGCTTATTATTCTCTTTATATTCGAGGAGTATCCAAACAGTACCTTGATGCTCTCCAGGCATTCAAACATACTTTCCTTCTCTTCCTTGCTCAGGGTGTAGCTTGTAGGACTCAAGTAATGGCTTCCTTTATCCTTCAGTTCCGGATGAAGGTCATCGTGTTGTTGCATATGCTTGAGATCATTATGTGCTTCAAGTGTATCTTTCGACTTCCCATATACACCTAGGAAGCCTAACAGGTTGATGCAAAGGTTCTTACTAAGGTACATCACGTCGATTGCATGCCGGACGTCTAAGACTTCCCAATAGGGTAACTCCCAAAAAATAGACTTCTTCTTCCACATCGCCGCGTGACCATCTTCGCTCTCTATAGGTTGGCTGCCAGGTCCCTTTCCATATACTACTTTCAAATCTCTCACCATAGCAAACACGGCTTTTCCGTTGTGATGTTTAGGCTTAGTACAGTGGTCTGCCTTCTGTTCGAAATGCTTGTCTTTTTTCGGTATAGGATGGGTTGCAACAAGGAATCAACGATGGCCCATGTAAACAACCTTCCTGCAGTGTTTCAGATACGTACTTTCAGTTTCATCCATACAATGGGTGCAAGACTTGTATTGCTTGTTTGACTGTTCGGATAGGTTGCTAAGTGCAGGCCAATCGTTAATGGTCACGAACAGCAACGCTCGTAGGTTAAATTGCTCCTGTTTGTCCTCGTCCCACACAGGGACACCTTCTTTGTTCCATAGCAGAAGCAGATCCTCAAGCAATGGTCTGAGGTCACATCAATGTCGTTACCAGCTTGCTTTAGGCCTTGAATGATAATTGGCATCATGATGTACTTTCGCTCCATGCATAGCCAAGGGGGGAGGTTGTAGATATACAAGGTCACAGGCCAAGTGCTATGGCCGCTGCTCATCTCTTCAAATGGATTCATGCCATCTGTACTTAAACCAAACCTTACGTTTCGGGCATCCTCTCCAAAGTCTGGAAATGTTCTGTCGATGTTTCGCCACTGCGACCCATCGGCGGGGTGTCTCAGCATCCCGTCTTGTTGACGTTCTTCTGCGTGCCAGCGCATCATGCTAGCATGCTCTTTGTTCCTAAACAAATGCCTGAGCCGTGGTATTATAGGGAAATACCACATCACCTTAGCAAGAACTCTCTTCTTCGAAGGTTGTCCGTCCACATCACCTGGATCATCTCGTCTAATCTTGTATCGTAGTGCTTTACAAACTGGGCATGCTTCTAAGTTCTCGTACTCCTCACCACGATAGAAGATATAATCGTTCGGACATGCGTGTATCTTATGTACTTCTAGTCCTAGAGGGCATACTACCTTCTTAGCTTCGTACGTTGTTTCGGGCAATTCGTTTCCCTCCGGAAGAATATTCTTGACAAGTTTCAATAACTCGCCAAATGCCTTATCACTCACACTATTTTTGGCCTTCCGTTGCAAGAATTCTAGCGTCGTACCCAACTTTTTGTGCCCTTGTTCGCAACCTGGCTACAACGAAGTTTTGTGGTCTGCTAACATACGATCCAATTTTTGGACCTCCTTCTCACTTTCGCAGCCGTCCTTTACGTCCCGTAACATCTGATCAAGATCATCTACAGCGTCGTTATCTTCAACAGCTCCGTCCGCCTCGCCTCCTGGATTTTCTTCAAATCCACCGTATTGATGAGCCCAGTCCGGAATATTCTCGTCTTCTACTTCATCTTCTTCCATTGTAACCCCTAGCTCTATGTGCGAGGTCCAACAATTATATCCAGGCATGAATCCAGACTCAAACAAGTGTGCATGAATAGTTCTTGATGATGAATACTCCTTCTGGTTACTACACTTTTTGCATGGAGAACACATGAAACCCTTGTACTTGTTAGCATTGGCCACATTCAAAAAATAATGCACGCCTTCAATAAACTATTTCGACCGTCGGTCCGCGGTGTACATCCATTGCCGATCCATCTATACATCAAATAGTCCAATGTTACTTACGAAATCCACACAATTGAAACTAATTAAATAATCATATAAAAATTTAAAACATTATGATTCAAAGTGAAACTAATTTCTAGAAAAGAGCTACAAAGATAGCAACGAGAAGGAAGAGAAGTTTACAATTATTTTTAAATTTTTATTAAAGTGCTAAACATATTTTCTTATTGTACGAACAGTATTTCTGGCTATATTACATATTTTTCAATTACCTTTGTTTTCTACTTTTTTTACAAATAATCATACAATAATATTACAATAGTCCCACATATTATTTTTTTTATGGTTTGTAAAGTTGAAAACATATCTTTAACGAATTATACTTTTTTCTAACTATTTTATTAAACTAACTTAGTTTTCAATTCTTTTATCTTAGTTTTCTATATTTTCCCTCGGTCATCTCTTTTATAACATATGTATCCAAATTTTCTAATTTCTAAATCAACCTATTTTTGCCTACACATATTTTCTCTCTCATCATTTTGCATAAACCTTATTGGAGACAATATTTTATAGAAACAAAGCTATAAATGTAATATGCTAAGCTTACACTATTAAAGAATGGATTTGCTAACCTTTTCAGTCTCTCCGATTTGTATATTATCACCAAAACAATTTTATCAAAAATTTGGGTAGCACCTTCCTTCTTCCTCCTCCTCTTGGCAGCAATGGCTCGGGCTGGAGGAGGACGAACATGTATAAAAAGGTAGATCACTTTAGTCCCAATTAATAACACCAACCTGGACTAAAGATCTAAGTCATCTTTAGTCCCTGTCTGTGTTACCAACCAGGACTAAAGTGAGGATCTATAGTCCCGGTTGGTGACATCAACCGGGACTAAAGATCCCCGGCCCCCTAACACCAGCCTGACACGGCCGGTGAAGGTGTGAACCGGGACTAAAGATGATCTTTAGTCTCAGTTGGTAATACCAACCGGGATTAAAGATCATCGCCACCCGTTACACTTTTTAACCGGGACTAAAGATGATCGTTAGTCCCGGTTCCTATTCGAACTGGGACTATTCCGGTTTTTTTATACCGACCAAAGATCAGTTCTCTAGTAGTATTTAGTTTACTTGAATTTGAAGATTACTACTCTGGCAAAACCTGGAACTAATCAGGGGGAAAAGATGGAATTTTACTAAACTTTTTAATCACATTTAATTTGCATCGATTACTATTTTTGTGTTTGAATCCTGGTTCTTGTGTATTCCACTAATTTATTCAGAGTTCAATGGTAAGACTGCTCTTCAATCACTTTGTTAATATATGCATGTATTTTAATTATTTTTACAGAATTGCTAACCTTCTGTCAACAGAAAATCCATCTTTTAATCTTGCAGATTTTGGGCTACTGGATGAGCTTCGCGATTCGTGCTCCAGGCCTTCTCCTTCAACTCCAATGACCTACTCTTCTTCTTCGGCGCTGGCGACACCCTAGACCCTGGCGGAGGACCCTGCGGGTTAGGCTCCTGGGTTGGGTGGGGGTGGTGGGTAGATGTGGGCGAGAAAGAAGAGAGGGTAGATCACCGGGTTTAGAGGGATGGCTGTGAGAGGCGGCAGCCCGGCGGTGGAAGGTGGACCTGGGCAGGCAACGCGGGGATGGACGAGGGCGGTGGGCCGGCATTGGTGGCGGGGACAAAGCAAGCGTGCGGTTAGGAGGCGGCGGCTGGTGGTGGCGGATCCAACGGCGGGGAGCTGCCGGAGACGGGAAAGACGGTGGAATGGGGGCACCTCGCCATCACCACCTTGAGGAGAAAGAGAGGGGTGAAGGAGGAGCGAGGAGGGGGAGGAGGCTCATCGGGAGGGGGGGCAATGGCTTTTTGTCCAGCCAGTGAGACAAGCGGTGGTGCAGTGGCAGCAAGGTATCGGTTGATGGCGGTGGGGTATCGAGAGGGCAAAAAGCGCGAGGGAAACGGGAGGAGGAGAGGAGTTAGGGTTAAGGGGTTCTCCATGAATTTTAGTTTTAAAGCATATCCAATGGTCCAAAATTCGAAAGATAGAAGGTGTGATTTTCTCTCAGCATATATATAGACAGTCCCTTATTTTTAACGTGCTTTTTATTTTGTTTAGTCCCATGATTCTCTCAGTAACAGAAAATCATGTTTTAATGTGTTCACATTTTTTTTACATCATGGGCAAATTTAGATAAGAATCATTCTATTCCGAACAATGAAAATAATTTGGTTCGCTCATTTTCTCCTTTTCTTTTTATCTTAGGTTTACCATTTAGGTTGCACCTCAGACTTTGGCATGGTCTTGAACTGGTAAGTATCTTCACGTAATGTTTGTATTCTGAAGGGTACCTCACAACATTAAACGTTGGATTTGGTACTGTGTTTGGATCCGTATAAAGTATACTACATTCAGTGTTCTCGCTGGCTTTACAGATAAATTTCAGTGCACTGTATGTTCCATGGAAGTATTAAGAACTAAAGGACGAAAGGAGGAATCAGCCACGTAAGAACTGAACGCCTTTTTCTTGTATGTGTTCCTAAGAGAAGAAATTTGTCCATTTACCCTAGGATGCTGCAACCATGGTGATGATGTTGTAGATATGAGAAACCACACAAATGGGAGAACGTTGTCAGTGCGATGCTTACGTGTTGAACTGGCACACAAAATGATG
Organism: Oryza officinalis; assembly: GCA_008326285.1. Taxonomy (NCBI): domain Eukaryota; kingdom Viridiplantae; phylum Streptophyta; class Magnoliopsida; order Poales; family Poaceae; genus Oryza; species Oryza officinalis. The sequence continues at coordinate 26,669,148 of BDMV01000012.1, forward strand.
TAGATGAATACATATATATGCGCGATAGATAAGGTTAGGCCGGATCTCCTATTTACATGGAATATAAAAAACTTATCTTCTAATTTACCGGCCCCCTCTTATCTATACACATATGTACAATCTCTAACACTTCCCTTCAATCTAAACTTCTTATGTTGAGATTGCTCTTGAAATCTTCAAAGAGTCGAACAGCCAATGGCTTGGTAAAACCGTCCGCTGCTTGATCCTTGGAGGAAATATATTCTATCTCTAGTAATTTCCGTAACACCTTTTCTCTCACAAAATGCTAGTCCACTTCTATGTGTTTAGTGAGAGCATGAAACGCTGGATTAGCAGAAAGATGCTTTGCTGCTCTAGGCACATCAATACCAATTTCACAAACCAAGGTTTGTAACCACACAATCTCTGTTATTGCATCTGCTAATGCCTTTTATTCTTCCTCGGTACTGGATCAGTTGCTTGCTTTCTTGCACTCCATGACACAAAATTGGGACCCAAAAAGACTGAAAAGCCCCCAGTTAAGCGTCTATCATCAATATTTCCTGCCCAATTTGCATCAGCGAAACCACTAACAAGCAAAGAAGGAGATTTACTCATTTTAAGTCCACATTTTATTGTATATTTGAGATAACTCAATATTCTCTTGACAGCTGCCCAATAAATAACAGTTGGAGAATGAAGAAACTAACATACTTTACTGACTGCAAAGGAAATATCTGGTCTTGTCAAAGTCAAATACTGTAGTGCTCCTACGATACTCCTATACTGTGTGGCGTCATTTGGACCAAGTAAAGTACCTTCATGAACTGACAAATTTTCTGAGGTAAGTAGAGGAGTACTCACTAGTTTACATTCATGCATCCCTACTCGACGAAGAACATCAGAAGCATACTTTTCTTGAGTTAATAATATCCCATCCTTAACTTTGTTCACCTCTATGCCAAAGAAAATGTGTAATTCTCCTAAGTCCTTTAATGCAAAATCCTTACTAAGATCTTGCAATAATGCTGAAGTGGCTCTTGGCAAAGAGCTAGCAACAATTATATCATCCACATAAATAAGTACAAAAATAGTAACATCTCCCCTACTACAAAAAAATAGAGATGTATCTGCCTTTGATGACTTAAAACCAAGCTCATGTAATTTTGTGATCGGTCTAGAATACCATGCTCTAGATGCCTGCTTAAGACCATATAAAGCTTTATCTAGTTTGCACACATAATTAGGTGATTTTGAGTCCTCATACCCTAGAGGTTGCTTCATGTATACCTCTTCTTCAAAAACTCCATGTAGAAAAGCATTATGTACATCTAGTTGACACAGGCTCCATCCTCTGGATACAGTAATGACAAGAATAGTCCTCATAGTGGTAGATTTAACTACAGTACTAAATGTATCCTCATAATCTATTCCATACCTTTGCTTGAACCCCTTTGCATCTAACCTGGCTTTATACCTGTATAGACTGCCATCAACCTTTCTTTTGATCTTATAAACCCATTTGCAATCAATGGCATTCCTTCCTACCTATGGCAAAACTAGATGCCTTGTCCTGTTCTTCATAAGTGCAAGATATTATGCATCCATAGCCTCTTTCCAATTATTAGTACTAAAAGCATCATCTAAATATTATGGTTCACCAGAGAATGTAAAACCAGACCATTTAACTATACATCAGTATATACCTTCTTCTTGTGGATGCAACTTTGCAGCCGAGTACGTGGCCACACTTGTGACTCATCAGGCACAGAAGATCTAAGATCAGCAATATTCTCGAGTTGATAGGATGAGGTGGCGGCGTCTGATTGGGGAGCACCATCTGGATCTAGCGCATGCAAAGCTGTTGCGCTGTCTGTCCCCCTGTCGGCTGAGTGGCAGACCCACTGTCACCGTCTCCTGGTGACATGGCATCCAGGGATTCGGCGGGAGAGAGCGAGCGGGCACGAGATGGCTGTTGCAGCTCCGTCCGGACGAGCGGAGCAGATCCCGACACTGATCCAGCTGGCTGTCGTGGCTAACGTGGTGAGGATCCCGAGGAAGATTGTACCGAGTGGTCTGCTAGGTCCACCCCGCCATGTGTATCGGCACCATGAGTTTCTGCATCAATTTCTTCATAAAAATCATTAGCAGTATCAGAATCAATCACATGGTTAGTGCTATGTTCTCCCCCTGAATAAGATGATGGCAGTAGAGATGGTGATAGCAAAGAGATTTCAGAACAAAGACGAGCGCCGACATTCGAATGAAGGTTAGACAAAGGAAAAAACATTTTCATCAAAAGTGACATCACACGATATATAAATTCTTCCAAAAGAGAGATCAAGGCAACTAAATCCTTTGCGAAGGTGGCAATAGCCAAGAAACACACATTGTTTCAATCGAAACTACAATTTATGTGTATTATAGTGATAGATGTTAGGCCAACATACACACCCAAAAATACGAAGAAAGGAATAGTTGGGTTTTTGGTTAAACAACCGCTCTAGGGGTGTTTCAAAGTAGATAACTTTATTAGGAGTACAGTTAATTAAATAGGACACGGTATAGAAGGCTTCGTCCCAAAATTTCAAAGGCATAGATGCATGAGCTAGTAAGGCTAGTCCTACCTTGACAATGTGGCGATGCTTTCATTCCATGGAGCCATTTTGTTGGTGTGCATGTGGACAAGAGACATGATGTGAGATGCCAATTTTTGAGAAAAATTACTGAAATTTTTGATATTCTCCACCCCAATTAGTCTTCAACAAGCAGTCGCTCAACAAGGGCTTGAAACTCTTGAAACTTATGAAAGACATCAGACTTGTGTTTAAAAGAATAAACCCATGTAAACTTGCTATAATCATCAATGAAACTCACATAAAATTTATTTCCTCCTACTAAACTAGGAGAAGGACCCCAAACATATGAAAACACAAGTTCCAATGGATGAGTACACACACTAGCAGACCGAGAATAAGGATGTTGATGGCTTTTAACCTTCTGACATGCATCACACATAGACTCTCGCAACAATGGGAGTAGATGGATGACCCAGACGACTATGCCACCTTGCAAAAGATGGCGTGACACTGTAGACTTGCTTGGACAATTCTGAAGAAAGGGGATAGAGGCCTCTGCTACGCCGCCCTTTAAGAATTATGTTCCTTGTTGCCAGATCCTTAACCAAAAAATATTTAGAGTGAATCTCAAGAAAAGTATGATTATCTTCGGCAAGACAAGATGCAGAAACAAGGTTCTTTTTAGCTTGCGGCACATGAAGAACATTTCTAAGATGTAAAGTGAGATATGAACTAAAGCATGACCAATGTGCTTGTTGTGCATACCTGCACCGCTTGTGGTGTGAATTTGTTCACTTCCCTTGTATTTTTCCCAAATCGCCAGCTTGTCTGACCCACTGGTGATGTGATCAGTCGCTCCCCGAGTCAATGTACCAGCTGGTATCAATTGCATAGGAGGCTTGTGCAGCAGCTGCGACGTGGCTGTCATCAGGCACATATGCCTCATCGAAACGGTGCCAACACTCAGCAGCAACATGACCCCTTTTGTAGCACACCTGGCATATGGGTTGAGTGTCGATGCGCTGCTGCTGGTGGTGGTTGTTGTGCCCACGACCAGGATGACGACCACGGCCACTGGCGCCACCTCCAGAGTTGCTCCTGCGGCCATGATTTTGGCCACCTCCAAAGTTGCCGCCACCGCGTGGGAAGAACCCATACGACCGCAATTGGCCGCATTAGCATATGCGATCACCTCTTGGCGCATAATCAATTTGTTCTCAAAATTTAACAACTGGGAGTATACTTCCATTACATTAATAGGTTCAGATTCATCCCAATAGCAGAAACAATGGAATCAAAATCACCATCTAGGCCATTAAGTATGTATGCAATAAATCTTCTTCATCTAGAGGTTTCCCAGTGACAGCAATCTCATCCCCTTCACTACTTAAAAGAGGCTAACAGGTGCCGGTTTCAAGGCCGGCACTAATGACCTAAGTCATTGATGCCGGTTCTCCAACACCTATATGACACTATAGGTGTCGGTTCTAAGTTGCACCCTTTTTAATTTTTGCAGGTGGTATAAAGACCAAAAAAATATATTTGGTATTTTATTTGACACCTATACAGTCACACTTCACTACCCACAAGTCCCATATTTTTTTAATCCATATGCATAAATATGTCTCAAGCAAGATTCAAACTCGAAACCTCTCTCTTCATCCAAAGCATCTTTACCATCTCACCTACAAACATTTGTTGTGTTGGAAACAAATGCTATTCTTTTGAGACTATTGTTATCCAAACTTATAATCCATATTTAACACCATAGATGAGCTCAAATGAAATTTTTGTCAACTATAAAATTATTGATCTCATCTAGATCTACAACTTTTATATATGTTTTGTCTCCATCTGAGATCGTTTAGAAATTTTAAATATTCACTTATGCAAATAGATCTGAGACATTATAACACATTTTCGGACATCCCAACGACCTTAAATCAAAAAGTCATCAACTACAAAGTTGTAGATCTCGTCTAGCTCTAAAAATTTAATATAAAATTTATATTCATTCGACTTTATATGAAAAAGTTATATGAAAAACTGATAGGGATAGAACCAGCACCTATTTGTCACATAGGTGCCGATTCATAATAAGAAACGACATCTATTTGTCTCCCCGCCTACATTATGTGACAACACATCCACCACATAGGTGCTGGTTCATAATAAGAAGCGACACCTATGTGGCGCCAGTTTTTAATCAAAAGTCGGCACCGATAGAGTCCGAAGGACTGTTGGTGTGGGGGGGTCTTTGGTGCCGGTTTTTAAGTAAAACCAGCACCAATACCCTTCTCTTAAAGAACCAGTACCTATTTGATCTCATAGGTGCCGGTTTTTAATTTGATGGGCGAGAAACGTCTTATTGGTACCGGTTTTTGTCGAACCGACACCTATGTGACCAGTCCCTATATAGGTTTCTGTGGTAGTGCTAGCGCCTTCATCTTCCCAAAATACTCACACTAACATGTTACCTTTATGTGTCGTTTGGAGGGCGAGGCTGGTGTTGATGGATTGGGGGCGTGTCTGGGAACCGAACATATTCCCAATTCACTACACCAGATACCATCTATTCCAAAAGCTGATAACTGTTGAAAATGCTATAGAAACTGTTGGGCATAAGTTTTGCCAACAGCCAACTTTCGAAAGTTCCCTGTTGGCATTGTTATGTCGGTGATGTAGATTAATATCCAACAGCCATGTCGGAAGCATCCTTCATCGACAGCGCAAGCTGTTGTAGATCCACCATGTCGTACTGACGTCCAAAGCTAGTTGTGCCCAGTATTTTGTGACAGAACTGTTGGCAACAATGTTATTTAATGAAAAACTAAAAGAATATATTAAAAGTATTTAATGACTAAATTTACATTTGGATTATATATGGATATGATTCATTCATTTGAATGTACACATTGATATTTGTGCATCCATACAGTTTTTAGTACTCCTGAAAATAAGGTTCGATAATTACAGAGAGAAATTTCTTATTCTCATTCCCTAATAATTTTCTGAACACATATAACTGGTACAAGTAATATAACTAATTAGTACAGTATACATTCATGTATATGTAATTTTTGAATCCAAAGGAAGTTGATGATTTCTCCAGATTAGTGCTTGCTTGGGAGGCCACATGCATCAACATCAAAACTTATATATGTATACCTGAAATTTTGAACATAGAGATCAGTTAGTTTGGGCTTAACTAAAGGATATATACGTGATCGAGGTGACCAAGATAGAAGATTAGTTAAGCAGATCAAATTGGTTACATACTTTCAAGTGTGGTAGAATTAATTGCTTGCACTCTGATGGCTTCAGATCGTTGTCAGAACTCATGTTCTCGACATGATCTCGTCGATGCCAGCGCCGGCGACGTACAACATGCATATTCCATAGCCCGTAGACTAATGGAGAGACAGAATAGCTAGCTGCCTTGGATTTTTTGTTGACGTCTGCGGTGGTGAGGTAGCAGCATGTCGTAGATCATCCGAGCAGATGCCATGGCGGCCTGTTATCTCCTCGCCTCAGTGCATCACTACATGTTGAAACTCAGAAAGAGAATGAGAAAAGATAGTATGGAGGCTGCCAGAGGGATCATTCCCGGTATAAATAGAGCGTGCAATGATTAGGGCAAATATAGTGGGCTTGTTTTGTCTCTGCCATATGAAAAACAAGTTTCCAACATGAATGTTGTGTATCTAATTTTTTTTCTAATAAAATAAAATGTAGTAAACACATGTGACGTTGATTAGAGCAGAATTGATCATCAAGCTTGACATTACTGTTGGGTATACCTGGTGAAGTGTGGAAGCATTATCGGTCCTGCATTTGCCCACAACACTATTGAGCATTATCTTAATTTTTTATATGAGAATTGTTGGAAATGGATTTAGCTGTTGGCAAAAACCGCAGATGGTGTAGTGATTGCGCGCCATGCTTGTATTGCCGATCTTGAGTCGGCAACTTTGCCGAGGATCTCCTTTGACAGAGATGAGAAGAGATAGCCGAGTAGTTGCTGATCTGCAGCAAACCACTCCTCATAGACCGGGTTTGATTTCTTCACCATCTTGTCTCCCTGTTTCTCTTCAACTTCGGTGCTGGGGACTGCGGTACGGTCTTGCCGTCGATGTGCCCCTCAAGGCGCGCGCCGCAAATAACGGCGAGCATCTGAGCTGACCAGATTGCATAATTGAGGTTGGTCAGTTTTTCGATGATGGTGAAACAGAAGAGAGGATTTGGGAATGGCGATGATGAGTTTGCCATCACTACTACAAAAACTCTTATAGGGACCGGTTTTATAGGTGCCGGTTCATTTAAAACCGGTACCTATAGGCCTTTTCTCACCTCCACACGGTAAAAAAAAAGAACCGACACTTTTAAACACTATAGGTACCGGTTTTTCAGGAAAAACCGGGACCAATACTATAGGTATCGGTTTTTTAGAAAACCGGTACCTATAGTATATGATAGGTGCCGGTTTTTTAAAACAACCGGCACCCATAAGAATGAGCCAAACCGCTCGATCAGTCGCGCGAGCCGAGCCGATCCGTCTACGTGCATAAGATCGAACCGATCGACCCCGGCCACATGCGATATATCCGTTGGTCCTTATCCTCCTTCTCCTCCGTTTCCCTCTCTCTCTCGCTCCCTTTCGCTCTCTCTCTCTCGCTCTCTGGAGGCGGCAGGTGGCAGGCGGCGGCACCCGAGGGGGGGCGGCGGGCCACGGCGGTGCGTGCACTCCCCTCCGCCTGATCTGGTGGGAGGAAGGCGACGGTGCCCGAGGGGGAGGCGGCAGGCGGCGGTGCCCGAGGAGAGGCGGCGGGTGGCGGGCGACGGAGGTGCCCTCCCCTTCTCCAGATCCGGTGGGAGGGGAGGTAGTGGGTGGCTGCGGTGGCTTCCCCTTCGCCGGATCCAGCGGGAGGGGAGGCAGACGGCGGCACCCGAGGGGGGGCGGCGGGCCACGGTGGCGCGCGCACTCCCCTCCGCCTGATCCGGTGGGAGGGAGGCGGCGGTGCCCGACGGGGAGGCGGCAGGCGGCGGTGCCCGAGGAGAGGCGGCGGGTGGCGGGCGACGGAGGCGCCTGCCCCTCCGCTAGATCCAGCGCCGGCGCGATTCGCCTTTGCCGAGGCCCTCCCGGCATGGCCGCAAGGTGAGTGAAGGTCTCCTTTTTTGGATGGATTATGTCTCACTTTATCCGAGTTGGGGGTTAGTGTTGTTGATTTGGTTTTGGAGGCGGCAGGCCGCGGCGCCTAAGGGGAGGCGGCGGGCGGCGGGCGGCGGGCGATGACACCGTTGGTGAGTGCGGCTCGATTCGAGCCGGCTTTTTTTTTTGGCTCGTGCGAATGTATAGGTGCCGGTTCTATAGGGTTCATAAATGCCGGTATACACTATAGGTGCCGACCAATTGGTGCCGGATAAAAATCCGGCACCTAAAAACCCTTGTAAACCGGCACTTATCTCATATTCTGTAATAGTGCATCCTACAAATGCTCTGATACCATATGAGAATATACACAAATGGGAGAACATCGTCGGTGCGACGCTTGCATATTGAACTGACGCACAAAATGGCGCAGATGAATACACATATATATATGCGATAGATAGAGTTAGGCCGGATCTCCTACTTACATGAAATATAACAAACTTATCTTCTAATCTACCGGCATCCTCTTATGTATACACATATGTCGTTACAATCTCTAACGGTAGATACTCATACCGGGGATGAGCATGCACGCGTGTATATTAACTATACATTTGTGCTATGTTTCAAAAAGAAAAATCGCAGACATTAAAATGATAGGACTGAACGCTTAAACATTAGGATACTGAGACCATATTGACGATGTTGTAGACACTCATGCTGGAGGTGAGTGTGCACGTTTGTGTACTGTGTTTCGAAAAGAAAAAAAAAGACATTGAAATTCATAAAGCTGAACGCTTGAACACAGGATGCTGCGACCATGTTCATCCGACATATATACGTGTTCTTTAAAAATAAATTGAATGCTACTTACGAATATCTTTATTATTATAAAAATTAAAAATGTTTAAGTCAAAAATTTGGTACGTCATTCATGTTGAGTTGATTTTTGAGTTGGTTATATGTCGCTCGTATCCAATTCAACGTAACTCTTGATAATTATTATACACCTCTAGCCCAAACCCTTCTTCTCCCAGCCCAACCCAACTGACCCACACCATCTTGTTGCCCCATTCCACGTGTCTTCACTCGACGCCACGCACGCCCTTTCTCTGATCGACGTCTTTTTTTCTTTTTCTCTTTTTTCTCCCCATAATCCTGATCATTTCCCTTTCCTTCCAATCTCCTTTTTTTTTCTCCTCCTTTTCTCTTTTCTCCTTTTTTCTTTCAAATTTCTCCTAAATATTTTTCTTTTAAATTTATCATTGTTTAAGGTATATATGACACACGTTTGTTACTTTGCAAATGTTTTTCATTTACAGTGAACTTTTACTAATTGAATAATCAAAATTTCAATATTTGATATATACCTGCGTCAACTTATGGAATAACCACCCAATCGATTTGTGAGGCTATGAAAAAGTGTACATAAAAAATTCTTTTGTGATGACGCATGAAGCATAGGCAACTCGGTTCAACGCTATATATGATTTTTGACTTTGTTTTATTGTTTTGTTATTGTTTTATTTGTCTGGTTTTGGTTTGTCGTTTAAATTGATAGGATTTTTATCAATCGTGAAAATTATCTTTATCTGTTGTAACGCACCAGCATTTTTTTAGTCTGAAAAAAATGAAAGGATAATTTTTGATTGTTCCCGATTTTCGCCGGGATACGGATCATACGTATGCGTTTCCCTTTATGAAAAAACTATCCCTATTCATTTCTATAGCAATACTATTCGAAAATTATCTGTTCAGAATATCCGTTTTTGAAAATACGTAAACATCGAAAACTATCTGGGCCGATTTTATCCCTATTTGTGATAGAAAAAACAAAAAAATATTTGTGATAGAAAAAACAAAATAAAAACAGAGTATGATGGTATTTAGTAAAACTCGTATTTGTCAATGATGAAATTTGGTAGAATTGGTCGCTTGTTGGTGGCAAAATATAGAAATTCTTTTATGGAACACGGCGGCACCGGCCTAGGTTTTATTAGGCAGGAAATGAAGCTTAAAGGAAGGCCAGACAAAGCTATATGACTTATGAGCACCGAGCCTAAGGCTAACATTACAACATGCAATCCGTGTTGATGATGCAAGGCTGTTTTGCAGGAAAAGATTTTAGGCAGAAATAATGCCAAACCATTTGGACCAAATATATATATATATAGTCGAACATGCTTCATCGGTGCAGAAAAACGTATAATGTATAATGTTTGTCAAACTATATACACAATATTAAGATTTAGTATAACAGATAATGTCCTCCGTATATGCCAACAACCAGTAGTAGTACCAAAGCATATATAACACATCAAACAACTAATGCAACACAGCCACACTGCAAGCCAAAACAGACAAAGCTCATCGTCCGATCATCACTTGCCGTCTCCGCCGCCGCCGGCGGTGGCGGCCGTGTCGGTGGCGCCGGCGCCGGCGCCGTCGTGCCGGGACGAGACGGCCTGGACGAGGTGGTGCACGGCCTTGTCGTAGCTAACGAACCCCATGAACCAAAAATCATGCGAGTCCACCGTCACCACATGCACGTACTTCTCCGGCGGGGTCTCCTTCACCGTCACCGGCTCGACGGCGGCGACCATGTTGATCGGGATCATCACCTTGTAGTAGCTCCACGCCGTCTGGCCGGAAGGCGCCGTGAAGGAGAGCGGGCGGTCGCTGCAGAAGGCGACGCTCCGGTCGGTCAGGTACAGTGTGCCGGCTACGGGGCCCGTCGCCGTCGAGAGGTAGCAGGCGAACGTCTTCTTCAGGCGCTCGTCGGCGCCGGCGCCAGAGGAGAAGGTCTGCTTGTAGAGCTTGTCGAAGCCGCCCTCGGTGAGGGCTTTGGCTCCCAGGCTCAGCTTCCCCATCGCCGCGTCCGACATCGACGGCGCCGTCTTCACTGCGAGAGGAGCAAAGTAAGAAGAAGGTGACACGTCAGCAAGCAAATCGGGCTGGTTGCTGCCACGTGTCGTTGGTCAAACGGTCGACGCGTTCGTGCTATGACACGTGTCATACATAGGTGAGGTGAAGCAGAGTACTCTGCTTTGCTTGTTTGTTGAGCATACTACTAGTTGATTCCTCCCGTAAAAACACGTCAAATTTCAATCTATTATTTTTTTCTGAATTAGACTCGAAAATCCGAACCTATAAACCAAAATTAAAACTTGTTACAGCCACGTGTGGTTTGTGAAATGACACGTGGCACACGTGAGAAGAAGCAGAGTACTCCAGGTGCTAATCCTAATCGATTTTTCCCCTAACAAAAACGCACCAAAATACTCTACTTTCTTTGGTAAATCAGACTCAAAACTGAAAATTTTAGTCAAAGATTGGGAATTTATGACTTACAGTTGAGCCAGATGTTGGAGGCGAGCTCCTCGGCCTTGCGGCTCCAGGTGTTGAAGAAGTCGAGGATGTGCTCCATCGGGCTGTCCCCTCTCTCCGGCCGCCCCCGCTGCGGCGGCGGCGGCGCCGCCGCCTCGCCCATGATGACGTAGGGCGGGAGCTCCTGGTCGCCCCTCGCCGCCGTCCACCGCGCCGCCTGCTGGTTCTCCGGGTGCGCCCCGGGCGCCGCCGGCGGGCCCATCTGCCTCGTCCCCCACTTCGCCGTCGACGCCGCCTCCGGCTGCTGCTGCTGCTGCGGCGGCGGCGGCGGCGGCGCGTTCCCCGTCGCCGTCTGAGGCTCCGCCGCCGGCGCCGCCGCGGCGGGGGCGGGGTTGGTGGAGTCCTTGCCGTCTTTGGCGTCCATGGCGAGGTAGCTAAGGCTACGAGAGGAAGAAGAGACCGAGAGAGGGATGGATGGTGCTGGAATGGTTTGGGAATTGGAATTTGGAAAGCTCGAGAGAATTTGATCTGAGATGGAATTGGATGGCGAGGTGGATGAGCGGGTGGTTTTGTTTTATAGCGTGGGCCGTGGTGTCGGCTTGGATGATGTGAGCTATTTCCTCCGTTTCAAATTATAAAACGTTTAAATTTTTTAATTTCAATTAAATTTATAAAACTATATAATTATTTTTCAACTAAAACAAACATATTATTATATTATATTATATTTAACGCATATAACGTTATATTAAATAAAACTAGTTTAATATTATATATGTTTCTAAATTTTTTAATAAAGTTGATTAGAAATTTGACTTAAAAAAATTAAAACAATTTATAAAACAGAAGAAGTAATTGCTATGGTCACCAAGGACGAAATCTGGTTTTGTACGAGTTATCTGTTGAATTACTATGAATTTGAAATTGAGATTTTAAGCTAAACTTATATTTACTGCACATTGTTAGCGAACTTAGTTTTTGGTAACTTTCACAAACTACATATTCTTTCTGTCTGAAAATATAAAAGATTTTGGGTAGATATAACATATTCTACTAATATAAATCTAAACAGGTTTTTTCCAGAGATTCATAATAGTACAATATGTCATATTCATCGAAAATTTCTTATATTTTAAAACGACAAAAATATATTCTTACAAAACAATAAGAAAACTATAGATTTTAGTATTATTATGAAACTATACATTTCATATGCTTCATCGAACATGTCATTGCTATCCTAAGTAGGGTATAAAATATTACCCTAACTAGAACATAAAATATGTAGTACTGTGATAAAGGCAAGCTTTAACACTATATAAAAAATTAAAGATAAATGTGACATTATGTGATATTGTGGTTTAAGTATGTAGCTACAGAACACCAAATCAAAAGCATTTTCATCCAACAGACCATCTGGCAATGACTAGAATAAACACGAAGGCTCGAACGAGATCTAGGTAAATATCAATATAAGTATAACTCAGTACAAACATAATATATTTTAATACTATAAATTTAAATATATTATAAGACTACAGTAATTTTATAATATGTCATATTTATATTATATTAGGTTGTATTTGCTGTGAGAAGAAGGAAGTATTAATATTGTAGGAGTATAGTGCTTCGTTGATAGCGGATAAATTAAATTAATTAAGCGGGGTGCATGGAGAGAGTTGTCTTCGTCAGATTGATTTTCTTCGAGGGCAAGAACCTTCGAGGCGCGGCATCTAACTAATCCGCGAGGGTGGGCCCAACTTGGCCACGTGGACACCGGATGACTTAGCCGAGGCGACAACGTGTCCATCCCACGTTTTTCTCTTTTCACTTTCTTTCTTCTGTGTGAGGACTACGTTGTCACATTTGCATTTGTTCTCTCTGTCATCTGAACAACTTTTCTCCTGGATCGTCAGAAAGAACTATTTTGCTATAATTTTCACCATATATTTATCAAATATAAATAAAATATAATTATATTATAATTTGTGTGTAATACTTAAAGATTTGTGCACGTTGAGAAAGAAACATACCACGCGCACGATGAGGAGATTAGGTCTCAAAGCAAGATACAATTAGGGATGAAAATAGTCTATGATATTATCTTTTATTATTTTTTAAAAATTTATCAATGCGGTTAGGAAATTTTTTAAATTTATGAATATAACTTCAACACGACACTGACGCAAATTAGAAAAACTAGTTTTTATAGTCCGAAAAAATCGAAAATAATATATTTTTCTTATTTTTTTTAATAAATGGTATTGCTACGCTAAAAAATATCCGTACCATTTTTCTTATTTTTTCTTATTGAGATAATTATATTATATTTATATGCAAGTTATAATGTAATTAATTTTAATTATACTACACGACAAATTCGACAAGTACATCATCGGCTGTTTCATTCCCTCAGCCTGGGCTCATTCCCTCGATCATGGGCCGTCGGTCCGCCGAGTGATCGAGCCGGCCAAAATTTGAGCACAACGGCTTTGCAGTTCCCCTGTGTTTGCTTTGCGGTGCATCAATTGTCTCAGCCGCTTAGCGATGCCAAATATAACACTGAGAAAACTGTGTTGACTATTTGGTTTTGAAATAACAAAAATTATTTCCAAATTACTCATTTGGCATCCCATTGATGCTTAGAGCATCCACAATATGTAAACTATTATTTTTAGAAATATATATATACTATAGGAGAATCTTCTACAATAAATAAAAAAAAATATGTGAACTAAAAAGGCACAGAGAATCTTTTCCTTATAGGCCGTAGCAAGGATCCTGTACACTACAAGAGAAATATGTTATAAGTTACCAAACAATAAATTGACTCTTTCTACGAGGCCAAGCTTCTCAAATAAACGAATTATACTTTTTTATTACTCAACTCACGGATAGAACGGACTAATGAATATATGAGTAGAAATAGAAATTTCATTGGTGGTCTATCCTATTATACTATTGAAGGAGAGTATGTTCTATGCATTGCACAAATTGATATGTGGCTTTATCTTTCTTATGCCGCCCAGCTTAATACCTAGAGGGTATTTACATGTCATGGATGCTCTTAATACAAACACTACATAAATTCTTTTGTCTCCGTGCGTGCTGCTACCTTAACACCCACGTACATATGTATGTTTCTTTCAATTCTATTCAATATAACTACCTTACCTCGGTACTTAAAGAGAAAGAGTAGTCCTCAACGCTGCATCAGTTCTCCAAGAGATCGAGCACAGTGTCAAGGATTGGCTCGATGCTTTGCATGGTGTCGAACAAGTTACTTCACTGGATTGAATAACAATTGCAGTGTCATCATATATGCTATGAAAACGGCGGGCACCTACCGTGCACTACCCCGGCAGCAACACCTCTCCCTAGCCGCCTAGCGCTATGTTGTTGTCGGACGTTGTGACGTCGAGCGCGGTGTATGTTAACATTGACTGTGGAGTTGTTCACTATGATGTTGGAGAAGTTCAAACTCATGTCTCATAGTCTTGCACACTTGGTCGTATAAGTTTGACCTAATATAGATAGGAAGCTTTATATAGACACGCGAGTTTTACTGCCAGTTATCTTTCATAAAATCAATGACCGCGAGCGAGTTTTACTGCTATTTGTAAGTATTAAAATCAATGATACAGATGACTTGAATGGAGAATGATGTTTGTGTTTATATTAGCAATTCATATGAAGAAGAAGGATATCTATTACTTTGTACAAATAACACATACTCCTTCCATCCAAAAAAAAACTTAAGCTAGATAGGAATGTGACCCCTTTTAGTATAACGAATCTGGACAAGAAGGGGTCACTTCTCCTTCTAGGTTGGGTTTTTTGGGACGGAGGGAGTATATGACAGATCCAATAGTACCGAGTGGGGGCATTGGCCCTGTCCTTCTTGTAACTATAAAGCTAGGTCTCTAAAAGAGCATTATACAGAGAGCTAAAAATAGAAACTAGCAATATATGTTTTCACTAAATAATATTATATATGGTAACTAGAGACATGGAAACATGACATCATCTATGATACCTTTCCAACGACAATACATCTTTCATGTTGTACATTCTACTTATTATTGCTTCTCCGATGTCCTCTCTGGCTGGTATGCATAGCCTTGCAGCTTGGGATGCATCATATCTGCTTGGTTCTATATTATACGAAGCAAGTTTGTTTTTAGCTCGCAAGTTGGGATGCATCATATCTACTTGGTTCTATATTATACGAAGCAAGTTTGTTTTTAGCTCGCAAGTTTTCAAGCGTTAGTTCCACTTATCTCATTCTCGGCCGATCTTATCCATTCAACTTAGTACACATTGCTGCTAGTGTTGCTACTTCTTTGACCTCAACAATCTCTGCTTTCTTGACTTAGGGATCTATTATTTCAACTAAGTTGCCTTCTTTTAGTACATAGGAAAAATATAAAACAAGACCATCACCTTTATCAGTCCTGTAGATAGGCTTTTTTCGGTTAAGCAGTTCTATAACAAGAACACCAAAACTAAAAACATCACTTTTGTCTATTAGACGACCGATATAGCAGTACATGGGATCTAAGTAACCGATAGTTCCTTGAACAACCGTAGTCACTCCAGTTTGATCGATCGGAATATAACTTGAAGCTCCAAAGTCAGATATCTTTGCTACTAAATTATCATCAAGAAGTATGTTAGATGTCTTGATATCTCTATGGAATATTGGTGTTCTCCTCATAACACTTACCACATAGCTATACATATGATAACTTTTAAAGCCTTGTATGGATATTCTCCTCCTAAAATCAATGAGTTCTCTATTCCTTGAAATGTATCAGAAGAGGCCAGGGTAACTATAGAGGAAAAAGAAACAATCATCCAAAAAGTTAAAGCTAGCAAAGCTGATGCTCAAAGTGTTGAATAGTCCCACATTGGTTGTTGAAGGGTAAAGGACCTAATATATAAGTGGGGGAGCCTCTCATCTCATTGCCTAGATTTTGAGGTGGGAAAGACCCTATACAATCTTATAATTCGCATCAGAGCCTGGCTAGGTCAACATCTCCGACCCGAGGGATATAGTGTGTGAAAGCTCGAGGGACCGTGGGTGCCTGCAGGGCCCGTATACCCGAGGGACCGTCGGTGTACGATGAAGGGGCGGTGAACGGCTAAGGGACACCAATGTGTGAAGGGGGAGATTGTTGAATAGTCCCACATTGGTTGTGGAAGGGCAAGGGACCTAATATATAAGTGGGGGAGCGCCTCACCTCATTGGCTAGCTTATAGGGTGGGAAAGAGCCTTTCCGATTTTACACAAAGGAGGATGAAATAGTATGCTGATAAGAACAAAACTGAAAGAAAAATGGAAGTAGGAGATATGGTATACTTGAAGCAAACTACTCTAGGAATCAGGGGATTACTCAAGTACAGATCTAAGTTTTGTGGGCTGTTCAGAGTACTAGAGAAGATTGATCAAGTTGCCTCAAGTTGCAATTACTTGAAAACTCAAATATTCACCCTGTGTTCTATGTGAGTCAACGGGAAAAAACATCTGGGATCACATGCTATTCTTATGGACAATTTACCTGCAATTGGACCTAATGGGCAGATCAAAACAAAAACTCTAACTATGTTGCGGAAGAGGATGGTACCTAGAAGGGGTGAACCAGTGACACAATGGCTTATTCTTTGGCAAAACTTGTCACCGGCTGATGCCACCTGGGAGGATGTGTCGTCCTACATCCAGATTGTTTTTCCAGGTTTTAACTCATGAGAACAAAAATTGACTCAAGCATGGGGTATTGTCAAGATTAGTGATGGAAAATGGAAGCTAGCTGTAAGATGTCTAAAGATTTTGACGATCTTGGGAGTTAGCTGAATAATAGGAGGAAGAACCACTACTACAAAAAACATTTTCCAAGACGGCCAAAACATATTTTCACAGTCAGCCAACTGCAGCGCCTGCGATTTAAGGCCTGTGAAAATCATGTATTTTCGTAGGCAGACGACCAAGTTACATGGCCCAACTGTGAAAACAATTTTGAGCGCTAAAATAAATAATTTTGAGCGCTAAAATAAACAGTCGGCGGAAGCTTCCATCCCATTCCAGTGTTCTCCATCCAATCCAATCCAATCCTAACTTCCCATTCACAAATTCAAAGTTCCCAAATCCACAACATCACAAATTCACATTTCCATAACAAGCAGGACAAATCTAGCCTGGTCGAATCTGCCACCCCCACCGCGCGCTTGAGGTCCCCGTTGTCATCGCGCGCTCGAGGTTGACGTCATTGTCACACTCGAGGTCATCGTCATAGTCATGGTGGAAGAGCACCGCTGGGGGCAGATCTAGCTCTCCTGAGCACCACCGATGCCATCTCTTTTCTCCTGGGGAGCACCGCAACCATCCAGATCTGGGCTTCCCGCGGGCAGATCAAGGGCTACATCGCCAATCCGCTGCCCTCCTCCCCTCTGGCTAGATCTGTGGGAGGACGGGAGGTTGGAAGGGAAGGGGAAGGTCGCCGCCACCACCATTTGTTGCTATTGTTGTCGCCACCGCCTCCGCCCTCTACTGCTACCACCGATGCCCACTCGAGGCCCGACGGTGACGAATCCTGCCCGCCAGAGGCCCGATGGTGGTGGATCCTACCTGCCCGAGTCCTGACGATAGTGGATCTGCATTGTCGAGGTCGCGTTGTCATCGTCATCATCGTCACCGTCGTAATCGTCATCATCACCATCGCCATCACCATCGTTGTCGTCCGTCGGAGCTCCGTATTCGATTTTCATTGTTTGTGAGACTTCCGTCACACCTCCAGTAGGTATTGTACATCTTGGGACCCCTCCTTGATAGTAATGACGTATGGAGCTTTACATTATTTCCTTATCGTTACCTTCTTCACCTTTTAAACCTTTGATCCATCGGACCAATTCTTTTGTTGGAAATGGTTTTGACTAGAGTTAAATGAATGACTTGGTACTGAACTTGGTGACTCCGCCCATCCTTGATGAAACGACATAGGTGGTGAATACGGAAATGGCATTGGTGATTGAGGTATCTATAGCATGTAATATGGAGAAGGATAACCGAACATCAGCATTGTATTTGGATACCATGGCTTCATCATCAGAGGCGCATATGAAGTTTGTACTATTGGTAGCTTTGATTTCTTTGGCATTTGACTAAATCTCTTCCTAAGAGGCGATTTTGGCCTTTTCGAATCATTTAATCGACTATCAAATCTTTGATCGGCCAATCCATTCTTGTATTTAGCCATAAGCATCTCAAAATTAAGCTTTGGCTTTTTAGTCTTATTGGAAATATATATTTCACCCTTATTGATTCTCAAATTATCGGCCTTGGAATTCTTAGAACTAGATGGTTCGTATTTTTTGACCTTATAATCTTTGGCTTTGTCATTCTTGAGCTAATCATCTTGAGCCGAGGATCCCCAATAATGACATTTTCCCCTTTTTTGGATTCAGCTTGACTTGGCCGAATCAACATCTTCTTGTTGTAAATGTCTACAGGAGCAGTAGGTAGAGGATCACGAACAATTTCGATCTTATCCATTGGTGCAACTGAAATAGTTTTACAAGTGACCGGATTTTCAACAATCAGTATTTGCTCTATTGAGCTTGCATCTCCAAAATAATCATGAAACGCATGCTCCATTTATAACGAACTAGAAATAGAATTAGGAGGAATTAAACTAAACCATATAGATGAAAATTTTGATAAAGAAAGAGCAAATAATTTCAACTTCAAGATATCATCGCTACCAACCTTTCCACATTGATCAACAAATTGGATGATATGCTCAATTGTTGTTTTACTTTCCTCACCTGTGAATTTCATGAAGTTAGGTACCTCAATTCCTTGTGGGCATGAGACCGAATCAATATATTTAGGATATGACATTTCATATGTATGCAATGTTGCTTTAGACATTACACTAGTACAGAACCTCTCATCTTTAACGGGCCCCTACATGACTGGACTATTGGGCCGTCAGAACGAAGTCATCTCAATCGGGCCTAAATTTGCACCGTTATAGATGTACTCGTGCAGTCATACTCTAGACCCAAGTACATATAGCCCGTCACCGATGACACTCATCCGTGACGGGCTATATGTTTAGGCCCAATTGAGATGACCTAGCATATCTCAATTGGGCCCATGTACAGAGCCTGTCAGAGATAAGGGTCATCGGTGACGGGCTCTGTATACGGGCCCGATTGAGATATGCTTTAAAGCCCGTCACCGATGACCCTTATCTCTAACGGGCTTTTATTTATGCCCGTTAGAGATAACTTTGCGCCCGTTAGAGATGTCGGTTCATTGGCCCGATTGAGATATATTTTGCACACTATAAATAGACCACCCGACTGTTGTCCGAAGTTATCCCACTATTCACTATTTTGGTGGGAGGTTAAAGGGGGCGAATTTTTTGTTTTCTTTTCCAAAGAAAAACAGAAAAAATCTAAGAAGTAAGTAAGAAGGTAGTAATAATTTTTTTTAATTTAGTTGTATGTTAACTAATATTTTATTAAATTGTGCAGCGATGGATCGAAGTTGGATGACTGCGACAACTTTGAAACGTCATTGCAAGGAGTATAGAGATGACGTTTTAAGTTTTATGAACATTGCGGAGGAGGATAGGAGAAGAAGAAATAGCAAATACATGTGTTGTCCATGTAGAGATTGCAAGAATGATATTATGTTTAGCGGAGAGGAGGTACACTCTCACTTGATACAACAGGGATTCATGAAGGGCTACTGTCATGCCGGAAATTCACTACCAGAATTTCCAAGACTGAATGTGTATTAAATCTCCTGTCCAGGATCAGCCAGGGTACACAAACGACAGAGTTGACATACAGTTCCACGTCTTACAACCAGAGTAAAAGTCTTACAGACATGCAGCGGAAAAATGAAAAGACAAACTAAACTAGAACGGGACTCTTGAAGCGGGCTGGCACCATTCCACAAGCATCCTCGACGGCGGACGAAGCCTACTCCTCTGAGAAGCCTCCATCGGATGCATACTCCTCTTCTGGTGTGGGGAAAAATTAAGCAAGGCTGAGTACTACCCACTGTACTCAACAAGTCATACCGGGACGGAAGGTATGATGCAAGGTATTCCAAAGGCAGGCAAGGGTTTATTTGCATAAAGTAAGCATTTTAAAACAGTAGTTGAAAGTGGTAGTAAAACGTTGAATTAATTGAACAATGTTAAACCATCACTGTCCAACGCTACATCCACGTTGCGACAGGCCCAAACCAACCACCTGAACTAAACCAGTTCCAGTAAATCCAATTATTAAGACGGTGGGACTAATCACGGTGAATCTGGTTGATCGCCCATAACCGCGAGCACGGCTATTCGAATAGTTCTACTCTGATCAGAGGTGTACATCTTTACCCACAAGACACAGCCTCAACATCATGTCAACCATGCGTCGCGATACTGGAAAAGTACCCGAATAGAGACTGTGACAGGACCCTTCGCATAACCCCCTCTAACCAATCGTACCACACCACGGGTTTCGCCCCCGCTCCCTATATCTAGTAGCGGGCAGCCCCCCTCGTGTCACGGTGAATCCAGCAGCTGATCAACGGGTAAATCCCCCGCCGACCCAACTCCATCACGCCCACCCTATTCTGGTACGTCAGCCAGAGACAGCTACACTACAAGTCCAGCCGTTGCCCACGCTGGCTTGTGGTACGCACGGTATTTCTTCCAGGGTTTCCCACGAACCGGTCCTTAATCGCCATGGGTTCTTCCATCAAAACCATGCACCCACAGCCCACCATTAGCATATTTTAATATATTATTATTACCATGGTGGCTCCTAAACCAAAGTGTCGCCATAGGGGCTACATTAAATAATTATTTAGTGTGATCCCCCTTAGTGAGCTAAGTTAGCTAAGCATGGCTAAGCATTCCTAAAATCAGTGCTTGACTAGTTAAATACCCAAGCTATCAAAGGTACATGATAATCAATATAATTGGCTGAGTACAATAGGTAAAAACCCACATGAAATGACATTGCGAAATAATGCAGTGTTTACGAAAAAATGAGACATTTGTAAATATAGGTACAATATGATCAATGTGAAGCATGACTTGCCTTGCTCTTGAGCTGAAGCTACCTCTGCGACGATCTCAAAATAAACGGGCGCGTCGGAGGTATCGGAATCTACGCGACAAACAAAGCAAACAACAATACATGCTATAAGTCTACTGAAACAAAGCACAAAAGTATTTTTAATGGATTCTCTGCATTTTTATGAATTTAATGAAATTTGAATGGACTTAAACGGAGCTCGGATGAATTAGTTATGAATTTTTGAAGTTATCTGTGTTTTTTCTATAGAAAGAAAAACCTTAGTAAATTTATTGCGCAATTAATCCCAGGGCTGGCGTCAGCGAGCGGCGACGGCCGGTCCACCGTGGACCGAGTCCACGGGACGGGAGACAGCGGTGCACCACGTGGCGCACACGTGGCGTCGATGCGGCGGCCACGGGGCAGCCACGCGGGCGGCCACGCGGGACGGTGGAGAACGGCCGAGATCGGCCCAAGTGGCCGATCTAACGGCCCGAAATGGCCGGGCGGATGGCGGCTTGGGGCGGCACGGCCCGAACGCGGCCGACCAGCCATGGCGCGCGGCGGCGGCGGCGGCAGCCGGGCCAGCGGCTAGAGAAAGGCGACACTGCAAGCGGGGCGGGAGGCGGCGCTCGCGGGCGCGCGCACGGGAAGGAGCGGCGCGGCCGGGAGAGGGAGAGGGAAGAGAGAGGGAAAAAGGGGAGGTGCTCACCGAGCTCCACCGGAGGCGGAGAAGAAGAGAGGGGCGGCGGTGCTTCGGCGCGGATCCGGTGGCGCGAGCACCCGGCCGTGAGGCGGGAGGATGCGACGAGTGCGGTAGACGCAGAGGCGGAGTCCGGTGCGGCGGCGGATGCGTGCGAGGCTCGGCCGAAGTCGGCGGACGGTGGCGGCGCGGGATCAAGGTGGCGCTAGGGCGAAGGGATGCACGGGAGCGGCAGCTAAAAGGGGAAAAAGGGAGAGGAGGACGTGGGGAGTGTTTATATGGGCGCGGGGAGGAGAGATCGGGGCCGAGTTGGCGCGGATTTCTCGCCGGAGTGGGGAGAGAGAGAGGCGGTCGGGGAAAACGGATCCCACCCCCCTTACGCGGCGGCTGCGGGCGGAGTGGGCGCGGGTGGGGCGCGCACGTGCATGGAGCACGCGGGGCACGGGGAAGTGTGCGGATTCGGCGGCCGGCGGTTGCTCCCCTCCGATTTCGCCAGCCGGAGGAGGGAGACGGGCCCGACAGGTGAGGCCCACCTGTCGGCGACCCAAGCGAACAGGGGGAGGGATGATGGACTTCGGCGGCGGACGGGAGAGAGGGGCCAGGACGGCTGGGCCGGCCCAGCGGGAGGGGGGAAAGAGGCGCGCGCCGCGTGCGCGGCTGGGCTGGGCCGACGGCCCAAGAAGGAAGAAAAAGAGGAAAAATAAAAAGAAAAAAGGAAAAGGAGAAAGGGATTTTCCTAGGATTAATTTAAATCCAAATTTGATTTTAATTTGGTTTAAAATTATTTTCAGGGCTCTGAAAATTGCACTAAAAATCTTGTTAATGTATTTTGACATGGGGAACTCAAGAAAAATTCCACCATGCCTTTTTCACTTATTTAATGCATTATTTAATTGGATTTTCCTCCAGATTAATTGAACAATTTCTCAAATAAATTATTAAATTCGAATTTTTCGATTTAGGAGAACTTCAGGGTGTGACAAACACATGTTGGGTGAAACATGGAGAGCAAGAATCGGGTAGTGGTGCAGCTACAGGCAGAAGTGGTGCAGACAATCATGAAGATGAAGATGAGCATGACATGTTTATACCATCTCCATCGGGCAGTGAAATGGTTGATGTGGATCCTGATATGCTGCAAGAGATGTTACGTGACGTTGAGGAGCAAGCTCACAACGAGAGAGATTCCATGAAGTTCAACAGGTTGGTCGGTGACTCCGAGACACCTCTATACGCCGGATGCAAGGAAAAGCACACTAAACTGTCAATTACCTTGGACCTAATGAAGCTGAAGGCAAGTAGTGGATAGACAGACAAGAGTTTTACGGAACTTTTGGGAATATTGAAGGCCATGCTTCCTGAAGAGAACACATTGCCCGAGACGACATATGAAGCAAAGCAGGTTCTGTGTCCCCTGGGGTTAGAGGTCCGTAGAATTCACGCTTGTCCAAACGACTGCATATTGTACCACAAGCAATATGCGGACCTAGATGCTTGTCCTGTGTGCAAGGCTTCTCGATACAAGCGAAAGAAAAGTGCGGGGGAGGGAAAGAAGTCAAAGCGGGGTGGTCCGGCGAAGGTTGTGTGGTATCTACCTATCATTGATCGCTTCAAGAGAATATTTGCCAACCCCAAGGAAGCAAAGTTAGTGCGTTGGCATGCTGAAGATAGAAGGAATGACGGTTTGCTAAGGCACCCTGCGGATTCGATTCAATGGAGGAATATCGATCGAATACACAAAGACTTTGCTACCGATCCCAGAAACATGAGGATATGTCTGTGTATGGATGGCATGAATCCTTTCGGAGATATGAGCAGTTCTCACAGCACTTGGCCCGTTCTTATTGCGAACTATAACCTCCCGTCATGGTTGTGCTTCAAAAGGAAATATATTATGTTGTGTTTGTTAATCCAAGGTTCGAAACAACCGGGCAATGATATCGATGTGTTCTTGGAGCTTGTTATCGATGATCTTGAGATTCTTTGGAAAGAAGGTGTGGAAACCTGGGATGCATATGGTCAAGATAACTTCAAGCTACGAGTTCTATTGTTCTGCACCATTAACGACTATCCTGCACTAGGTAATCTTTCTGGACAAACCGTGAAAGGAAAGAAAGCTTGCTCTGACTGTATGGAACATACACGTAGTAGGTGGCTGAAGAAATCAAGAAAGATGGTTTACATGGGTCATAGGAGATGGCTCCCGCTACGCCACGCCTTTAGAAGAAAGAAGAAAATTTTCAACGGTCGGAGAGAACTTGTAATTGCTCCCAAGGATTTGTGTGGAGACGAAGTCCACGACATGGTCAAAGACATAACTAATGAGTTTGGGAAAAAAAGAAAACGTGGCAAGACAAATATTGTCAATACCCTATGTCATTTGGAGATTTATTTTCCACTGTCTTTTTTTGATATCATGGTTCATCTCCCTGTTCATTTAGTGAAGCAAACAAAACTATGTGGTCCAGCTGTTCTAAGGGAGATGTACCCGTTTGAGAGGTATATGGGAGTTCTTAAGTCGTGCGTTCGAAATAGAGCAAAACCGGAGGGAAGCATCATTGAAGGGTACACGACGGAGGAGGTTATTGAGTTCTGCATCGATTACATGGCCGAGACTGATCCTATTTGAGTTCCTGCGTCTCGCCACGAAGGAAGGTTGGCAGGCCTTGGCACAACAGGCAGAAAAATAATTGTACCCGAGCAGGCATCGTATGCACAGGCTCATTTCGCTGTGCTACAACATATGGCCGAAGTAACTCCATACTTTGAGGAGCATCTAGCGAAGGTCCGACAGAAGAACATGGGTCGATTAGATATGTGGATCAACAGAGAACATAGTACTCGCTTCAATGAATGGTTCAAGAATCGTATCGCACGGTCGACCGATGGCCCAAGTGAGCTAATACGAAGGTTGGCAAGGGGCCCAAACTGGGATGTTGACACATGGCAAGGGTACGATATCAATGGATACACATTCTACACCGTCAAACAAGATGACAAAAGCACAGTGCAGAACAGTGGAGTCCGTATAGATGCATATTAGGATCAAGCTGGATCGAACACATACTATGGCCGCATAGAGCAGATCTGGGAGATGAACTACAGCAGCTTCAAAGTCCCTTTGTTTCGTTGCAACTGGGTGAATATCCGCACTGGTGTTAAAGTCGACAGGGAAGGATTCACTTTAGTGGACCTAGCCAAGGTTGGATAGGCGGACGAACCATTCATCCTAGCGAAGCAGGTCGAGCAGATTTTCTATATACAAGACCCCGCAAACAAGAGGCTGCACGTCATTAGCGATGGCAAACGAAGAATTGTTGGTGTTGACAACGTTGTCGATGAGGAAGAATATAACCAGAATCTCCATGTGAGACCTCAGATCGACCTTGACGATGATCCCGAAGACGAAGTGGCATACGCTCGTTCTGACCATTCGGAAGGTATATCCTTGTAAATAGAGTCTTCGTAGTACTGTAATGTGCAAATTGATATAAGTAATGAAGTATTTTGTACCGGTGCTTTATGATCTGCATATTTTAATTTCATATGGTTTTTAAAATTTAATATCAAATTTACACTGTTTAAATAAGGCATAGGTTAATTATAATAATTTTTTAAAATTTAATAGCAATGTATGTCATCCGTATCGGGCTTGTTAGTTATGCCTGTCACGGATGATTGTCATCAGTATCGGGCTTTTTGTTTGTGCCCGTCACGGATGTGTGTCATCCGTATCGGGCTTGTTATTTGTACCCCGTCACGGATGATTGTCATCCGTATCGGGCTTAGTACTTATGCCCGATGGTGATGACCTACGACTAGGTTTTCTACCGATCAAGATCTGAATAGGCAAAAAAACTAAGTGTTTCCTTTTCACTCCTCACCGACCACCGCATCCTTCCTTGAAGCGCCTCCTGACCTCCGCCGCTGCCTCCTCCCTCCAAGCGCCTCCCGACCCCGTCGCCGCCTCCTCCCTCTCACTCTCCTCCTAGACGCCGCCGCCTCTTCGTCGTCGTCGCCTCCTGGACGCCGCCGCCTCCTCCTCCACTGCCTCCGCCGCCGCCGCCTACCCCTAGTGTTTTGAAGGTCAAAGTGGTTTCTCCCTTTTTTCCCCTATTTTCCTTGTGTGATTGATATGAGAAGATATCTTGCTTTAGATGTAGAATGTGTACAGCATTTAGATGTGTTCATATGATTCATGCTTATCTTTGTTAATGTGAAATACATAGTATATGATTCATGCTTATCTTTGTTAATGTGACGTACATAGAAAATATACTAGAATTTACAAAATGCCGTGTAGAATGTGTACTGCATTTAGATGTGTTCATATGATTCATGCTTATCTTTGTTAATGTGACATACATAGTATATGATTCATGCTTATCTTTGTTAATGTGACATACATAGGTTAATATAATATAATTTACAAAATATACTGTACTGCATTTAGATGTGTTCATATGTCTGAACATATGTCCTCTTCCTGCCACTATTACCCTCTTCTACTCTGTCCTCTTCCTGCCACTATTACCCTGCCACTATATATGGCCAGTGATGATTGCTCAAGAACAGACCATAAGAATAGACCATGTACACTTGTTCTTTTTATTTGGGGGGGCAATACACTTTCTCTTTTTTGCATAAGAACAGACTATCTACACTTGTTCTTTTTTTTGCATAAAAACAGCCCATCGACACTTGTTCTTTTTATTTGGGGGGCAATACAATTTCTCTTTTTTTGGGGGGCACTACACTTGTTCTTTTTTGCATAAGAACAGACCATCTACACTTGTTCTTTTTTTGGGGGGCACTACACTTGCTCTTCTTTTGCATAAGAACAGACCATCTACACTTGTTCCTTTTTATGGGGAACTACACTTGCAAATGATCGTAATTGATGCATAATTTCTAAGCAAAACTGATGCCATATCTTAACCACAATAAGTTATACACACAACCACAATAAGTTTTTCTATAAATTTTTTTAACTTTCTTGCCATACCACAGTTATATAGAAAATGTCGCAGCAAGGCGAACCCATGTCAGTGACTACTAGTGGGACAACATCGAGCTGGACTTGTAGGACCCAGAACAAGATCCCTAAGGAAGTGTACACCATAACAGAGGTGGACGATCTAGGATTTCCGATGGCTCCTGCGAAAGCTGTCAAGAAGTTCGCAACGATATGCGGAGTCCTCGTGAGGCGAAACTTCACCATCTTGAAAGACCACATCGATATGGTCCCACAGGAAGAAAAAGATGAGGCCTGGAAGCAGTTCAAGGGAAGCTTCGAATTCCCCCCAGAGGCCGAGGCAAGACTCAAGCGGCAGGCTATCCGCAAGATGGGCAACTTGTGGAAAAATTTCAAGACCAAGTTGGTCACCGACTACGTCCTCAACCCCACCCAGCCAGAACCATTCGGGAAGTACCTGTTCATCTCACGGGTCGTGTGGGAAGAGTTCCATGCCACAAAATCAACCCCTGAGTCTCGGGAAAAAAGCGAGGCCTATAGGAGGTTGCAGGCAAAAAACGTTCACCCGCACCGGCTTGGCACCGGAGGCTACGCCGGGAAGCAGCACGAATGGGTCAACGAGGATGAAGCGGCTGCAGAATCTAACACGCCGCTAGTTCTTGGTGATATCCCGACCACCCGAGCAAGGAACTGGGCAAGGGCGAGAGTGAAGAAGAATAGTGATGGAACACTTACGTTCCCAAGTCCCGAAGATCAAGCGGTGTACCAGAAAATCGTAAGTAGCACACGTAGAGTATGTTTCGTTAGTTTGTATCGTACTCTTGATTAAATTCGTCCTAACTATATCGCAGGTCGAGATGACTGCTAAGAGACAGTCCTCGAAAGAGGTCTGCTCACAAAGACGCGAGGATGACATCCTCACGAAAGCGTTGGGAAGCGAAGAACACCGTGGACGGACAAGGGGCATTGGCTCTAATGTTCCATGGAAGTTTGGGTTTTCCCAATACGCGTGGCAGTACAGGAAGCACAGGCTTTCTAAGGCGCAGAAAGATGCACGCCTTAAGGAACAACTTCGGGACGAGATTAGAAACGAGCTCCGAGAAGAGTTCGATTCGAAGTTGTTACAAGTGGAGGCTCGGGTGGAGGCACGCCTCAGGGAAAGCGAGCCTGCTGCCGCTCCCATAATAGAAACGAGCCCCACACAAAGGTGTAGCAGCTGCACATCTACTGGGACGGCGGCACAGGAAACACCAGCCCCTAATGCGGTGGACCACATATCGGTAAAACCAACACAAAACGTATATGTTCTCTTAGCACCACAGTGCATTACAACATATTATAAACACACGTATGAATCTATTGCATGGACCCACATCGTGCACCCTAGTCGTTAGGGTCACTAAAGAATTTGCAATTCTTGCCGCAGAGGGACTTGCGTTCAAGCCCACGCCGGAGACCCGAGTGCATGGGGGGCAACTGCTAGCCGGCCATGCCAAAGTTCAAGTAGACATGGTGAAGCCCGATTGGGTTGGCTACACTCTCCCGCTCCCACCAAATGACGAGGTTCTGACCCTTGGAGCTGCACGTGGGACATTTATCCAATGGCCCAAGGAGAATATTCAGATAAATATAACTCCTAGGCCAGCACCAAGTGCTCGTCCGGCGGCGCCGCCGCGTCCCCCTCCAGCTCTTGTATCTGCCCCTCCTGCCGTTCAAAAAGGAGATCAAGAATTCCAATTGCAGTATGATACAGATTTTGGGGATGACGGACAAGAGGTCAGCAGCAGAGCGCACCTCCCCCAGTCTCCACGAAAAGAAAGAGGGCGGCATCTTCTCCACCCAAGCTTGGATCACGCAAAAGAGCTGCTGGAAAGGGGAGAGGAAGAGGAAATGTGGAAGGGCCGCTTCTGGCTCCAAAGAAGCTAGATCTTGGCAAGGCGCCGTCAGCTCCTCCTAAAGAATTCACATTAGGCATGCCATTGGTCGGAGACGACGCCTTATCGAAGATGGGCCCTGCATACAAGGAGTTGCACGGGTACTACATGGAGAGGTCCAACGCAAGGAGGAAGCATAGAGAGACCTCCATGACGAGCCAACATGATAGACAACCGTTCCTCGGCCCTGAAGCCTTTATCGCCGTAGACTTTCAAGATCTATGGGACCTCTACAGGGTGCGAGCGGTCGACACCAACCTCCTTAAGTGCTACTCCTTGTAAGTTTTCTTGCGTATGAGATATGGTAATAACTTTCCTTGTATTACACTTACCCGAATTCTTGTCTTGCTTCTAGGTTAACTTGGAAGCATGTCCATCGTAATGCTCCCCATGTTGCCTTGCTCGATCCAAGTGTCGTCAACGAGACAACTATGAACTACGATCGAGCCAGCATGGTAGAATATATCAAGGACTGCTTATGGTCCCTATTGGCGCAGAATTTAGACCCGCCTCACAACAAAAGACGGGCTCTAAGTTTCCACGGCGGCCTGGGAGATCTGCTTAATTCCAGTGCAGGTCCAAATTGGCTTGCCTAGTCATGCGCAGAGCGTGCCAGTTGATTTAATCTGCAATCAACAAGAAACAAGTAAACCATGTCAGAAAACAATGGTCGATCGGCCGATAGGCCGATGTCACATTGTTATAGCCCAGCCGATAGGGCAAAGCTGTATTGGCTTACTCAATATAATAAGCAAATTGAAGAGATCTAATCTCATCGGCCCATGCCAAAAGCGTGTGACAAATTAATGGAATTGGCCGATGAGGGTTTCATGAGGATAACTACACTAGCTATTACTCTAGTGTAAACTTATACAAGTCAATCGGCTAACATAAATACACCAACCACGAAGAAGTCTTTAAAAACACTCTGTGACCGATATGTTTATATTCGTCGATCCACATGTATAAGTGGCAAACACATGCAAGAACATAAATAATCACATGCATTAGATAAGACCGGCTGAAACCCCGGCGCCATCCTTAATTACAATCGAAAACAGGCTTCGTGTTAGATCTCGAAACAGGACTAAGGTCGATAGCAACTCAAAGTGTAAATCGAGACTTAACACAAAGAAAATCAAGCCGTCGATTGCTTTTGGGGATGGTAAATGCCTTAGATAATCTAAACAAGCAAACTGATTCAACCATCATCGGCAATAAACCCTAAAACGAGTTAACTGCTGACGAGACAGAATCAGAAGACCGCGTCAAGATTAGCTAACACACGATAAACGACGATCACATCATCAGGGCTTAACATGCCTAAAGTGACACGCTAGCCCCGACGATGTAAATCGTCGGGTACGAGTTCTTACCTTGCTCTTGGGAAGCAAGAACTCGTCAGAAGTCAGCCTCTTGCGAGGGTTGGCGATGCGCTGAAAGTAGATTAGTTTGATTGTATGATTGATTGAGAGCATTTCAATGTACAAACTATCGGGATATTTATACCCGAGGTTACAACAGAACCCTTGTAGGGCACGATCTTATCTACAACTAACAAACAAGTCCTTGCGACAGACTTAAGCCACAGATTAGATCTAAACTACTTAATTTACAAGATACAACTGCCTAAAACCGAGCTTTATCTCTATATGGCAACTTCCTGGAAGCTTATTCCGGGCCTAGACCAAGCCCACGTTGACACTATCAACTCACAACCCATATCGGCCCACGTTAACATCGAATCCGTATCGGCCGATACGCTCTTTATGGTAACACATCCACAGTCCGATACAGTTACTGGGTCCGATACGAAGCCTGGTCTGACTCCAATTCAATCTGTCTTCTCTGCTTCGGTTTCCCCTTTTCTTTCCAAGTCGATTACCAAATTTCACCGTTAACAGTCCCGTCAAGACAAGGACTTCATTATGTGTGCCTACTCTGAACAGTAAGCGTGTACCCTACTAAGAATCAAATCTGCGACGCGTATGGCTTTAGTATTTAACTTGCAATTTATT
This sequence comes from Oryza officinalis, assembly GCA_008326285.1. Lineage (NCBI taxonomy): Eukaryota > Viridiplantae > Streptophyta > Magnoliopsida > Poales > Poaceae > Oryza > Oryza officinalis. The sequence continues at coordinate 26,699,901 of BDMV01000012.1, forward strand.
AATGTCCCAGTCGTCATTGGATTCTCCTGGTCATAGTGCCGAAATGGAGTTTGGTATACTACCTTAACTCCAATATCAAAAAAGAAATATACGATTGGTCGGCGATCGAAGCTGCCTTGAACGATGCCTGGGACCAATACGTGGCAAAAGGCAGGAGGCATAAGGAAGGGCATCCCACACTCGGTCACAAAAAGGACTTTCCAATATGTCAACAAGTTGGCGACCAGTGTGGGTTCCACGTCTGCCATAACATGAGGAGCCTCGCAGACAAGGTGACATTGCTCGACCTTGAGGTGTGTGCTTCAGTTGTTTATATACATTAGAGAGGAGATAGCACGATTCATACTAACTTTCCAAGTATGTAGACTAACTTGGCGCCTCACATGCAGGAAAAACTTTCGGCGATTCCGGAAATCAACTTCAATATCATTAGAGAGAAGATAGCACAATTCATACTAGACGATCTCTTGTCGCCGAAAGGAATGTTTAGAGTAAAGTCCTAGGAGAAAGAAATGCTTTGGCGACAAACATTTGATTTTTGTAAATATTCTTTGTAATACAATTCTGCACGTTCTTTTGTATATATTTGTATTTCTTAATTACATATAAACTTGTTCCAATTTATAACTCAGTTTTACAGGTTTTGATACATGTCGGCAGTTTGGAGAGCAAAAAATGGATGCGAATGACATATATATGTGAATGGGTCTGTGGATGTTAATGTATATATATGAATTGGCTGTGCATTGGCTGTGAATTGGGTTTGAATTTGTGAATTGGCTGTGAATATCTGATGGAATGCTGGAATATGCACTGAATATCTGAATGCTGGAAATGGGGTTGCTGGGAATATGGTTGCTGGGACTATCATTTTTTGCAGCGGGCATGGCTAGCAAAGGCCTGAGGCTAGCCAAAAAACAAATTTTATTTTTTTTGCTGACTTACTCATCCCTGACGGGCATTTTAATAATGCCCGAAAGAGATAGTCATCCGTGACGGGCTCAAAAAAAGCCCGATAGGGATATAGACATCCCTGACGGGCTCCTAATCTAAGCCCGATAGAGATAAGTCATCCGAACCAGGCCTATTTTGACTCGACAGATGGGGTCAAACCTATCGGTGACGGCCTTTTTCGAAAAGCCCGTTAGGGATGGGTAGTCATCGGTGACGGGCTGAGTAGTTTGCCCGATTGAGATTAGTCATCCGTGACGGGCTCCTACCCAACCTGGTTTGACTTGTATTGCTTGGTCAATCTTTTCTGTGACGGGCTAGAGTGTTAGGCCCGATTGAGATAACATCCATCCGTGACGGCCTTGTGCCCGATTGAGATAGTTTCTCACATCACTGACCTTTGCTTACTGACGGGGACCCTACCCGATAGTAATGAGGGTTTATGCCCGTTAGAGATAGCCGGTCTCGTGCTAGTGTTAATTTGTTACTACCTCACAAGACATTGTTACTCTCTTTTTCAATACTCACATGACTGATCGGTGATTTGGTCTTAGATGACAAAGATACTTCACTTTCGCTTGTAATATAATCCAGACCGTCATTTAGTTTGGTTGCATTTTCTATTGCATTATTACCCAAACTAGTAACGCAATCCGAACCGTCACTTAGTTTGGCTATACTCGTTATTATATCATTGTCCAAACAAGCAGCACCATCCGAACCATCTCTTGGTTCAACTATTCTCATTGTTGTATCATCTTTTAAGCTAGAACTTGAACTATTGTCATCCACTCAACTTTTTTGAGCAAGAGCTTCTTGCAACACTTGATTAACATCAAGGAATACCTAGCCATTCAATCTTTTTTTAATAGGGCCAAATAATCCATCAAAAGCAATCATAGCAAAAACGAAATATCAGGAAGCATGTAACTAGAACATCGGTCTTTAAGGTCCATAAACCTCTTAAAGTAATCGGCCACAAATTCATGGAATAATTGTTCAACCGATGTCAAATTAAATAGCTGAAGTTCAGTTTCCCTAGTATAGAAATGATCATGAAACTTTTGCTCTAATTGTGCCCAAGTATGTTTAGAATTTGTATGCAATGAAGTAAACCAAGTAAAACTAGTTTCAGACAAAGATAAGGATATAAGCTCAATTTAATAATGTCATAACTACTTGCTTAACCACATTGATCCAAAAATTGGCCTATATGTTCCCATGTGATTCTATTATCCTCATAGCCCGACACCTTAAAACCACGAGGATATGGGATTGTATCAAAGTAATTAGGATAATGGTTTTGACTAGCCTTATTCTTCAGTTCAATTTTGAAATCTTCTTTGACATTGACACGTATATGGTCATGTAAATATTCAGAAACTTCAGTCTTTAACTGATTATCCTCTTGTTCTTTTGGCCTAAAGAACACGGGCACAACAAGGTTTTGGGAGTAACCATCCTGATGGCCTTAATATGTGTTTTGTCTCATAGTAACAATCGGTGCCCATAGAAAGTCTAGGTGAAGTAACATGACTAAAATTATTAACATGAGGTGAATAGTAACTAAATTCAGTATGGTTAGTCATGGCACAAAAATTTTGAGAAGGCACCAGAGTGCCAGTTGGACCAGTCTGATCGGCCAAGTACTCGATCGCATTGGTGCAAGGCCCGATATGACCTTCGGTTAGTGAAGCAGTCAAACCAGTCATAGGAGGCATGGTCTGGCCGAGGTAGGTCACGTTCTGACTGGCCATAGTGAGCATGGTCTGACCAGCTGAGGGAGCGGTCAGACCGACATGACGCCCAATGTAACCATCAGCTAGGTTTTCAATATAACCGATTCCCGTGTAATCGGTCGTGTAAATACTTATTGATTCATCCATCATATCGCATATATGTTGTGCAGGGACAAAACAAGAGATAGCATTAGATAGTTGATAACTAGCTATCATGAAGCCAATTTTCTTAATGACATCATTAAATCTACTATTAAAAGCATTTTTCAAAGTATCATCAAGTTTATCCATATGAGCGTTAATAGATGATGTATCTACCCAACGTGCAATAGTTTCTCTAATAGCGATGGATGAAACGAATGCATCAGAGGTTATCTCATGTGGAACCACGATTCAAGATAGCGAGACGTCTCTTTGAAGACACCTTGGCGGACCTTGATACATCTTGCGAGCATTGCCTTCTCCATTGCCAGCACTAATTCTTACAAGCTCTTGCCGCTCCTCCTTAGTTAAGTCTTTCGTGGTGAGTATGTTGATCTCGTCTCCGCTCGTCATGGTTGATGAAAAAGTTACTCAATTAATTACGGCCGTATTGTTGTCCCAAATCTTTTGACTGTCTAGATTAAACAATAATAAAAACTCCTGGTAGCAAACCGTATGGGTATAGCAACATTTGTGGAAAAAATTGATATGCTGCTTGCTACACGTGTGCACAGATCGATCTTGCATTTAGCACTAGCATCCTGCGCGTTCCTGCCTGTGTTTGTCTGGGGGAAGAGAAGAAGGCAGCTTAAGGGAAGAAGACCAAATGTCTGGGGGAAACAGGCATGCAAAGTCTGTTGACCAGCATAGGGACCTGAATGAGGGCGCAGGGAGTGGCCGAGAAGAGGTTGATGAAAATAATCAGTTCAGGAAGATGTGCATTCGATTAACAAACTCCGGGAGGAGGAAGCCCGGAAGGAGTTCGACTCGCTTACCCTGGTGGACAAGACAGCCTCATCTGTGTTGGGGAAGCCATGTTTTGATGTTCTCGTAGGAAGTGAGAATAAGCGGAGCAAGAGTATTTCGACATCTAAGTCGATCCACCTGACGGGCCTTTCGGAGAAAGCCCATCAGGAGAAATGAATTTTTTATGTTGGAACTGCCAGGGATCGGGGCAGCCTCGGACAGTTCAAGAACTTGTTTGCCTAGTGCAAACACATAAGCCCAAGGTGGTGTTTTTATCAGAAAAAAGACAGGCTGATGATAAAGTTCGCAATTTGAGATGGAGACTGAACTTGAGGAATTGCCTAGCAGTGGATGGCTGTGATACGGGAGGTGGAATAGCACTTTTCTGGGACGATTCAGTTCAAGTGGATCTGTTGTCATATACCAACAGATACATTGATGTGCATATTAAGGAGGATGGCGCAACAGACCAGTGGCAAGGCACCTTTGTATATGGTGAACCAAAGGCACACGAAAGACACAACATGTGGACTCTACTTCGGAGAATAAAACCAAACTCAAATGCTCCATGGTGTTTGATGGGAGATTTTAATGAAGCCATGTGGCAATTTGAGCATTTTTCAGAGCATAGGAGGAAGGAAAAACAGATGATGGACTTTCGGGAGATCCTATCGCATTGCGATGCATATGATCTCGGTTTCAGGGGGTCGCCATGGACTTTTGATAACAAAAAAAAGGGCATACGGAATGTCAAAGTTAGACTTGACAGGGCTGTTGCAAGTCAGAGCTGGTCCGCTCTGTTCCCCAGAGCACAGGTTGTACATGTAGTTTCATCTCGATCTGACCATTGCCCAATTCTTATTCAGTGTGACCTGGATGAGGGTCGACAGAAGAATCAGAGGTGCCTAAGATACGAGGTAATGTGGGAGAGGGAGGATTCACTGTCGGAGGAAATTAAATCTGCCTGGGAACAGCAAGGACAGCTAACTGATCTAGGGAGTGTGGCAGGTAGACTGAAGGCTATCATGGGTCAGCTGCAAAGCTGGAGCAGGGAGAATTTTGGGTCTGTGCAGAAAGAGATGAAAACCTGAGAAAACGGATGGAAGAGCTGCAGACCGAAGGCAAAGGAATTAATGAACAAGAAGTTCAGTCTGTATCTCGAAGGATGGAAGGCAATGACGTGGCTGCAAAGATCGCGCATTGCGTGGTTGCGTGAGGGTGACCGAAACACTTCTTTCTTTCACCGGAAGGTATCATGGAGACACAAGAAGAATAAAATTTGTCGCCCACAAAAAGAGGATGGTTCATGGACTGATCAGAAGGAAGAGATGGAACATATGACTACCAATTTCTTCAAGGCTCTGTACACAAGAGATCCATCAGTAAACCCTCAAGACCTTCTGAACTTGGTGCAGCCGAAGGTGACAGAGCAAATGAACGCAGACTTGTGTAAGGCTTTCTCTGATGAGGAAATTTCGAATGCTCTCTTCCAGATTAGACCGATAAAGGCCCCAGATGGTTTTCCAGCACGCTTTTTCCAAAGAAACTGGGCGGTGATGAAGTCTGATATTTGCCGTGCAGCAAAGGTCTTTTTTGAAAATAAACAGATGCCCTGTGGTGTTAATGATACATCAATAGTTCTAATACCAAAAAAGGAGGCAAAGACCCTGAAAGACTATCGACCCATCAGTCTATGCAATGTGATCTATAAGGTGATAGCCAAGTGTCTTGTTAACCGGATGCAACCAATCTTGCAGGACATTATTTCCCCTAGTCAGAGTGCGTTCATCCCAGGAAGGATGATAATAGGCAATGCCTTGATCGCTTCTGAATGCTTTCATGTAATTTCAAATTGCAGAAAGGAATCAAAAGAGGTTTGTGCGTATAAGCTTGATCTGGCTAAAGCCTACGACAGAGTTGATTGGATGTATTTAGAAGGGGTGTTAACCAAGATGGGTTTTAATGCGGTCTGGGTGCAGTGGATGATGGCCTGTGTCACTTCTGTGCGATATGCAGTTCGCTTCAATGGGACACTACTCGATCTGTTCCAACCGACTCCTGGTCTACGCCAAGGAGACCTGCTGTCACCGTACCTGTTCCTTTTTGTAGCGGATGGATTATCTACTTTGCTGCATCAAGCTGAAAGCACAGGTGAGCTGCAACCTCTGCAAGTCTATCGGCGAGCACCGGGTATATCGCATCTCCTTTTCGCAGATGATAACCTGTTATTCTTCAGGGCAAATATGCAGCAAGCAAGGGTGGTGAAACAATCTTAACAACGTATGAACTATGCACGGGTCAGCAGCTTAGCCTTGCAAAATGCTCAATTATGTTTGGGAAACATTGCCCAGCTCAGACACAATCAGAGATCAAAGCACTGTTACAAATCCGACAAGATGCTTTTGAGGACAAGTATTTGGGACTGCCTAAACCAGATGGCCGAATGAAAGCTAACAGTTTCCAAACCTTAAGGGAACGGTTTTTCAAACGGTTAACAGACTGGGCAGAGAAACACCTCTCAATGGGTGGTAAGGAAGTCCTGATTAAATCGGTTGTGCAGGCCTTGCCGACATATGTGATGAGTGTGTTTAAACTTCCGTCTGGGATTTGTGAAGAATATATGAAGCTAATTAGGAAGTTTTGGTGGGGTGAAGAGAAGAACCAGAGGAAAACTCACTGGGTATCTTGGCATCAATTGATCAGACTGAAAGGAATGGGTGGTATGGGCTTCCGAGATTTGAAAATTTTCAACCAAGCTTTGCTAGCTCGCCAAGCCTGGAGATTAATCCAGTACCCTGACAACCTTTGTGCCAGAGTTCTAAAGGCGAAATACTATCCTAATGGAGATCTGATCGACACTGCTTTTCCCTCTGTATCCTCTGAATCTTGGAAAGGTGTTTTGCATGGTTTGGAACTAGTGAAGAAAGGAATCATTTGGAGGATTGGGTCTGGAAGTAAAGTGAAAATTTGGAGAGATTACTGGCTGCCTAGAGAGCACAATCTGAAAGTAATGGGAAGGCGATCGTGAACAAGAACTAAATGGGTATCGGATCTTATGGCACCAAACAGCCAGGAGTGGGATGAACGGCTTGTGCGACAGGTGTTCTTTCCGCCAGATGCAGATGAAATTCTGAAAATTAAACTCCCAGGGCAGCCGGAAGAGGATTTTATAGCTTGGCATTTTGAAAAGATGGGGATGTTTTCTGTCCGGAGTGCATATAAATCGCGCTGACTGAACAGCTCAGGGAAGATGATCAAGGCGCAAGCAGCGCGACAGGAAACGGGGAAAGAGCACTTTGGAAACATATATGGTCAGCTGAAGTTCCTTAGAAAGTTCGAGACTGGCAATCGAAGGACTGGCCACACAACTCAATAAGCACAAACAGAGTATAATTAAAATCCAGCATGTCAGATATGTGGTGCCCCTGCAGAAGATGGATTCTGTTGGATTATGTGATGATCTTGGTGATGAACAATTATCAAAGGTAAGTGTTTGTGAAAATACGGAGTTGTGTTTTCAGACGGTGAATAGTGCTGACAGGTTGTGTACCGGTCAGACCGGGCTGAGGCAGCCGGTCAGACTGGAGGTATGCGAGCGGTCAGACCGGCCGTCACGCGGTCTGACTGGCAGAGTCGGCACAGGCTGAATCGGTTTCAGATTTGGATGTTTACTTTGTGGATTTGACTTATAATTGGTTTCTATACGTGTGGATACTGGTGTTATGCTAATGTGAGTCAAGTTGGGGATAACTTGCACTCGGATATGGAGTTTCTTTGTTGTTCACGTGCAGGTGTTGCTTGAGGCCATGGAAGTATAGCCGGTGATGGATCGGAACTAGGCTTGAGAGAAGTTGAGGTCCAGACGGTCGAGGATATCACGCGGGATGCTCAGGCTAGAGAACAATGCATGTTGAGGTGAAGGTTTTCACATGGCGTACACGTGGTGTTGTATGCGTATGGAAAGCGGAGTCAAATTTAGTAGGAGTCCAAATTTGGATAGTGTTGAGTTTGTTGCTTGTATGGGAGGTTTCCTGTGGGATTAGGACTTCTTGTATGAGTAGGATTCGTAGCTTGGGGCAGCCACGTTGAGGGTATAAATAGAGGGGCAGGGTGTTGTTTCTCTGAATTGAGTTTTAGATCAAGCTTTTATAGCTTTGAGTTAGGGTTTTGATATTAGTCGAAATTGTGGAGAGGAGTGTTGTGGTTGCACTTTGTAAATACTAGTTGATGCAATAAAGTCGAGATTTGATCTACATCTTCAAGTTTTTTTTTCTACCGGCATTGTTCTGGATCTCGACGGTCAGACCGAAGTACTACGGGCGGTCTAACCAACGAGAGGCAGCGGTCCAACCGGCGACACCACACCGGTCAGATCGGGGTGCTCGGGCGGTCAGACCGACGGCAGCGTTTTGACAGCAGCGGCAGCGGCGGCGATCTACTTTGAAAAGATGGTAACTTTAATTTCCGCTTAAAGTTTTTGGTTTTTGGTGTTACAACCATTCACCCCCCTCTGGTTGGCTTAGTTCTTGATCTTCGATCCTACAAGTGGTATCAGAGCCTTGTTCTTCTTCTTTGGATTTTTACCGATCTAAAGTTTTTAAGCCATGGCTAACAAGTTTTTAACCAAGCCACATGTTTTCCATGGTGTCGATTTTCCTTATTGGTGTGACAAGATGCAATCTTACATTATGGCTCAAGATTATGATATTTGGCTTAAGGTTGCTCATCCCTATGAAATTCCAGATCAAATAAACACTACTGCTTTGAAAACTGAATTTGAAAATAATTGCAAAGCTAGAAATATTTTATTGAGTGGAATTTCTCGTTCCGATTTTGATCGTGTGTCATATTTTAAAACTGGCAATGAGATTTGGAATGCTTTACGTAACTTTCATCAAGGAACTTCCAATATTAAAGAATTGCGTAAAGATCTTTTCAAAAAGGATTATATAAAATTTGAGATGAAACCAGGAGAAGCTTTAGATGACTATCTTGCTAGATTCAACAAAATTTTGAGTAATTTTCGATCTGTTGATTCTGCTTTTGAAGTTAATTATTCTCAATCCTAAGTTTCTCGCCACTTTTTGAATGGTCTTGACATGTCTATTTGGGAGATGAAAGTTACATCAATTCAATAATCTGTTGATATGTCTTGTTTGACTTTGGATTCTATTTACACTAAACTCAAAACTCATGAGATGAACATTCTTTCTCGAAAAATTGATCCTAAGTCTAGTGCTTTGGTTTCTTCTTCTTCTTCATTGGATCTTGATGCTTCTTCGTCAACTTCTATTGCTCTTGCTTCCATTAATGCCACATCCGACGATCAACTCGAACTACTCGAGGAGGAGGATTTGGCTTTGGCTATTAACAAGTTGTCTCGAGCTATGAATAATGTCAAGAACAGGAAGCGTGGAGTACCCGTTCGATGCTTTGAATGCGGAGAGTTGAATCATATCAAGTTCAATTATCCTAACCACAAGAAGGCGAACAAGGAGAAAGAAGAAGACAAGAAGGAGTTCAAGAATTTCAAAATGGAGAAAAAAAGAAGTTGCGTGCAGATGCTAATTCAAGAACTTTTAGAAGCTTGTGCAGACGAATCAGAAACTGAAAATGAGAGCAATGGCAAAGGTAAGCAAGTTGTTGGTTTAGCTTTGATTGCTCGCAATGCAAGCTCTGATGCGGATGAATCTGATAGTGATACTAAAGAAAAACTTAGCTATGATCAATTAGAACATGCTGTTTTTAAATTTGCTGAGAAACTTAAAACATGTTCTTATAAGCTAAATAAAAGGGATCATACTATTGAGATTCTAAATGCTGAAATTTGTAGATTAGAATCTCTAATTCCTAATGATGATGATTGTAAATCTTGTGAAGTTTTATTTTCTGAAGTTAATGCTTTACGAGATGTTAATTCTGTTAATTGCTTGAAATTGGAATCTGAGATTGAAAATACCAAAAAGCTTGAGTCTTCTTTTGCACTTGGATTTGCTTTGCATGCTCGTGTTGTTGATGAATTAATGTTGACAAAGAATGCTTTGAAAAAATATAAAACTGCTTTATGTGCAAGTTCTTTGTTCAATGTTTTGTGTGCAAAAAAGATTAAACATTGCTCGAAGTGCTTTTTGAATTAAATGAAATTAAAAGATGCTTTAGGACGTGTTGAGTACATGAAAAATATTGTAAAACAAGATGAAGTGCTTTCTTGTTCTAAGTGTCGTAAAAATAAAGGTGTTTTAGTTGATTGTGAAAATTGTGTTAATTTGGAAAAAGATGTTTCTTATTTGAAAAGTTCTTTGGAAAAGTTTTCAGATGGTAAAAAAAAACTTAACATGATTTTGGATCAATCAAAAGTGAGCACTTTCAATCGTGGTGTAGGTTTTGATACTAATGCCTATTTTACAAATCACCAACCTGCTGTTTTGAACATAACGGAAAAAGGTGATGTTTTAACAAAACCAGAACAAAAGAAAACGATTTTTAAATCCACTGGGATTTTGCCTTCCCTTTCTTCAACGATTCAAGAGAAAAAGTCTTTTGCAAAACCATCAATTTCAAAACCATCTACTTCAAAAACTTCTTGTCGTGAGAAGTATACTTGTTCTTTTTGTGAAAAAGATGGACATTTGGTTGGTTTTTGTTTTAGACTTGCTCGTAAACAAAAAAAGAAAAGTGAAATTGCTTTAGCTAAACAACGGTGGCAAAAATCGGGTTTTTGGTCATCTTCAAGTTTTTTTTCTACCGGCGTTGTTCTGGATCTCGACGGTCAGACCGAAGTACTACGGGCGGTCTAACCGGCGAGAGGCGGCGGTCCAACCGGCGACACCACACCGGTCAGACCGGGGTGCTCGGGCGGTCAGACCAGCGGCAGCGTTTTGACAGCAGCGGCAGCGGCGGCGATCTACATCGAAAAGATGGTAACTTTAATTTCCGCTTAAAGTTTTTGGTTTTTGGTGTTACAACCATTCACCCTTCTCTGGTTGGCTTACTTCTTGATCTTCGATCGTACAGATTCCATGCCACTGTCGCCTGTAATAAGGCATTAGCACTGAGAGCAGAGCTCATGAAGTATTGAAGCTTACCACCAGAGGAAGACTGGCTGTTATTACTACTAGATCACACTGATTCGCATACGAGATGCCTCACGCTCCTGATGCTGTGGCGGGCGTGGCACCTGAGCAACGATGTGGTTCATTGTCAGGGCAGAAATTCGATTGGTGGTTCGGTCTAGTTTCTGCAGCATTACGCGGAGAAAAGCAGAGGACCCAAAAGGCAAGCAGATCGTCCAGTATCTGGGCAAACAGAGGCCAAAATCAGATAAAGAACTGAGGAACGAGCATAAAGAGTACTAGAAACCGCCGCCAATAGGATGGGCAAAAATCAATGTTGATGGTGCTTTTACAGTGGAAGATGGGAGATGTGGTCTTGGGATAGTTATCAAAAATTCAGAGGGGAAAGTCTTGCTCTCATCCTGGCACTTCATGAGGCATTGCAGGACACCGGAGGAGGCGGAAGTGATGGCATGCTGCGAAGGGCTCAAACTTGCAGCTGAGTGGATTCCAATGCCTGTGGAACTCGAAACGGATTGTGTTCTGGTGTCAAATAGGCTGGTAAGCAATACTCAACAAAGATCACAATGGTACTTCCAATTCAGAGAAGCTCTGGCAATCGTGGCAAATCTTCTAGCGGCGCGTGTGCACCATAGCAAACGAGAGCGTAATAGGGTAGCTCATGAACTTGCTCAGTTTGCTAAGCGGACGGCGCATTGTGCAGTTTGGCGTGATCATGCTCCGTCCTGTGTTAAGCACATGCTGCAGCAAGATTGTAATCCTATTACTTAATCAATAAAGATCTCTTTTCCCTCAAAGAAAGCATGGCGGCAGAATTTGATACTTAGATTGATTTCGATTTCGGCCGTACTGGATGGCCGCAAGTCTTGATTTCCCCAGCAAAGCTGTCAATTCGGGTTAGCAACTTTTTTAGTCTTTACAGACTCAACTTAAAAATTTACGATGTTAACAGAGTCATTAACCACCTCGATCTAGAAAAGCTCTCAAACAAAGATGGATTTAGAAAAAATTAAACTGACTAGCGTAGCCAATTAGAAAAAATTAAACCGACTAGCGGAGCCAATTTAGGTTGTGTTCGGGATGAGATGTTAGAAACCCCTCCTCTCCAGCACGCAAAACGATGTATGCATTAACGCATAATTAATTAAGTTTTAGCTAAATTTTTTAAAACTAGATTAATATGGTTTTTTAAAGCAACTTTCGTATAAAAATTTTTTGCAAAAAATATACCGTTTAGCAGTTTGAAAAGCGTGCGTGCGAAAAACAAAAAAGATGAGTTGGGAAAGTGAAGGAAAGAACTCAGCCTTAGAGATCAAACTAGCCTCTAGGCCAATTTAGATCGATATGAGGGTGAACACCGTCTCGTGGGTGAATTTGAAAGTTTACAAGACAAACCTACAAAGAATATCACACTCTCGTAGTGAAGACGGACGCAACATCAACAATGATGGATGAACCCAAATAAAATAGAAAACATGGCTAAAAAGTAAAGGTAAAAGAACAATTCGATTATTGTAGTGTAGAAATCGACGGATTGGCTTTGCCTCTACAGGCCTTTTCACATTCTATTAGGTTTAGAGATCAATTAGACCATGTTTTTAAGTCAAGTTCCCAACCTTCACTCTCTCAATTCCCGTGTGCATATTTTTTAATTACAAAAGGGGTTTTTTGCAAAAAAAATTCTATAGAAAAGTTGCTGTAAAAAATCATATTAATTTATTTTTTAAGTTTTTTAAATAATAATTAATTAATCATAATTAACCATGTGCTAATAAACAATCTTTTTTTTCCACGGGCCTAAACATAGGCTTCGAATTTAATAAACCTTGGACCCAAACAGGAAAGCAGACAAATTATCATAGTTGAAGTTGGAGTTGGACTCAGGGTTGCCGGTAAGATCGGCTGAACAACTGCGGTCGGATCGGTCCTACATAGAATGCTTCGTTCTTTTTTAAATCCGATCCAAATTATTAACTTGCTATAAATTTATTTCAGTGATAAATTTGATTGTCAACACAATCATTATGCTTTGATGCCCCCGATAGAACTTGTTGATCTGGTTGCTTTGCCTTGTTCACAGAATATAAATCGATTATAGATAGTGTGACCGCCTGCTACCCACAGGTAGTTAAAAACCACATGCTTCTGCCGAAGTGTGGGAGGTTTCACATGGCTTTTGGCCTTTTGCAACTGCCACCAAACAGATAGAGGGAAATTGAAACTTTTCCCAGCAATTTCGTTGGAAAGCACAAAAGTAGCACCCAAAGTACTAACAAGTATACTTTGCATGTAATTAAACACAACGAATGGAATTATTTATGCCTCTGGCGTGTAGCACAATGGAGCACCAAGTACAAAGAAGTTTATCTTGTTTTTGCACGATTCTCACATGGATCGACTTATTTTGTGAAGATTCATTATCTGTCACCATGATGGGACTATCTATGTATCACTCGATATATTTTTTATATAAATATAAGTACGATGTAATTATAATGTAACTATAATGTATATAAGTGTGTGTATATATATATATATTGTGTACATAAGAAAAAACGTATGTAGCTCAATGGTAGTCTGGTAGAGGCACGTGTGTGCATGGGATCGAGTCCCGCAACGATGTGACTTTTGTTTTTCCCCTCCTAGCATGAATCTTTTCTCATCTAATGGCCAACGTCAATCTTGATGCAATCGGGCAGCCACGAAAAGATAAATCTATAAAACAAAAAGACAGATCTTTAGTACAATTGTTTATAAAAGTATTAGCACTAATGATGTTGAAAAATCAGATAAAACTAAAAAAAGTCTAGCGCCATCTAGTGCATAAAAATAGTACGTTAGAATAATCGTACGTCTATAGAAGCACTAATCGCAACAGACAATCGTACATTAGAAATCTGTGTAATTTCAACCCAAAAATCTGTCAAAAATCTATAGCAAAATCATTTCCTGCCTTTTTATGGGAAGAAGTACGGATAAACTTCCACGGAAAATTGAACATAGACCTATTATATTACATCGTTCAGCCCTAAACTTTGTGTATTGTTCACCTAAACCATCCCACCCTCGCAAGCAACATGAGGACACACTAGTTACACAAACTTAAATTCATGTCGGTCTGCCATTGCTGGAAGAAAATTATCACTACACTACTACATAAACGGTTTTTCTGGACGAGGCCTCCAATAGTTTCCAGGCGGGCCATAAGTGGCCGCGCCTGAAAAAACCGGTCCCGAAGGGGCCGGTTGTTGGCCCGCACGGGATAACGCATTATTCCGTGCGGTCAGCTTAAGAGACCGCACGGGATATTATCCCATGCGGTCCTCTTAAGAACCCGCACGGGATAATGCGTTATCCCATGCGGTCCGTTAGGTGGACCGCACGCGATGATGCACCATAAAGCAGCTCCACCCCCGACAGTGCCACTTTGAACCTGGTGTTTCTCTCTAAAAAAAGGCAATTATAGGGAGAAAGTTTTCAACTTGAATTTTTTAATTGGAATCAATACAAAAGGTATCATGCTTGATCTTCTCTTCCATTTGCTTTCATTTTTAAAAGTTTTTATTGGTTTAATATGAAGATATTTGAATTTTTTTAACTCGGTTTTTTCTCTCCAAAAATAGACATTTTCTTTTGGTGGGAGGTTTTAGACTTGAAATCTTCGATTGAAATCAATATAAAAGGTAATGTGCTTGATCATCTCCTTCATTTGCTTTCGTTTTTGTAAAATTTCATTGGTTGAATACGAAGATATGTAAACTTGTGTGAATTGTTATTTTATGCTATGTTTGTAATTTGTAGGTCAAATAATTTGTTTTTTTGATTGAACCAATTTTTGGTAGCTAATATTGTCTCAGTATTATTATTTGCTGTGAATGAGGTTTTAGTTAAAAAGTAGAATTTAAGTTTAATTTGTTTATTTAGAAAACACCGGCAATATAATATTAATTAATAATGTGAATTTTTTTAGATGGATCGGACATGGATGTATGAGACACGAAGAACTCATCCGGTGTTCATGAGAGAAGCATCAACATTTATTGATAAGGCTAAGGCATACGCTTTGAGGGAGAATAGGAAGGATATTTTTTATCCTTGCGTGGATTGCAAGAATCAGAAGATGTGGAAAGATCCGAATGTAATTCTGGGACACATAATTCAGCATGGATTTGTGGAGAAATACACAGTTTGGACTTATCACGGGGAAGTTGTCCCTCCTGTAGAGATTCGTGATATTTGGCTCGATCAGGCAGAGGATTTTATAATTGAGGACATGTCCCGTCAAATGACTGGTGATTTTGGCGGCTTTGGTTTTGACGCCGCAGAGGTTGATATTGAATTTGATCTTGAGGATATGTTGCGGCACGCTGAACCAGAGGTCCTAACAGAGAAAGCAAGAGATTTAAACAATTGGAAGGAGTTGCAGAAATCAACGAAAGATCTTTTGTACGATCAATCAAAGGGATGTGACATGGAGTATACAGTGTTGCAGTCGGTGCTAGAACTTCTTAGATTGAAAGTCAGGCACGGATGGTCTGATACTAGTTTCAACGACTTGATGGGTCTCCTGAGAGCTATGCTTCCTAAGCCTAACTTGTTGCCAGCTAACACCTACCAAGCCAAGAAACTGATATGTCCATTATCACTTGGTGTGGAAAAGATCCATGCATGTATTAATCACTGTGTACTTTATCGCAATGAATACGTTGACTTGGACAAGTGTCCAACTTGTGGGACGAGTAGGTACAAAAAGGATAACAGTGCCACCGATAGTGATGTTGCCGAACCAAATGCATTGGTCGAGCCAGGAAAAAGGATTCCGGCCATGGTGATGTGGTACTTGCCAGTGAAAGATCGCATGAAGCGATTGTTCTCGAACTCTGCCGATGCCGAGTTGATGAGATGGCATCAAGAGGGTCGGAAAACAGATGGTATGATTCGACACCCCGCCGATGCTCGACAATGGAGAAACTTTGATTCGAAGCACCCAGAATTTGCAAATGATCCCAGAAATGTAAGGTTTGCGTTGAGCACGGATGGAATGAATCCGTTTGGTGACCTAAGCAGCTCGCACAGCACTTGGCCTGTTCTGCTCACCATGTATAACCTTCCGACATGGTTATGTCAGAAGCGAAAGTATATTTTGTTGACTATCCTTATACAAGGGCCAAAACAGCCTGGCATCGATCTAGATGTGTTTCTTGAACCTTTGATGGAGGATATGCAAGAAATGTGGGAAGAGGGTCTACGATTGTTTGATGCATACCGACAAGAGTATTTTACTCTGCGTGCTATCATATTCGTTACTATAAACGATCTACCAGCAAATTTTTCCCTCTCAGGACAGATTAAAGGAATGACCGGATGTCTTATATGTCTGGACAACACATCGTACATATACCTGACCTCGTCAAAAAAGTTACTTTACATGCGTCATCGTCGTTTCTTACCACAGAAGCATAGGTATCGTGCGATGGCTACCTTTTTTGACAAAACTGTTGAGGAAGGTACTGCCCCCGAAGCAAAGGATGGTTCCACGGTGTTCAAGTTGACAAAGAACATAAAGGTCGTGTTCGGCAAGAGAAAGACAGCTTTAGGCAAGAGGAAGAAAGAAGTGGTACAAAACACGCTGCCCTTCAAGAAACATTCAATCTTTTTCAAGTACCTGACGTACTGGAAAGACCTGGAGATTCGTCATGCCATCGATGTCATGCACCTCGAGAAAAACGTGTTCGACAGCACCATCGGGACTTTACTTGACATCCCAAGTAAAACAAAGGATGGGTTGAAGTCACGTAACGACCTGGTCAATTTGGGCATAAGGAAAGATCTCCACTCGATAGAGCTAACGAATGGTAAGATTGAGATTCCACCGGCATGCTACTCAATGTCACTAGAAGAGAAAAAAACTTTCTGTAAATGTCTTTGTGGATTGAAAGTGCCGACTTGACGGTGCGTGAAACTCCTCACCGGGAGACCATGCAGGTTCCCCTTTGCCGGTTCGGCCGGGGACGCAAGGTGAGGTTCTTAGCCCCTGATCTGAGGGATCTCAGCGAGAAAGAACGCGTGGACACAGGCGGTTTGGACAGGTTCGGGCCGCTGAGAAGCGTAATACCCTACTCCTGTGTTCTAGTAGATCCGTGAATGTAAAGGGATCCAGAGAGAGTTCAGCCTCTAGACCAAATCAGCCAGAGTCCGATCCCATCTTTCCTAGGCCTGGGCCTCCTTTTATATGGCAAGGGGCTACCACATGGGCCACGAGCTGCCTAAGAAAGAAAACATTCTTTTACAATTAGGGCTATCCAACTGCCAGAAGCAGCCTCTGACAGACGCCGCAGCACGCCTCTGCTCAGCCAGCTGACCCATCCGGGGGACGCCCGTTTCAACCTTCATTAAATGGCGGGCGACTTTCTCGTTTTGCCTGCGCCGGAATCTGGAATGCATCTGACCGGGACTGACGTACCAACTCCGGGAGTCGGCACGCCAGCTCCGGCTGAGAGACGAGAGACAGAGGGCTCTCATCATTCTGACGGGACGGGGCGAGGCGTGCTGCAGGCCGCCTAGTGCCACCTAACCCGCGATCTGACCGGTCTGTGATCGGTCACTCGCTGCGACCGGTCACGGACCGGATAGGCATGCGCCATGCCGCATTAAATGCGGTGTAGTGCGCTCGTCTGAACCGCCATAAATGCGGTTAGGTGAACTCTGCCATGCTCACCTAACCTGCGCACGTGGCACCAAAACCACAGGGGGTCGGGGCGCCCTAGCCCTCGGGGCAGAATCGGGAGCGGCCCGACCCCGGGGGGAGACCGGGAGGGCAGCCGCCACGTCGCCCTCGGGCACGACCCCTCCAGGGGAACGGGCCACGTGGATCACCGCGGCTGCCCTTCCCTTTGATCTCGACACCCCCGGTCCCATGTCATCGACACGACTGGATTCCCATCGAATATCTGGAAACTAGTATCAATGAAAGATTTGTCGATTTCTGGATACAACGCTCACGACTGTCATAAGATGCTTACGGTATTCCTCCCTATCGCTATAAGGGCGGTGAAACCAGTGCACACCAAGGTAGTGATAACAAAGCTATGCTATTTTTTTAATCGAGTTTCACAGAAAGTTTTTGATTCAGAAGAATTAGGACCCCTTCAGAAATTCGCAGTCGAGACAGCTTGCCAGCTAGAGATGTTTTTTCCTCCATCGTACTGGGACATGATGGAACATCTCATTGTTCACATTGTCCCTCAAATTATTGAGCTTAGTCCTCTATACCTACATCAAATGTGGGCGTACGAGCAATACATGGCCGTTCTGAAAGGGTATGTCCATAATCGTGCTCATCCGGAGGGCTCGATGATAGAGGGTTACACAACTAAGGAGGTTGTCGAGTGTTGCCTAGATTATATGAGAGATGTCAACCCCATTGGGACACCGGTGCCTCGACATGATGGAAGGTTATCTGGGAAGGGTACTGTGGGAAGAAAATGCTTCTACGACAATGATTACAAAGCGGTATCAGATGCACACAGTAGTGTTCTTCAATAACTTGCCATCGTTGCGCCCTACATTGAGCAACACACTTTCGAGATCAGAGCATGCAATCCTGGGCGATTCGACGATTGGGTTTCAAAAGAACAGAAGCACACTTTTCCCCAGTGGCTGAAGGATCAAAAGCTACCGTGTGGAGAATCAATCGAGGAAAAAACGATAGAAAGATTTGCAGCTGGCCCAACAAGTCTTGTGACCTCATGGCAAGGGTATGACATCAGCGGATATTCTTTTTACACAAACAGCAAAGATAGAAAAAGCTCAGCGTAGAACAGTGGGGTTCGTGTCGAAGCGTTGGACGCAACAGGGCAGAACAAGTCTTACTACGGGATCATACAAGAAATATAGGAACTTGACTACGGTTTAAACATTCAGATCCCTGTTCTCAGATGCCAATGGGTGAAAGACAGCATGATAGATAAATTTGGATTTACGTGTGCTGAACGGAGTAAAATTGGACATAAGGATGATCCATGGGTCCTTGCCGAGCGTGTTGCACGGGTTTTTTATGTGAAGGATCCTTCCGATGAAAAGATGGACATTATTCTATCGAGCAACCAACACATCATTGGTATCAACAACATTCAAGACGCACGCGATTATAATCAATACGATGCCATTGAGTTATTCACAGATCTTCCTACGCGGATGAAACGCATTGAGAGTGTTCTCTGATGAATCAAAGTTTGCATCCGTGCGGAAGGATGTTAATTCAAAAATTGTGAAACGCTAGCTAGTTTCTTTTTTGTGTATAATATATGTTTTTGCGAGCGAATGTATACATATCAAACTTATGGTGTTACCAGTGAATGTGTGGTTTTATATCGAAGTTATGGTATTTGTGTGGATGATTAATATATTATACATATTATTTATATTATAGGTGTATATGTATAATATATGTATATAATATATACATATTATACATATATTTATATTATACATATAATATATGTACAATTTTTCAAATAAATTATACATATATTTACAAACCACTAATTATACATATATTTATATTATACATATGTCATAAGTATAATTTTTCAAATAGATAATATGTATACTATACATATATTATACATATTATTTACATATATACATATGTTTATTATTATTTTATGTGCATTCATATTTTTTTAGTTTTATAGTCTTAATATAAGGGCGGCGATTATCCCGTGCGGGCGGCTTAAGAGCCCGCACGCAAAACCTTATTTCCATGCGGGCGGCTTAAAAGGCCCGCACGGAAATATAGTCTTTCCATGCGGGCGGATTACACGGCCCGCACGGAAAGACTATATTTCCGTGCGGGCGCTTAAGCCGCCCGCGCGCGATGGTCTCCACCTATAAAAGGTATGCGTGGGTGCCGAAAATTTCTAAGCCCAGGCGAAACCCTACACCCATGCCGCCAGGCTGCCCAAATCTCACGCCGAGCGCCGATCGCCGAGCGCCGAGCGCCGCTGCTTCCCGACGTCGCCAGCCTCACCGACGCCTCCTCCCACCGCCCTCAACCCCGACGCCTCCTCCCACCGCCCCACGCGCCGCCCTCGACCCGGACGCCGTCGTCCTCACCGACCAAGCCCGACGCCGAGCGCCGACCGCCGCCGCTCCCCGACGCCGCCTCCCACCGCCCCGCGCCGACCCCTGACGGCCGACCATGACGCCTCCACCGCCGCCGCCTCAACCGAGACTGCCGCCGCTCCACCGCCGCCGCCTAAAGGTGAGATGAATGGATGGATGTGTTGTTGAATGGATGGATGGATGATTGCCGTGAATGGATGGATGTGTTGAATGCCGTGAATGGATGGATGCATTGAATGCCGTGAATCGATGGATGATTTAGGTTGATGAAATTTGTTATGTTGAATGCCTCCTCACCAACTGTTCGACGAAATGCCCACAAGGGTATAATATATGGTGATGAATTTATTTGATGTGAAATAGTTGCTGTGAATTTTTTTGATGTGAAATAGTTGATGTGAATTTTTTTTGATGAATTTTAGATTTTAGGTTTTAGGATTTTAGGTCTTACTGATTAATGGAAATATGTTGAGATTTATTTCTGAAATATGAAAAACTTAATGGCGTTGCAAAATTTCTTTTATTGAGAATTAATAACTGTGAACGTATTCCTTGATGATGTATACTGTGAACCTATTATTCTTGATGACGTGGTTACACACAATTGTACCTAATGGTGACACTTATATAGGATTTATTGTCAAATTATTGTTGTATGTGATTTGAAATTATTGTCAATTTTTTTGTAAATTTCTGATAATATATATGTGATGGAAAAGTTTATATATGAAATTAGATGTTTATTTATGTATAATATTAATATTCTAAAAATGTTAATATTATGTATAATATTTGTATTATACATATGTATAATATATGTGATGTTTGTAAATTAGATGTTTGTAAATATATGTATAATATATGTGATGTTTAAAATTTGCCCCAAATTTTAATACTCTAAAAATGCTAATATTATGTATAATATTTCTTTTGCCTGGTATTTTAGTTAAAATCAGATGAAAATAAAATTAATTGTGTTACGACCAACCGTAGATCAAATGTCGACCGAGAAAGTGTCCTCCGATGCACCCAATGTCGAACCAACGCAAGAGGTTTCGAGCGAAGGCACATGGCAGACACCAAGCGATCCGATGTGCCATATCGAAGTTACGCCAGCACCACCGGTTGAAGAAGACCCCGACTACATCCCTATGGAGCAAGCAGTAAGTCGAGCCGTAGTGTTATAAACTAATCCGTCTCCCTCTCGGTCGCGTTTAACTTTTTCTGATGTACGAACAGATGAAAACAAGACGCCAGTCAAAAAGAAAGGCTGCCAAGTCTGCCGTCATAGCCGAAGGCGAGACGGACACGGCAACGTCCGGTCCGGTAGAAACCGACACCGGAGAAACACCCGGTCAAAAGAGAAGACGTGCTAAGAGAAGTAAGACCCAAACCCCCAAGGAGACATACTATATCACCTCTCTGAACCAGGATGGGAAGCCAGTAGAGCCCAAGGTAGCAATGACAAAATTCAGCACCACCTACGGTGTAGTGGCCAGAACCCACGGCCCTTTAAATGTAGATTCCTGGGAGCAGGTGGATGACAACATGAAGAACTTCATGTGGAACGAGTTGCAGAAGTGGCTTGTATATCCGCCTAGTTCAAAGGCTCTGGGAAAAGAGTTTGCCCTAAAAACGATGGCGCATCGATGGAGGCAGTGGAAATCGGACATGAACACTCACTACGTGCAAAAGAACAAGACTCCATTCGCCGACTATGGTGCTATTACGCCCGCCGAATGGGACACCTTCGTGGCAAAGATGACAAGCCCGGAAGCCTTAGCGCGAAGGAAAAAGATGTCCGATCTAGCTAAAAGGAACAAATACCCACACCGGTTGGGCTCTAGCGGCTACGATGGCCACGTAGAGAAGTGGCGAGCAACTGAAGAAAAGTTTGCCGCCCAAGGCAAACCCCTGCTTGTAGATGCACTGAAGGAAAGAAGCAAAAACTGGGTTTGGGCACGGAGCACGGGGCAAGTCACCGACGAGGGAGAGATCCGTTTTGAGGATCCGGATATTGAGCATGTGACCAGTAGTCTGAAGGACATTGCGAAAAAAGAGAAAACAGGGGAATTCATTGCCAAGAGGGAAAATGATCAACTAACAGCTGCATTAGGCAACCCTGAACATTCCGGACGAGTAAGGGGTCTATCGTCAAGGACGAGCTGGAAGGAAGGGTTTCTAGAGGAAGCTACGGGTTACAAGAAACGGGACAGGTACAAACAGAAATTGTAAGAGAAGATAGCAAAACAAGTTGAACAACATTTCTACTCTCTTGTTGCTCAAAATCGCCAAGCCTTCCCAAACTTGTTCCAGCAATCCGAAGAACCCACAGTACAGGCGCCAAGCAGTGTCGGGTCAGTAAACACCGCACCTTATCCAGTAGATAACATAACTGCCCCGACGTCGTGCAGCCTGCTCGTGCCGATAGCAAGGGCCGGGAAGAGAAAGGAGGTGGGTACAGGACTTGCGATGCCAGGGCATCAAATCGCTGAAGAATATGCAAGGGTGCAAGTGCCAAGGTGCATGCAGAGCATACTAGTTTAGAGATAGATATTCCAACACCGGATGGGGTAGAATTGCTTGGGGATGTTGTGAATCAGTTTATACTATGGCATCGACGAGATATCTTGCTGGTCGGTCCATCGTCTTCAACCCTACACCAGCCGTGTCACGCCCCGATTTTCGATCGGGATTAAAAATAACCTAATAATACATTTTCCAAAAATTTAATAAAAATTTAAAGCAATTTAAACAAGTGAATTTAGCAAGGAAATCAAAAATTTCCTTTAGAAATCATGGCCGGAAATATTTTTTGTAATATTCGCCGTGCCCTAAAATACTCTCCAAAATTTTTCGTGAATTTTTGGAGCTAAAGAAATAATTTTAAAGTCACCAAGTTTATTTAACTGATTAAATTAATTGAAAAAACAAATTAAAAGGGTCCCTTTTGTTTTGGGCCGTTTTCGGCCCAAAACTCTCTCTCTCCCGCGGCCCACGGGCCACGTCCCTCCCTCCTTCCTCTCTCCTCGGCCCAAGGCGGCCCAAGCCGCCGCCGCCTCCCCGCGACCCCCCTCCCCTCTCCTTCGGCCCAAAGGCCGCCCGGAAGTCTGCCGCGGCCTCCCCGCGCCCCACGCCCACTGACGGGTGGGGCTGCGGCCGAGTTGTCTCCGACTCGGCCGGCCGCCGCCGTGCCCGCTGCACCGCTTTTCCCGGCGGGATTCACGGCCGCCGCCCCGCTTGGCCTATTTATTTTCCCCTTCCCGCGACCGCCGCCCCTCGTTTTCCCCGCCGCCGCCGCCCCCAAACCCTAACCCTAGCGCCGCCGCCAACGCCGCCGTTTCCGCCGCCGGTGAGTACCGCCACCGCCCCCTTTTTCCCTCCCGCCCGTGCGCCGCCGCTCCGCCGTCGCCCGTGCGTCGTCGCCGCCGCACGCGCCGCCGCTCTGCCGCGCCGACCGCCGCATCCGGCCGCGGCCACGCCGCGGTTTCTTGACCGCGCCTCCGGCCGGACTCCGTCGCCGTTGCCGCCCGGAGAGCTCCTCTCTCTCCCGTTTCTTTTTTTTTCCCCCGGTGCGCCACCGCCGCCACAGCGCCTCCGCCGCCGTCGCGTCGCCGCCTCGCGCCACCGCCCGGCCGCCGCCGCGCCTGCTCCCGCGCCCGTGTCGTCAGCTGCCGCCGGTGGCCGCGCCGCCGCCCCGCCGTGGCTCGGCCCGTGGCCGCCGCCGCCGTGCCCTGGCCGGGTCGGCCTAGGGTTTCGGCCGAACCCTAGCCGCCCGCCCGGCCGTAGAGGCTGCGCCCGGGCCGACCCACCGCTTCCTCCGGCCCAGCGGCTGTTGGGCCGTTTGGCCCATCTCTCTCGCGAGAAGTCCATGTTGGCTCCATCCTCGCCTCCTTTCTCTCTCCCCCTTCTCCGTTGGGCCGCCGGCCCAAATGGTCCATCTCTCCCTCGCGAAAAGTCCACTTCACGTCCCTCCCAGCCATTTCTCCTCTATTGGGCCGTCGGCCTATTATCCTTTATCCACACAAAAGTCTACTTTTTCTCCCTCGGCCCTTTTAACTTTTTCTGAGGAAGTCCAGTTCACCTCCTTTAGTCCAGTTTACCTTCCTCTCAGTCTTTTTTTTCCCTTCCTCCTGCAAGTCCAATTTACCTCCTTTACCTCCCCGGTTCGCCGACTTTTATGTCGCCGACACGTGGGCCCCCTTTGTTTACTCCAATCCACACCCAGACCACGTGGCCGCCCGCGGCTTCGCCATGTTGGCATCCACGTCAGCGCTACCTTCTCCCTTTCGTCCGCCGTGGTCGCCACGTCTGTGCCACGTGGTGCGTCCGCACCCGTGTGTGCGTGAACTTGGTGCACCCTGGATCAGCCGCCCTTGACCCGTTGATACGTGGGACCCGCCGTTCCGGCGCCGATTCCCTTTGATGATGTCAGCGTAGTCCTTTCCTTTGTAAATTTAATTAATAATTGCGCAATAAATCGATTTAATTTCCAGAAATTCATTTAAATGGCTCAAAACTTCTAAAATTCATATCTAATTCATAACAACTCCAAATTGAGCCATTCAACTTGCAAAATTCATCTAAAATTGAGCTCTACATGTTTGTCTACTTTTTATGTACTATTTACTTGGTTTTTATTAGAGTTTTTCCTCGTTTTGCGTGCCAGCGTGTAGAGTCCGGAAGATTGTTTGAAGAAGCAAGGCAAGTCACACATTCCCCCTTGAGCATGTTGTACCTATTTTACGAAATGTTTTACGTTTGCAAATAAAGTGCATGTTTTGCTAATTACATGGAAATAGGGTTTACCTATCCGTTCGCTTGTGCCATGTTTACTTGTTAACCGTCCTTTGTTAACCTTGGGTGATAATCTGACTAGTGTGAGTCACTTATGTTGACTTTGCTAGAATTATATATGCTTAGCCATGCTTAATTACCACTAGCTCATTTAATGGGATAATTACACTGTTTACAATTAGCTTCTAACGAGCAGTTCGCTCAAGACACCCGACCATGTTTTATTGGTTGTAATTATCCAACTAAAATATGACTTAATGGTGGGCTGTGGGTGCATGGTTTTGCTGGTCGCACCCATGGCAATTAAAGACCGGTTCATGGGAAACCCTGGAAGAATAACAATGCTTACCACAAGCAAGAATGGGCAACTGTTGGACTCGTAGTATAGCTCTTTCCTAGCCGACGCTCCCCGGAAAGGGTGGGCGTGATGAAGTCGGTTCGGCCGGGGATATACCGGTTGATCGGCTGCCGGATTCACCAAGGCACGAGGGGGGGCTGCCCACTGCCTTTTGAGGGGTGGGGGCAAAACCTGCGATGTGGTGCGCTTGGTTAGGAGGAGTTATGCGAAAGGTCTTGTCACGATTTCCCCCTTTGCAGTATCGTGGTGATACTTCGGGGCATGGTAACATGTGTGGAATCGTGTCTTGTGGGTACAGTTGCGCACCTCTGATCAGAGTAAAACTATTCGAATAGCCGTGCCCGCGGTTATGGGCGATCAACCAGATTCACCGTGATTAGTCCTACATGCTTAATTAATTTGACTTAATGAACTGGTGTAGTTCAAGTGGAATGGTTGGGCCTGTTGTTAACGACAGATTTTGGTAATCGACTTGGAAAGAAGAGAGGAAATCGAAGCAGAGAGGAAGGATTGAGTTGGAGTCGGACCAGGCTTCGTATCGGACCCGGTAACCGTATCGGACTGGGGAGGTGTTGCTATAGAGAGCGTATCGGCTGATACGGATTCGGTTTGGTCGTGGGCCGATACGGGTTGTGAGTTGACAGTGTCAATATGGGCTTGGTCTGGGCTCGGAATAAGCTTCAAGGAAGTTGCCAAATAGAGATAAAGCTCGGTTTTAGGCAATTGTATCTTGTAAATTAAGTAGTTTAGATCTAATCTGTGGCTTAAGTCTGCCGCAAGGACTTGTTTGTTAGTTGTAGATAAGATCGTGCCCTACAAGGGTTTTGTTGTAACCACAGGTATAAATATCCCGATAGTTTGTACATAGAGGGGCTCTCAATCAATCAAAACATACAACCAATTCAATCTACTTTCGGCGCATCGCCAACCCTCGTAAGAGGTTGATCTTGACGAGTTCTTGCTTTCCCAGAGCAAAGGTAAGAATTCGTCCCCGACGATTGGCATCGTCGGGGCTAGCGTGTTGCTTTAGGCACGTTAAGCCTCGATGATGTGATCGTCGTCTATCGTGTTTTGAGTAATCTTGACAGGCGTTTTGATTATGCTTCACTTGCAGTATATTCGTTTTAGGGTTTATTGCCGACGACAGTTTAATTGTTATGCCTGGTTAGATTATTTGATGCATTTATCATCCCTAAAAGCAATCGACGGCTTGATTTTCTTTGTGCTAAGTCTCGATTCACACTTTGAGTTGCTATCGACCTTAGTCCTGTTTCAAGATCTAACACGAAGCCTGCTTTCGGTTGTAATTAAGGATAGCGCCGGGGTTTCAGCCGGTCTTATCTAATGCATGTGATTATTTATGTTTTTGCATGCATTTGCCACTTATACGTGTGGATCGATGAATATAAATATACCGGTCACAGAGTGTTTTTAAAGACTTCTCTGTGGTTGGTGTATTTATGTTAGCCGATCGACCTGTATAAGTTTACACTAGAGTAATAGCTAGTGTAGTTATCCTCATGGAACTCTCATCGGCTAATTTCATTAATCTGTCATACGCTCTTAACATAGGCTGATGAGATTAGATCTCTTCAATTTGCTTATTATAACAAGCAAGCCGATACAGCTTTGCCCTATCGGCTGGGCTATAACAATGTGACATCGGCCTATCGGCCGATCGACCATTGTTTTCTAATATGGTTTACTTGTTTCTTGTTGATTGCAGATCAAATCAACTGGCACGCTCTTCACATGACTAGGCAAGCCAATTTGGACCTGCACTGGAGTTAAGCAGATCTCCCAGGCCGTTGTGGTAATGAGGAACCCGTTTTGTGGTCGAACGGGTCCAAATTCTGCGCCAACACGCTTTTGGCACGCCCAGTGGGACCTCAATTTTCAACTTCACTTCCAGAGAGACCACGCTCCACCGTTCGCCAAAAGCTGTGTTTCGATAACACGCTTTTGGCATGCCCAGTGGGACCTCGATTTTCAACTTCACTTCCAGAGAGACCACGCTCCACCGTTCGCCAAAAGCTGTGTTTCGATAACACGCTTTCGGCACGCCCGGTGGGACCAAGAACGCATACTCTGCAATAGCAGTAAATCTTCTCAAGATGTCGAAGCAGGTAGAGATTTCCGAGGAGAACATCGTCCCTGTAACCGCCGACCGGCTCAATCCAGAGCAGAAAGCTGAGATGGAAAATCTGGTGGAGCAGTTCCAGAATATGTACCTGCAAACATATTCTAGGACTCGGCAAGGCACCCTGATCCAAAAATCCAAGGTAGTTATGCCGAGTCCTGGAGAGGGAGCTAGCACGTCGGCGGCGGCACACGACCACACCGTCAAGGCTGAAGATACTGCAGCGACGACGTTGCAAGATAGGATTGACTCCGCAGTTCATTCTGCGCTAGTCAACCAATCGGGGATCCTGGTGAACACATTGACCAATACGGTCAAATCGATCCTAGATGGGTCGATTCACCAGTACAAGCCTCAAGGACCGATTTTCTTACCAGAAAATAAGTTCCCTGCCTATCGGACCCTGAGGAACGACCTGAGCACGGCTCAGCCGACAGCGCCGATGCCACTCCCATCGGCGCAGCCAACAACAACACTGCCACTGGTCCTCACCAATCAGACAGGGGGGAGCCCTCAGCACGTTATGGGGGAGCAATATGCTCAATGGACCAAGGGGAAGCAACCAGTGATCGAGCCGATGCAGCAAGTTCCGGTTCACCAACCATCGGCCGGACAGCCACAAGCCCCGGTATTCAGCAATCCTCCACCTCAAGCTGCATACAATGTGCCACAAGGCTACCAGCAGCACACCGCAGGGCAGTACGGCGCGCAAAATCTTGATCACCACTACCAGCCGTACTCCCCCAGGCAGTATCAAGCAGAGGGCTTGCAGCAATCATATCAGCAAGACCTCCCACATCGGCCCGCAGGATACTGGGGCGATATGATAGCTGAAGTGATGCGAGATCAGTTCGGCTTGAAGCCCAAGGAAAACTCTACAGTGTATCGGCACCCGTATCCCGAGGAATTTGACAGAGTGCCATTGCCAGGCCGATACAAGATCCCGGACTTTTCAAAGTTTTCGGGGCAGGACAACATCTCGACATACGAGCATGTCAGCCGATTCCTAGCACAGTGCGGGGAGGCATCGGCTATTGAGGCGTTGAGGGTGAGGTTTTTCCCTCTATCCCTATCAGGGTCTGCATTCACGTGGTTTTCATCTTTACCCTGCAATTCCATCAGAGGATGGATAGATCTGGAGAAACAGTTTCACAGGTATTTCTACAATGGCGTACAAGAGATGAAACTGTCCGATCTAACTGCCATCAGGCAACGAGTGGATGAATCGGTCCCAGAGTATATCCAGAGATTTAGAGACATAAGGAACAGGTGTTACAGCCTCAGCTTGACCGATTCCCAGTTGGCCGATTTGGCATTTCAAGGATTGCTAGGGCCGATACGCGAGAGGTTCTCCTCGCAGGAATTTGACAGCCTAGCTCAGCTAGCACAACGCATATCGGCCCATGAACAACGATTCCAGGAGGCAAAGAAGTTCGTCAAGAAAATCAACACAATTTATCAGTATGCCTCCGATGACGACGACGAGGAAGATGTTGATGTTGACCTGGCCGAATGGGCCCGGATGAGAAAGCCGACAACTTGCCAATGGACCAAGAAGGGCGACAAGGAAGATAAATATGACTTCGACATCAACAAGGCCGATAAGATATTTGATCTACTGTTGCAAGAAAAGCAAATCCAGTTGCCAGTGAGTCATATATTGCCATCGGCCGAAGAGATCAAGAAACGGAGATATTGCAAGTAGCACAATTCTTATTCACACCATACAAACGAATGCAAGATCTTCAGACAACAGATCCAATCGGCCATCGAGCAAGGAAGGATTAAAATCGATGATACCAAGCGGCCGATGAAGATCGAAGGACACCCGTTCCCAGTCAACATGGTGCGGGTGGACAAGGCCGATGGCAGTGCCCATCGGACCGGCAAGCGACCTTATCAGACCTCTGAGGGCCTGATTAGAAAATACCAGCGGCGGCAGGAAGAACAAGCTCAAGACTACGCCGAGCAAGACAACTCCTACGACCCGCATTGGGAGTGCGAGTTTTTCTGGTTCTGCTGGAATGAGGGAATGAGGTTGCCATCTATCCAGGAGTGCCCTGCATGCAATGGTGCAGAAGATTCTTATCAGGGGAGCTCAAGCATGCAAGCGCATCGGCCGGCCAAGCAAAGGAAATCTGTTCATGAGAGGTTAGGCCCGATGCACAAAGACCAATAGACCGAAGCCAAGGAACAGGTCCAGAACCCTCAATGGTGCCCAAGCGATGTATTCACTAAGACACAAAAACGGCGGGTTCAGAGGCTAAGGAGGAAAGAACAAATCCAAGAGCAACAGGTGGCAGTAACCCATCGGCCGGCCAAGACCAAGAAAGAATGGAGGATAAAATCCACGATGGTCACGGCCGATGAGGGCACCTCCAATACAGCCCGGGCCTCTGCGGCTTCAAAAGGTAAACGAGCGACATCGGCGCCTGTTAACATGGTTTTTATACTGCTAGCAGAGTACAGCTTGCAGGCAGCCAATGAAGCAATGGCCGACGATGAACAATCTTCGGCTAGGCTACAGTTGTCACCAGATCAAGCCATCTTCGACAAGCCAGTTGACGCCAGCTATAGACACTTGCGGCCGCTATACATCAAGGGATTCATCAATGGGCGGCCGATGACGAAGATGCTGGTCGATGGCGGCGCGGCGGTCAATTTAATGCCATACACAACCTTCAGGAAGCTCGGGAAGGTACCTGAAGAACTTATCAAGACCAACATGGTATTAAAGGACTTCGGTGGCAACGCGTCCGAAGCGAAGGGGGTACTAAATGTGGAACTCACCGTAGGCAGCAAAACAATACCCACCACCTTCTTCGTCTTCGATGGAAAGGGTTCCTACAGCTTGTTGTTGGGACGGGATTGGATCCACGCAAACTGCTGCGTCCCTTCAACAATGCACCAATGCCTCATGCAATGGCAAGGGGACCAGGTTGAGATCGTGCAGGCCAATCGGACAGTACACGTGGCCAATGCCGATCTCGCAGTATGGGAGATGGAGGGAATCGACTGCTTGTCCGGACGAGTCTGGGACGCCGATTTCCTCAAAGTAACTGACTGCGATATCGAGACGATCGAAGATCAAGACAAGCAGTTACTTTAGCAGAGAAGCGCCGTCCGCCGTTGAAGATGAACAAGCTAGTCCCTACACAGTTGATGCGGTGGACGAGCTAGATGGCAAGTTGGGACATGGTTTTATGTCGGCCGATGAACTTGAAGAGATTGATATAGGGATAGGTGATAAGCCTAGGCCGACGTACATAAGTGCTAACCTGCCAAAGGAATACAAGAGTAATCTTATAAATCTGTTAAAAGAATTCATGGATTGTTTTGCATGGGAATATCATGAAATGCCAGGATTAAGCCGATCGATTGTAGAACATCGGCTACCAATCAAACCAGGCTATCGGTCGTTTAAACAAGCTCCTAGGAGATTTAAGGCCGATATGCATGAAGCTATCAAGGCAGAGATCACACGACTTTACGATGCCAACTTCATCAGACCTTGCCGATACGCAGAGTGGGTCTCCAACATAGTTCCAGTAGTGAAAAAAAATGGCAAGCTTAGGGTATGTATTGACTTCAGAGACTTGAACAAAGCGACACCGAAAGACGAGTACCCTATGCCTCTGGCCGATTTGCTGGTCGATATCGCGTCTGGACACAAGGTTATAAGCTTCATGGATGGGAACGCAGGCTACAACCAAATTTTCATGGCCGAAGAAGATGTTCACAAAACAGCCTTCCGATGCCCAGGGGCAATTGGCCTATATGAGTGGGTTGTCATGAGATTCGGTTTGAAGAATGCTGGAGCTACGTATCAGAGGGCCATGAATTATATTTTTCATGATCTCATTGGCTCTTTGATTGAGGTTTACATTGATGATGTCGTCGTGAAGTCACGAGAATATGATATGCACTTGGCCGATTTACGCAAGGTACTTGAAAGAGCGAGGAAGTATGGCTTAAAAATGAACCCTAACAAGTGTGCCTTTGGCGTATCGGCCGGTCAGTTCCTGGGTTTCTTGGTCCACGAAAGAGGAATCGAGATTACACAGAAGAATATCGATGCTATAAAGAAAATCAAACCTCCGACGAACAAGACCAAGTTACAATCTCTGCTCGGCAAGATCAATTTTGTTCGGCGCTTTATATCGAACCTGTCAGGAAGAATAGAGCCGTTTACTCCGTTATTGAAGATAAAAGAGGATGAAGATTTCGTATGGGGTGATAGGCAGCAGAAGGCGCTGGACGATATCAAGGAGTATTTAACTTCTCCGCCAGTTCTAATCCCTCCACAGAAAGGGGTTCCGTTCAGACTGTACCTATCGGCCGATGAAAAATCCATCGGCTCAGTCTTGGTTCAGAATATTGATGGTCAGGAAAGAGCTATTTTTTATCTCAGTAGGAGGATGTTAAACGCTGAGACAAGGTACACACCGGTGGAGAAATTATGTTTGTGCTTATATTTTTCATGTACTAAATTGAGGCATTATTTACTTTCCAATGAGTGTATTGTGGTAAGTAAGGCCGATGTGATGAAATACATGTTATCGGCCCCTGTGTTAAAAGGATGAATTGGGAAGTGGATTTTTGCCTTGACAGAGTTTGACCTCAGATATGAATCGGCCAAAGCAGTCAAAGGACAAGCCCTGGCCGATTTCATTGTTCAACACAGAGACGAGTCAGTTGCATATGTAGATATCATGCCATGGAACTTGTATTTCGATGGATCCGTCTGCAGACATGGATGCGGTATCGGCCTAGTTATCATATCCCCTGGGGGGCAAGCTTTGAGTTTGCTTTTACTATCAAGCCTTATTATACTAACAACCAAGCAGAGTACGAAGCGGTGCTTAAAGGCTTGCAGTTATTACAAGAAGTCGAGGCCGATTCCGTAGAGATCATTGGTGACTCACAACTGGTAATTAATCAACTTTCTGGAGAGTATGAATGCAAAGATGACATCCTCAAAGTCTACAATGAAGAGTGCAAGGTGTTGCTTCAGGCATTCAAGATCGTAACGATGAGGCATATACCCAGGAAGCAAAACTTCGAGGCCAATGACCTAGCTCAGGGGGCATCGGGATACAGGCCGATGGCCAAGGATGCACGAGTTCAAATCGCCACCGTGGACGCTGATTATTGGAGATTTGCTATCATTGATTATTTGAAGAATCCTTCCCAATCGGCGTCACGAAAGATGAAATACAAAGTATTGCAGTATGTCCTGTTAGATGATGATTTATACCATCGGACGATTGATGGTGTCTTGCTCAAGTGCCTAGGTCCTGAGGAGGCCAAAGTCGTTATGAGCGTGGTCCATGAAGGGATTTGTGGAACACATCAATCGGCCTATAAAATAAGATGGCTGTTGAAACGCATTGGGTATTTTTGGCCAACCATGCTAGAGGATTGTTTCAAGTATTATAAAGGATGTTAGGATTGTCAGAAGTTTGGAGCAATTCAAAGAGCACCGGCATCGGCTATGCATCCCATCATAAAGCTGTGGCCGTTTCGTGGATGGGGAATAGATATGATCGGCCAGATTAACCCGCCATCGAGCAAGGGACACAAATATATCTTCGTGGCTACCGATTACTTCACAAAGTGGGTCGAGGCCGTTCCCCTTAAGAAGGTTGATTCCAAAGATGCAATTCAGTTTGTCAAGGATTATATATTATATATCGGTTTGGGTTACCTCAGACGATAACCACCGATCAGGGATCAATCTTCGTGTCCGATGAGTTCGTCCAGTTCGCCGATAGCATGGGCATTAAATTATTAAACTCTTCTCCTTACTACGCGCAAGCTAATGGACAAGCAAAGACTTCTAATAAGACTTTAATCAAGTTAATCAAGAGGAAAATCGACGAACAGCCGAGGCAATGGCACACAACGCTGGCCGATTCCCTTTGGGCGTATCGGATGGCTTGCCATGGTGCAATTCAAGTGCCTCCGTATCAGCTGGTTTATGGACATGAAGCGGTGCTGCCGTGGGAAACCAACATCGGCTCAAGAAGGATTGCTTTGCAAGACGACTTGACAGCTGATGAGTACCATAATCTTATGGTGGATGAGTTAGACGATTTGGCGCCTGTCCGATTACAGGCCCTAGAGAAGATCAAACATGATAAAGATAGAGTGGCTCGTCATTACAACAAAAAAGTTGTCGCCAAGTCGTTTGAAGAAGGGGATCTTGTATGGAAATTAATAATGCCGATTGGTTCCAGAAATAATAAATTCGGCAAGTGGTCACCTAATTGGGAAGGTCCTTTTCAAATTCATCGCTGTGTTCCTCATAATGCTTATTTGCTCAAGGGGTTGGATGGCGAGATTTATGGACGAGCTCTTAATGGCAAGTACTTGAAGAAATATTAACCTAGCATCTGGATCGACTCATGATCGGCCTTCCAGCCGATTTATGATTACAGCCGATGTGTTATGCATCGTCTTTAGATGGCCGATACATACTATCGTCCTTAGTTCCAATTTTACAACATGAGCCCTCATCTTCTAAAATTTGGGGGGCATATATATATATACAAGCGCGGAATTTTTTAAGAAATTTTCTTCTTCAGAGTAAGATCGAATTTGGCTTTCTGGCTGATGAGACTGATTAGTCAAGGGATATTTGTTTGCAAAGAGGATTTCAAAAGTAATATTCAGACATGGAATTTCCAGATCAAATTCGGCTGCTTGGCCGATGAGGTTTGTATTTACACAGCATAAAGGCAAGATGTGCTACATCACCCTATGAAGTCTGCGATAGCTGCAATGGCTTTACGGTGAATCTGCTCGATGTCTTCTATAGCCTGGGCGTCATCGGCTGTCGACCCTGGGATCGGCTTTAGCGATCTGCTCAGGGTTGCAAGGTACTTGGCCAATGCCTTGAGCTTTGCCATTTGGTCTTCTATGGCCTTAGGTGATGCAGCTATCCCAGCTTCGACTTCTTGGATTTCTTGACGCGTGGCTTCCAGCTTCGATTCTAGCTCTGTCTCGAGACGACGGAGTTCTTCAAGTCTGTTTTTCAAGACGATCGGCTCCACCGCTAGCTCGTCCAATTTGGTCTTGTTTGCGTTAACTTGGGCTTTGCTGGCGGACAAAGCCGATTCCAGTTGGTCACGCTCTCGTCGCTCTGCGAGTCTTTCTTTGGCCTTGTTGAGCTTGAATCGGTATTGCTCCAAGAAGATGGCCGGTGTTAGGACCTCCATCAGGTCTTCAGGCAGTTCGTCTTGAATTTCTTGTACCCTGACCCTGATGGGGGTGCAATCTTCCACCAAGTACTCCAGCGAGGTCTCCAGCCGATTGGCGATATCGGTCAGCCGGTTCTTCAGATCATTAGAGATTGGTGCCCTGGCTGTGCTGGGTAGCTCCTTGTCCTCATCGTCAAGAAACTGGGCGATATCAAAGGAGAACATATCGGCTAGGTTCTGCAAATATCGACATGGGTCAAGTTCAGCCTCGTTAAATAGGAACCGGCGGAAAGGGAATCAGAGTAATCCTAGTTACCTGAGTTGGAACATCGGTGGTGCCCGCATCGGCCTCCCTTTGCTGTGTTGAGTCAGTAGGTGAGGGGGTTGGCCGATGTGTTGAAGGTGATGGAGCCCTAGGCTGAAAAGCAAGAAATTGGTAAATAGGGTTATGTAAATAGCAAGATAATGCGAAAATCAACTCTTACCAGGACAGTCGGAGAGGATGGTGGAGAAGGAGAAGGAGTCCTCAATCGTGCCTTGGCACGTTCGAGCCGTTGTAAGGTGGCTTTCTTGGTTCTGGGTGAAGGGGCCGATCGAGTTCTCTCCTTCAGTACAGATGACACCGCAGCCTGAAAAGGATATCGAATTAAAGTGTAGCAGTAGAAGGGGATTATGTAAACGCGGAGAAGAGATTGTATTGACCTTGTGAACTGCATGTCTAGTCCTTTTTGGTTGGGGGGCATCGCCTTGGTCATCGGCCGGTGGAATCTCAGTAGCTTCGGCCGATGGTTCCTTGATGATTTCGGCCGATGGGTCTTCTTCTTCATATGCATCGGCAGCTGCTGCATCAACTTCTTCCTCCATCACTTGTTCTTCAAGAAATTCTTCCATGGAGGGCTCCAGCTCTTCAAGATCGGCTTGGTCATCAATTTTAGCCTTCTTGCTGGATTTTTGGGATTTGCCCTTGGTTGGTGCTTTCCTTTTGGGATTTTCTTTAATCATCGGCCCCTGAAGTAGCGTTGAAATCTTTGGGGCAGTAAGGCCGATGATGGATTCCAAGATAGTTGAGCCTGATGGAGCTATGGCTTGAGCATAAAAGATTTTCCGTCCGCTGTTGCTCACGGATGGAATCGGCTCGTCTGGGACTTGAGGGCTGATACCCTGGATAAGCTCTGTCACATAAAATCTGGCCGATTGATGAAAAATGTGAGCAGCCCACTCTTGCCACCATGTTTGGAAGTTGATATGAACAAAGGCGTTCAGATGCAATCGGTCGCAATCACCGAGATTTGGAAGCTCGATTTCTAGCGCTTTGCTCATGACCAGTGCCGATGGAACCGTGCCTCTGCTCTCTAGGAGTTTATGGAGATACAGACTGATAGGGAGTTGCCCAAGCCCGCACTGTCTAGCAGCCACCATTGGGTTGTAAAATTCATAAGATAGGCTCGTGCTTCTTCCCTGAAATATGCCTACTGGGAGCAGGCACGGAGTGAGGCCGATCATGAATAGTTCCCGTGACTCCATGTCGTCATTTATCAAGCTCAGCTGAAGATCGTCGGGGAGTTCAAAATCTCGGTCCGATGTATAGACAAACATGTCCATCCTGGCTGATGGAGGGCGGTGAAGAAACGAATGAACCATGTGGACATGTCTTCGGCCGATTGGTCTGCTCCTGGATAAATGGAGGCTGCTTCCCCATAGGACATGCATCTTCTGCTCCTGGGATCTTCGTGATCGTGATAGAGGTGGCCGATCAACCATGGTGTTGGTGTGAATAGTTAGCCAGAGTTGAATAAACCACCATGGTCCTCCATGAGCCACAGTCTGTTTTAGCATCAAGTCTTGTGTGGAAACATAGAGCAGCCGATAGACAGCTCCCAGGAGGTATCGGCCCAAGGGGATATGTTTCTTGTCGACCAAAGCTTGAGCCAAGTGTTGACAGTTGGTGGTGGGGCCACAGGTCGATCCACAAAAGACAAATCTCTCCAGCCATAATGTCAGGAAGGCTACATGTTCTCGCTCTGAGACCGATCCTTGTTCCATGTGTTCAGAAATGTACCCAGACCAGCCTCCAATTTTCTTGGTCTTCAACTTGTGGCTGCTGTTTATCAGGAGGCTAAAGGGATTGATCTCAGAGTCAATATCTAGTCCTGTCAGTATCTTGACATCCACAAGGGTGGGGGTCATCGGACCCTGCTTGAACATGAAGGCATTCAAGGTACTGGACCAGAAGTAGCTAGCAGCCGACATGAGTGGCTCATTCTTCTTGGTATCGGCCAGGGACAGAGTTATGCATTGGCCGATCCCAATCTCATCCCAGTGGACTTGCTTGGTGGCAGCAATCCTTTTATGCCAGGTTCTGTATCCGTTCAGCTTCGATGGCCACAACCTAAAGGTATGTTTCCATGCAGAAACAGTGGGCTTGGCTTGCCTGAAGGGGATTCTGTCAGTCTCGGCGTTGATTAGCCAAGTTGGGTCACAGTCGCCCATGGGGCCTAGCAGAAAGCGGTGAGATTTGTCGTCGATGGGGATTAAGATTTGGTTTTTGAAGACCTAAATCATGAGAATGGCGATGAAGATATAAGACCCGGGGGGCAGAGAGTAAAAACCTTAACTTGGAGAAATCAGCAAAAAAGGTAGTAATGCGGATTTTGAAGGAATTGACTTACCGCAGGGATCTCAGAGGCGTAGAATGGGACGGAAGCCATCGTTGTCGTTGAAGGGGTTGCTGTGGAGAGGGTCGATGTTGACAGGACGCCGAGGGATCGCCGGAGTAGAACACGAAGGGTTTGTTGAATCGGCGGCGGAAGGGTTCGAATCTGGATCTGCGCGGTTTTCAGATTAGACCTAGCAAAGAAGTCGATGGTTTCCTTGGAGCTAATTCCGCCACATTATATAATGAAGCAGAATTGGGGGGCATGTGTTAACGACGGATTTTGGTAATCGACTTGGAAAGAAGAGAGGAAACCGAAGCAGAGAGGAAGGATTGAGTTGGAGTCGGACCAGGCTTCGTATCGGACCCGGTAACCGTATCGGACTGGGGAGGTGTTGCTATAGAGAGCGTATCGGCCGATACGGATTCGGTTTGGTCGTGGGCCGATACGGGTTGTGAGTTGACAGTGTCAATATGGGCTTGGTCTGGGCTCAGAATAAGCTTGAAGGAAGTTGCCAAATAGAGATAAAGCTCAGTTTTAGGCAATTGTATCTTGTAAATTAAGTAGTTTAGATCTAATCTGTGGCTTAAGTCTGCCGCAAGGACTTGTTTGTTAGTTGTAGATAAGATCGTGCCCTACAAGGGTTTTGTTGTAACCTCGGGTATAAATATCCCGATAGTTTGTACATAGAGGGGCTCTCAATCAATCAAAACATACAACCAATTCAATCTACTTTCGGCGCATCGCCAACCCTCGTAAGAGGTTGATCTTGACGAGTTCTTGCCTTCCCAGAGCAAAGGTAAGAATTCGTCCCCGACGATTGGCATCGTCGGGGCTAGCGTGTCGCTTTAGGCACGTTAAGCCTCGATGATGTGATCGTCGTCTATCGTGTTTTGAGTAATCTTGACAGGCGTTTTGATTATGCTTCGCTTGCAGTATATTCGTTTTAGGGTTTATTGCCGACGACAGTTTAATTGTTATGCCTGGTTAGATTATTTGACGCATTTACCATCCCTAAAAGCAATCGACGGCTTGATTTTCTTTGTGCTAAGTCTCGATTCACACTTTGAGTTGCTATCGACCTTAGTCCTGTTTCGAGATCTAACACGAAGCCTGCTTTCGGTTGTAATTAAGGATAGCGCCGGGGTTTCAGCTGGTCTTATCTAATGCATGTGATTATTTATGTTTTTGCATGCGTTTGCCACTTATACGTGTGGATCGATGAATATAAATATACCAGTCACAGAGTGTTTTTAAAGACTTCTCTGTGGTTGGTGTATTTATGTTAGCCGATCGACCTGTATAAGTTTACACTAGAGTAATAGCTAGTGTAGTTATCCTCATGGAACTCTCATCGGCTAATTTCATTAATCTGTCATACGCTCTTAACATAGGCTGATGAGATTAGATCTCTTCAATTTGCTTATTATAACAAGCAAGCCGATACAGCTTTGCCCTATCGGCTGGGCTATAACAATGTGACATCGGCCTATCGGCCGATCGACCATTGTTTTCTAATATGGTTTACTTGTTTCTTGTTGATTGCAGATCAAATCAACTGGCACGCTCTGCACACGACTAGGCAAGCCAATTTGGACCTGCACTGGAGTTAAGCAGATCTCCCAGGCCGCCGTGGTAACGCGGAACCCGTTTTGTGGTCAAACGGGTCCAAATTCTGCGCCAACACCTGTTCAACGTGGTTGTAGCGTTGTTCAGTGGAGATTTAATATTGCCTTAACTAAACAACTGTTTTACTGTTTTAAAATGTAAAGGTTTTCGACCGCTTTTCTGCAAATAGCCACAAGCCTCCCTTTGTATCCCCTGTGCACGTTTGCATCATTGGTGTGGCTTGTTGAGTACGGTGGTTGTACTCAATCTTGCTATTTTTCCCCCTTTTCAGAAGTTTAGTACTTCTGAGTTGAAGATGAAGCTAGAGGATCAAGGCTCAGACTCCAGTTGAGTTTGCCTGTGGAGTGGAGCTGAAACCCCGCTAGGATCGTCTCTTTCCGCTGCTGTTTTCTTTTTGGTGTGAGGACTAAGTGCCTCTGTTGTAAGTATTTATTGCCTTATTTACGTTTGGGTCTGTTTATTGATTTGTCGTTTTGTGTACCCTGGCTGATGCCTGGACAGGGACTTAATACACAAAATGGTCTGGAAATTTGGGAAAATTTCCGGGCGTGACAAGTTGGTATCAGAGCCATCTTGACTGTAGGTTGAGCCAAATGGTCAAACCCCTAAGGAAAAGTTTTGCGAAAACCTTATCTGCGAAAATGTCTTTTCTCTCTCTCGGGAGCCCTTTGCAAAACAGTTTATCAAATTTCTCTACTTTCCCCTCCAACTCTTTAGCGGTTCAGACGGAGCACCAATTGAGAGCTTCTTGTAAAACAAGCCGAGAGTCGAGCTCCAAGCAAGGATCAAGACAAGCTGTCCAGAGTCGGCGTTTCTCAAAGTCGAGCGAAGTTTTCCCGGAGCTTACCTAAACCCAATCCTTCCTGGAAGAGTAGTATCGGTAGTCGTTAGATCGTGTGTTGTTTGCTGTGTGCAGGTGTATGGTTTACATTAGTGGTGGGGATGTGACCATACTAGGTTGTTTGCCTAATCAACTTGAACAGTAAAAGTGTACTCACATCAGATCAGTAGCTGAGTGGGTTAAGGTCTTGCCTTTAGTTCAACCATTCTCACTTCCCTCCTCTACCTGCAACAGATGGTCAACGTCAGAGACAATGGCAGTGGATCAGGATCGCAAGAGTTTCATGGAGTAATCCCAAGCAACCCCATGGACATTTCGCCTCCACCATTCGGGGACCCAACCCTAGCACAAGTGGTGGCTAACCAGACGCAAATACTGGCTATGATGATGCAGCAGATGCAATGACAGTATCCGCAACAACAGATGCAAGCTCCGATACAAGCCCAGAGTCTGAATCAGAGCCAAAGTCAGTATTTTCCAATACAAGCACCTACGCCTCCTACCGATATACTGCTAAGATCCCACCAGACGAATGCACCTCCATCACTCTCATACCGGAGAGAAGCTAATGTTATCTGTGAGGATTGTGAGGAACAAGGTCATCATGCGACAAATTGTCCCTGGAACGTGTATACCAGGACACCAATTGACGATAAAGCACAATGCCCAAGAGAAGAGAAACGTTCAAGTCAACTTGCCTACAGGAACTATGGTGCGCCACCATCAAACTCTAAGAAGAGGAAGACACTAGTATGGAAGATGGACGATGGTAGGAACCTGACCATCACTGATTCAGAATTTACTCCAGAAGATGCGGCAAAGATACCTAGGCGTCTAAGAGGAAATACCTTTCATGGTGCCCGTCAGCTAACTCAACACCTTAGGCTGTATGGTCCGCCTAAGCCCGGTATGGATGGATTTGAAGAAGTGTCCTCTGATGATGACGATGAAGATGATGGTGAGATCCTTAAAGGTGAAAAAGAAATGGAGTTCAAAGCATGTACCAGATGCGGAGAAATTGGACATACTACTAACGCGTGCTCCTACACTTGCCCCTGTGGTGAAGACACCCACTCGCCAGATGAATGCCCTACAAGGAAGATCACATGTTTCTTGTGTGAGGGAACAGATCATGTGCCTAAGAACTGCCAACTGGATGTGGTCCCAGCTAAGATCAAGGTAGATCAAAGGACGCCCCTCCAACCTGTTCGTCAATCTATGGCAGTCGCGAGCAACATCACCGCTCCTGATCTCCAATCAGCTCCAATTCCGGTTGACACTATTAGCAGTAGCAGGAGTGCTACCAACAAGGTTCAAGAATCTCCACTCACCCCTGTCCCAGTTGTGAGTGTGCAGACCCAAGAGGATAAGCAGTGTGATCAACCCAGAGTAAACTGTTACAACTGCCTTCAACTAGGACATTACCTTAATAAGTGTCCATTCCCGAGACCAAAGAAATTAGTCCATCGTTGTTTCAACTGTGGAGATACAAGCCATTTATCCGATGGCTGTTCAATGCCAAAACGTCAATACCTTCAAGGTACCGGCCCTGTCTGCGATACCCTAACTTCCCCAATTGCCTCGGCCTCGGCACAGCAAGGTCAAATCCAGCGAAGGAGTGATAAAAAGAAAAGTGAAACCAACGTCACCTGGATGTGCGACTCCCACCACAACGAATCATTGTTAAGGCTACCAATGGGAAGTCTCCAGTTTCATCGGCAATCGTCCCAAAGCTACAGAGCCAGTCATAGCAAGGCAAGCAATGCCAGGACAACCACAACCTACTCCAACCGCAAGAAGACAGAACAATCCGTTCACAGCAACCCCAGCAAGAGTCCCTAGCACCAGTTCACGTGGCGGATAACAAACCAAGCAATGCACCCCGTGTTGCTCCGATCCCGATGGCCATCAACCAATTGCAGATTGGCGACATCTCACGCAAGGAGGTCCTACCAACGGCAGCTACCAAGAAGATTGTTATCTTCCCAAGGAATGTCTACAAGAAAAGCAGTGTTACCGTTGAAACACCAGATAGTAAGCGAGGACAGATCAAGACAAACCAGCCTGAATCACAGAAGTAAAGTCCGCACTAGTCAAGGCTTGCAACGGTTTATAAGTGTTTGTTCTTCAAGTGTTTTTCCATGTACGTAGAAACTTCATCGCAGTTATGTAATAAAAGAAGGATTATGAATAAAGTTTATGTCAGGCAGTTTTTCCCTTTTCGTATGGCTCATCTCGTTTATCCAAAAGGTGGATTCACTTGTGTACCTGTCATGTCATAAGGAACCTAGAGTTTCTTTTCGGAGCCATTTGCAGCTTTGTTATAACTCTAAGACCTCATTGCCAACTAAGTAAGGAAATGGCTAACCCACGAAGTAAAGATGGTTAGACCACTAA
Organism: Oryza officinalis; assembly: GCA_008326285.1. NCBI lineage: Eukaryota > Viridiplantae > Streptophyta > Magnoliopsida > Poales > Poaceae > Oryza > Oryza officinalis. Next base: position 26,741,756 of record BDMV01000012.1, read on the forward strand.
AACCCCCAACATGAGGAGATACATCAAAAGGGTCATATAACGGACACTTCAAGAGTATGAGAAGATGACCAAGCGTTTGAGTGTGACATCATATAAGGATTCACCGAAACTCTCTAACCTTGAAAGTCATGTGGAAATGGTAAGTGGCAATAGTACCCCTGTGGTGCGAACATGAATCAAGAATGCTTGGTTCGTAATTCAAGGCAACAAGGATATCTTCCAGAAATTATCTCAATGTTTCTCGGAGGTCGATAGAAATTATTCCATACATGGGTCAGAAAGGTACAAGAATCAAACCCAGAAAGGTATAGCCAGCACAACGGAGTGAATGACCAGAAAATCCTTCTTGGCGAATCATCTCTACTCAAGAATTGAAAGGAAACACGTGTTGGTCAAAAAAAGCAGAAGCTCTCGGCAACATAACATCAAGGTTGAAGTCAGCCAGTCCCAGTTACAAAGGTTTGACCAGTCCAACCCCTGCCCTCGCCAGCTTTCCTTTCTAGCCATCCCCGAATCTCGGGACGAGATTCCTGTAAGGGGGGTAGATTTGTCACACCCCGATTTTCGATCGGGATTAAAAATTACCTAATAATACATTTTCCAGAAATTAAATAAAAATAAAAGCAATTTAAACAAGTGAAATTAGCAAGGAAATCAAAAATTTCCTTTAAAAATCATGGCCGGAAATATTTTTGTAATATTCTCTGTGCCCTAAAATACTCTCCAAAATTTTTCGTGAATTTTTGGAGCTAAAGAAATAATTTTTAAAGTCACAAAGTTCATTTAACTGATTAAATTAAAAAAAACAAATTAAAAAGGTCCCTTTTTGTTTTGGGCCGTTTCGGCCCAAAACTCCTCTCTCTCTCCCGCGGGCCCGCCCCCCCCTCCCCTCTCCTTCGGCCCAAGGCGGCCCAAGGCCGCGCCCCCGCCGCCTCCGCGCACGCCCCCTCTCGGCCGACCGAGGCCGTTGGCCCAAGGCCGCCCGGAAGTCCTGCCGCGCCTCCCACGCCCCGGCACCCACTGAGGTGGGGCCGCGCGCCGTCGTCCCGCCGCGCCGGCCGCGCCGCGCCCGCTCCGCCCGATTTTCTCCGGCGAGAGATTCCCTGGCTCGCACCGGCCAACCCTAGCCGGGCCCTTATTAATTTTCCCGCCCCGCGCACGCCGCCCTCGTTTTCCCCCGCCGCCCCCACAAACCCTGTACCCTAGCGCGTCGCCGCCGCCGCCGCCGTCTTCCGGCCGCCGGTGGAGTACCGCCACTGCCTCCTTTTTCCCTCCCGCGCCGTGCGCCGCCGCCCCGTGCGTCGTCGCCGCCGCTTCTTGCCGCGCCCGACCGCCGCATCCGGCCGCGGTTTCTTGGACCGCGCCTCCGGCCGGACTCCGTTCGGCCGTTGCCGCCGAGAGAGCTCCTCTCTCTCGTTTCTTTTTTTTCCCCTGGTGCAACCGCCGCCGCCACAGCGCCTCCGCCGCCGTCGCGTCGCCGCCTCGCGCCGTCGCCCGGCCCGCTTGAGACGCCCCGCTCCCGCGCCCGCGTAGTCGGCTTGCCGCCGGTGGCCGCGCCGCCGCCTCGCCGTGGCTCGGCCCGTGGCCGCCGCCGCCGTGACCTGGCCGGGTCGGCCTAGGGTTTCGGCCGAACCCTAGCCGCCCGCCCGGCCGTAGAGGCTGCGCCCGGGCTAGCCCACCGCTTCCTCCGGCCCAGCGGCTGTTGGGCCATTTGGCCCATCTCTCTCGTGAGAAGTCCATGTTGGCTCCCTCCTCGCCTCCTTTCTCTCTCCCCCTTCTCCGTTGGGCCGCCGGCCCAAATGGCCCATCTCTCCCTCGCGAAAAGTCCACTTCATGTCCCTCCCAGCCCTTTCTCCTCTATTGGTCCGTCGGCCTATTATCCTTTATCCACACAAAAGTCTACTTTTTGTCCCTCAGCCCTTTTAACTTTTTTCGAGGAAGTCCAGTTCACCTCCTTTAGTCCTGTTTACCTCCCTCTCAGTCTTTTTTTCCCTTCCTCCTGCAAGTCCAATTTACCTCCTTTACCTCCCCGGTTCGCCGACTTTCATGTCGCCGACACGTGGGCCCCCTTTGTTTACTCCAATCCACACCCAGACCACGTGGCCGCCCGCGGCTTCGCCACGTTGGCATCCACGTCGGCGCTACCTTCTCCCTTTCGTCCGCCATGGTCGCCACGTCTGTGCCACGTGGTGCGTCCGCACCCGTGTGTGCATGAACTTGGTCCACCCTGGATCAGCCGCCCATGACCCGTTGACACGTGGGACCCGCCGTTCCGACGCCGATTCCCTTTGATGATGTCAGCGTAGTCCTTTCCTTTGTAAATTTAATTAATAATTGCGCAATAAATCGATTTAATTTCCAGAAATTCATTTAAATGGCTCAAAACTTCTAAAATTCATATCTAATTCATACGAACTCCAAATTGAGCCATTCAACTTGCAAAATTCATCTAAAATTGAGCTCTACATGTTTGTTTACTTTTATGTACTGTTTACTTGGTTTTTATTAGAGTTTTTCCTCGTTTTGTGTGCCAGCGTGTAGATTTCGCCGTTTCGGAAGTTCACGCTCGCGCGGAAAGAGTCCGGAAGATTGTTTGAAGAAGCATGGCAAGTCACACATTCCCCCTTGAGCATGTTGTACCTATTTTACGAAATGTTTTACGTTTGCAAATAAAGTGCATGTTTTGCTAATTACATGGAAATAGGGTTTACCTATCCGTTCGCTTGTGCCATGTTTACTTGTTAACCGTCCTTTGTTAACCTTGGGTGATAATCTGACTAGCGTGAGTCACTTATGTTGACTTTGCTAGAATTATATATGCTTAGCCATGCTTAATTACCACTAGCTCATTTAATGAGATAATTACACTGTTTACAATTAGCTTCTAACGAGCAGTTCGCTCAAGACACCCGACCATGTTTTATTGGTTGTAATTATCCAACTAAAATATGACTTAATGGTGGGCTGTGGGTGCATGGTTTTGCTGGTCGCACCCATGGCAATTAAGGACCGGTTCATGGGAAACCCTAGAAGAATAACAGTGCTTACCACAAGCAAGAATGGGCAACTGCTGGACTCGTAGTATAGCTCTTTCCTAGCCGACGCTCCCCGGAAAGGGTGGGCGTGACGGAGTCGGTTCGGCCGGGGATATACCGGTTGATCAGCTACCGGATTCTCCAAGGCACGAGGGGGGCTGCCCACTGCCTTTTGAGGGGTGGGGGCGAAACCTGCGGTGTGGTGCGCTTGGTTAGGAGGAGTTATGCGAAAGGTCTTGTCACGATTTCCCCCTTTGCAGTATCGTGGTGATACTTTGGGGCATGGTAACATGTGTGGAATCGTGTCTTGTGGGTACAGTTGCGCACCTCTGATCAGAGTAAAACTATTCGCATAGCCATGCCCGCGGTTATGGGCGATCAACCAGATTCACCGTGATTAGTCCCACATGCTTAATTAATTTGACTTAATGAACTGGTGTAGTTCAGGTGGAATGGTTGGGCCTGTTCAACATGATTGTAGCGTTGTTCAGTGGAGATTTAATATTGCCTTAACTAAACAACTGTTTTACTGTTTTAAAATGTAAAGGTTTTCGACCGCTTTTCTGCAAATAGCCACAAGCCTCCCTTTGTCTCCCCTGTGCACGTTTGCATCATTGGTGTGGCTTGTTGAGTACGGTGGTTGTACTCAATCTTGCTATTTTTCCCCTTTTTCAGAAGTTTAGTACTTCTGAGTTGAAGATGAAGCTAGAGGATCAAGGCTCAGACCCCAGTTGAGTTTGCCTGTGGAGTGGAGCTGAAGCCCCGCTAGGATCGTCTCTTTCCGCTGCTGTTTTTTTTTCGGTGTGAGGACTAAGTGCCTCTATTGTAAGTATTTATTGCTTTATTTACGTTTGGGTCTATTTATTGATTTGTCGTTTTGTGTACCCTGGCTGATGCCTGGACAGGGACTTGATGCACAAAATGGTCTGAAAATTTGGGAAAATTTCCGAGCGTGACAAGCCGGCTTCAACCCCACGCCCGCCTGCACCGCCTTCTCCACTAGGGCAAGATTCGCCACCTCCTCCACCTAATCGGCCTGCTTCCCCACCTCCCTCCTCCCCTATACCAGAAGGTCCTGATTTGCCACATCTGTCAGCCCCTGAAGTCCACGCAGAATAACCTCCTCCGACACCACAGTCAGCATTGGCGCTACCTGAAAGGCCTCTCCTGAGAAGCACAAGTCTTCCAAGTCCAACCAAGCTTGAACCTCGTCGGCTTATCCCAACAATGATTAGGTCAACTTATGATAAGAAAAAAATGACTGTGTACAAGGAAAGGTTAGTGTTTCAGGCTTTCAGGGGGGAGCGCCGACTAACAAGAAGCAAGATGAAACTCCCCAGTTGTCGGATTCCCAAAAATCGGTGAAAAATCAAATGGAGGACCTGCAAAACTGGACTTCCGACGAAGTGCCAACAAGGTACGCGCACGGGAAGCCGTTCCTGCCGCCGCACGTCATGGAAGGCCTGCCTTGGGAAATGAGGCTGATGCATGACTGGTATTTGAAGGTGACTAAAAAGGGCCTGGAAATGATTACTGTGAAGGTCCCGGATAACGCTTTCATGAGTGGACCAAATGGGATGCTGGTAATCGATTTCAACGACCTTCACGCATTATTCAAGCTGGACAAATTGGATATAAATATCATTGCTGCGTTTTGCCTGTAAGTCAAGAGTATTTAATGTCATAAATGAATTCATTTGCTAACTAACTTTTGATAAATTACCCGCTGCATTAGAAAGGATGCAATTCCACGACGCCGAAAAGGCCAACCGTCCAGTAGGATACATCAACCCAACAAGGGTTTGCTGGACGGAACACACGGTGAATATTCGTGCAGATTCCGCTGAGCTCAAAGGTAAAACGACGTCCGAGAAAAAAGAAGTCATCGAAAAAATGCACAAGAAAAAGATGGTCAGCGTAGCACTGTACTTGGGCAAAGCGATGGTCGCGCACAAAGACAAAACTGTCCTCTTGGTCCCTTATGCGCTGCGGTATGTAATAATCTTCCGTACTACTGATATTTTAGCACGATGTCACCTACGATTAACATATCTTCTTTGCAGCGATCACTACATACTTTTTCTGGTATATCCGCGGGACCACTTGGCCGTAGTGCTGGATCCAGCACACTATGGCGAGGAAACATTTAAAGAGTTTCTCATTATATTAAATTTGTAAGTCCTGTTATGCACCATTTACTAAATATTGGCTATTGTACTCTCGAAGACACATAATTGACTCAAACAATTATTTTGTCTTTATATAGCACACGGATATTACGTAGACCACGGTGGACCAATCAATAATCCACAAAAGAAGAAGCTTCTCGTGAAGACAAGATGGCCAGTAATTACATGTCCGTCATAATGACATTTCATATATATACTTGTTTCACTCAAAATATTGATGTATACAATTTTATTCGACATAGTGTTTTAAGCAACCACCAGGGACTAATTTATGCGGATACTACGTATGCGAGATGCTTAGAATCAACGGGAGATACACTACAAAGTTGGAAGAAGTAAGTCCAGAGAAAATATCTTTTTACAAATTATAAGATCTTCTATAATTTTCCTAACTATAACAATGTGTAACTCTTCTTAAACAGATCCCGTCTGTTCCAGTTGTAGCGAACCGGTTCGACGATCGAACCATACGAAACGTGTGTGCAGATATTTGCCGCTTCATCCGCCGCGATGTCTGCAACCATTTGGGCGATTTCTACGATCCGGAGAGCCAGCTTGCGACGGGGGATGCCTTCAAACGACTTAGAGAGTGGGAAAAAGAACATATGTATACTAGCTAGTACAAACATTTCTAATTAAGTATATATTTTATGTGGTTTTTTTGAACTTTTGTAAATTGTGAGACGCGATGATATGTACATAGGTGAGGCGTACAATTTAATATCTTAATTCCATGAAAAAATAATTAATTACGTTTAATTCTTAATACGTGCGATGTGTATATATACTATTACTGAGAGAGAGAGGGAGGGAGAGGAGGGAGGGAGAGAAGCCAATATATGCACAAAAAAATTAATGCCGCTGTCTATCTTCCCGTGCGGTCCACTTAATTAACCACACGGGAAGATCGATTATCCCGTGCGGTCGGCTTAAGCGGGCCGCACGGGAAGATCGATTATCCCGTGCGGGCCGCTTAAGCCGACCGCACGGGATAATCGATCTTCCCGTGCGGTTGGGCCGCCCGCACGCGAAAATGGTCTTTTCCCAGACCTTCTCGCGCGTGCGGGTAGGCTTTCCGCATGGGAAGATGCCTTTCGGCCCGCACGGAAAAATCGTTTCTATAGTAGTGCTACTTGTTCAAGAGAAAAAACGGTAGTTAAACATCTAGGGTGCAAAAAATGGACACATAACGTGACTAAACTCCCTCTTCTCTTTTGTCCTTATCTTTCCTCTTAATCTCCCCACTTGTTGTCCTTTCCTCATACACTGCTACTGCCCTGCCTCTGCTCTCTCCTAGTGGTTTGCATCTACCAGTGAGGAGGCTAGGGATGTCAGATCTAATGACCATAGCCTCCCCACTGGCCAATGCCCTTCTATTCTCATATCGCTCTATGCTTGCCAACCACCATGCTCTCTTCTATCCACCCCATTTTGATTTGACCTCACAACTATTGTCTTGTGCTTTCCTAGATCCAATAGTGAACTTGTCGGCCTAGATCTGGTGGCGAGGAGAGCAAGGAGTAAGCGGGAGGCATCATTGCAAAGTCAACATCCCTGGATCGGGCCACTTGGGAAAGGGATGACAACAATGACTCAGCTATCGTGAGCTGTTGTAGGGCGATGGCAACGGCTCGTGTTGTTTCTCATTTGTTTCTTTTTCACCCTAGCAACATTATCAATACCGATTCTTGGACCCGTAATATTTGAAGTTTTGCAACCGGTAGTGATTGGGAACTATCTATTATATTGTTAAGACAGTTCTAAAAGGAGCCACCACATTTGCTGAGAAGTCTAGAAATTCACACATTAATGAAAGAAAAAGAAAAGTAGGAGCTTAAGTAGGAATACAATTTATAAATAGCTAAATTTCTATTTAAAAATAAAGAATATTGAGAGAAGAGTCCACTTAAAACACAATACAAAATTAATTAAAATTCGGAATTAAAAATAAAATAAATCCAAAGATTAGATTTCAATACGAATACCAAAGAGCTCAAGTTGGAATACAATTTAGAACTACTGAAATTTGAAATTATAAAATGCAATATTGGAAGAAGAGTCCATCTAGACCACAACACAAGATTAATTAAAATTCGAAATTAAAAATAAAATAAATTCTAAAATTGGATTTCAATACGAATTCAAGTAGAAATTATTAAAATTCGATATTAAAAATAAGGAATATTAAAAGAAGAGTCTATCTACAATCTAACACAATAATAATTAAAATTCAAAATAAAAAATAAATTCTAAAATTATATTTTCAATACAAATTCCAAACAAAATTAAAAATATCACTAAAATTCGAAGAAAATAGAGTAAAATATTAAATAAATAGAGACTACATACCAAGAAGAGTACATACAGTATGTAAATATCCAAAAGTAAAAGTAATTAAAATCCAAAATAAAATATTAAATAAATTATGAAATTTGTTTTCAATACTAATTTCAAATAAATTTTAAAAAAGCATGTAATTTTAAATGAAGTAATAATACAATTTATAAATAATTGAAATTTGGAACACAAAGGGTGCTGTTGCGATTGATAAATAAAAAAAAGCACAAATATTTACTTTGGATATTTAAAAATTACCATATTAATTGAATAAAAAAGAAACGGCTGTGAAACTAGATTATAAGACTGTAAATTAAAAAAAAGTTACAGATGTGTTCTATTTTGACTACCAAAATGATAAAATTTAGCACTAACAATTAAAAGAAAGTACATTGGGGTTTAAAAAAGGTTTTTATAAAATAGTTTTACTAGGGCAGCAAGAGGGCAAGCTGCTAAAGTGACAAATATTAGGAGGTGCGAGAGGGTGACCTGATAGATGAAAAAGAGTATGACGGGGGATGTGGTGGCAGCAATAGATGCCGGGACTTCTAATGTAATCACAGCAATGATAACTTTTGATTTTTTTAGGCACTAACGATAACAAACAAGAGATATGACGCAGACTGATGAGTGGATAGTCGACAAATGAGTATGAAGGTGGTGGTTGGCATGGGAGAGAGAGTCAAGGAGTAACAGAAGAGGAGTAAATTGGTGGCGATGCTACGTAAAAACTATAAAAATAAACCCCAAAAATGATAAGGTTCAATTTTATAAGGTGTCGACTAAAAAAAGATGAGAAATGACAGGGCATACAAACAAGCGGATGAGCGATAAAGGAGCAAGGAGACGGCGGTTATCATAGGAGAACAAGCTGAGGGGTAGCAAATGACAATAAAGAGAGCACATGACTTTAAAAACTATAAAAAGAGAACCTGGCATGGCGAGACCATGAACTTTAAAAATTATAAGGTTCGGTTTTCTAAAGATAAAAAATAATGAATAAAAACCGTGACGGACAACATGAGTAAGTAAAGAGGCAGCAAAGGACTAAGGGGTGATGGCTAGCGTGAGTTTGAAACACAATGATGATGAAATTTGATTTTTTTAAATCCTAAACAATTAATGAGATTAGTATTTAGCTAACTTTAAGAAAATCATGTGAAAAAAATTTAAATAATTTTGTATAGATGCTAGCCACGTAATTATGCGGGTCACCGTACTAGTTTTTTTAGAGAAAGAGGAAAGGATCAAGAAGAGTACTGTATGACGCGAGTGTTTGGTGTATGATGGTAATTAAATACCACGGCCGATATTTCATCATTTAGAAAAGACGCAACTTTATTTTATGTAGCATTGTTTATCCGCGACTTACGCGTACAGAGTGGAATATAATTGCATGCACGGACACGGACTTGACCTAACTCCTCGATCGGTCGTAGCTTCGTTGAGACTGCACTATGTTTAATTAGTGCACTCATCAACTTATCAAGTAAGCTTATGTGTACTATTTATACAGTGGTTAATTAGCCCGTAGGTCACAAGAAAATCCATCACGACCAGCATTGATCTAGCTAGCTAGCTAAGTTTGCGGAGAAGCCGGAGATCGATCGAGATGAGAAGGATGCAGGCCGCCGTGTTGTTCACGGCGGCGGCGGCCGTAGCAGCTCTGCGGCAGCCGCCGTTGCTGGCGACGGTGGCAAAGAACTGCACCACCCGCTGCGGCGACATCAGCTTCGAGTACCCGTTCGGCGTGGAGCCCGGCTGCTACCACCGTGGCTTCAACCTCACCTGCAGCAGCAGCAGCGGCGGCGGCGGCGAGGCGCCGAAGCCCAGGCTGTTCATGGGCGACGGCACCGTGCAGGTGCTCGACATCTCCATCCCGGACTCCACCGTGCGCGTCAACGCCAGCGTCATGGCGTTCGACCCCGCCGACGTGCAGCGCGGCGTCAACGCGACGAGGACATGGCGCGTCGGCGTCGACGGCGTCGCCGGTGGCACCGCCGGAGGCCCGTTCGTCGTGTCGGAGCGCAACATGATCGCGCTGATGGGATGCAACGCCCGAATCGACCTCCGCGGCGGAGACCGACGCCACAGCAATAATCTGGTCAGCTCCTGCACCGCCTTCTGCCCACCGCTCGGCGACGGCGACGACGACGGCGGCGGCGGCGGCGGCCACGCCATTGCAATCATCGGCGCCGGTAACGGCAAATGCTCCGGCGTCGGCTGCTGCCAGGCAAACATCGTGCTGGGCTACCCTTCCTACACCATCCAGATCAAACAGCTTCAGGAGAAGAACCTCCCAAGCTACGACATACAATACATCGTCTACATTACGGATGAGACTTTGAATTTCACCGAAGAGATCGCTGGCCGCAACACCACTCCGGCGGCGCTCCCAGCCACGCTAGACTGGGTGATCAGAAGTAACTCGTCGTGTTCGACGCCAGCGAACTCATCGACGTCGACGACGAAGGCTGCTCCTCCGGCCGGCGCCGAGTGCCGCAGCGAACACAGCTTTTGTGAAGATTACTACGGTGGTAGTAATGTCCTCCTTGGGTATAGCTGCCGCTGCTCAGAGGGTTACCGAGGAAATCCCTACGTTGCCGATGAATGCCATGGTACGTTCTCGCTTTGATAATTAATGTAGGTCGTTTCAGAATGCTCGACTACTCCGGAGAATACTCCCTCTCGGGCTGCCGGGTAAACGTACTCTTCGGCCCCGCCTGCCTGAGCGGTGTGCATGCATACATACACCCCACTGCGTGTGAACGTGAACCTCCCTTTAAAAAGAGCAAACATACAAAAAAAGAAAAAGAAAGTGGAGAGAGAGTATAGGAAAGAGGAGATCAGGAGGAGAGGGAGGATCAGAAATGAGAGGATAAATCTCTAAATTAGTTTTTCCTCTAAATTACTAATCCTATTCTTAATCTGATTGAATCGTTGTGCTCGTTGTAATTAAATCTTTACAATAAGATATTACATGATTATATTCTGATAAAAAAAAACATATGTTTCAATCCGTTAACACTCGATGTTTTGTATGCGATAGCGATATGTTTCAGTATGTGTTTCACCATGTTTCACAAAATTCACGCAACTACCTGCCCCTACTCTCTCTCCTCTCTCTTCGCTCCATCCATCCATGCATGCATACATTTAACAATCTTCAAAACAATTTTTCTCATAAATTACTTATCCGATCTATAATCCAATCATACTGTTGTATTCATTGTAATTAAATCTTTAGAACAAGATATCACATGATTATATTCTAATGAAAAAAATCATATGTTTCAATGCGTTAACACTCGATGTTTCATACGCGATAGCGACATGTTTCAACATGTGTCTTTATTGTGTTTCACAAAATTTTTAAATGTTTCAGTGGTTGTTTTGTTTGTTTCATCATGTATAACTTAATGTTTCACCGATGGTTAACTAAAACATTTGACCATCCGAATTTTTCGGAGAATCGGGTGCCCGATTTGGAGTTTCCTCCGACTACTCCCTCCGTCTTATAAAAAATAATTTAGGATTAGATTTGACATAATCTAGTATAATGAATATGGACAGGGAGTTTGTCTAGATTCATACTCCTGTTCATATTCATTATACTAGGTTATATCAAATTCAATCCTAGATTGATTTTTTTGGGACATAGGGAATATGTTTTAATTAAATACTACTTCATCAGTTTTATATTATAAGTTGCTTTAACTTTTTTTCCTAGTCAAATTTCTTTAAGTTTGATCAAGTTTATAGAAAGTTTTAAATATTTGTAGCACCAAATTAGTTTTAATTAATGTAATATTGAATATATTTTGATAATATGTTTGCTTCGTATTGAAAATGTTGCTATATTTTTCTATAAACTTGGTCAAATTTAAAAAAGTTTACCTAAGAAAGAAGTCAAAGTGACTTATAATATGAAACTAAGAATAAAGTTTTAACTTGCCATTTTTTACATCTATACAATCTTCAATACACATTTTATCGTTACTATCTAACTACATATTCATAAGAACTATTAAAATGTAATAACAATATAAATGTGATTTTTCATGGCAAATAATCTATCAATACCATTTTCTCTTTTCTAATATTTTCATTAATCAATTATTTAAGGTTTCAAGGTTATTTGATTGCACACATTAGTTTTAGATGACATCTATTTAAGAATATAATTAACTAGTACTAACACAAGTTATTTTAGAACTTAATTTTATGCATTACCTTTTCTGTTTTTTCCTATGTTTGATTTTTCTTAAATAAAAAAGTCACCACTCTCACAAATAAAGGAGTATTAATGAAGAGCAATAAGGTTATTTTCCTTATTTCGATATGTGCATACATTTAAAATGCCTTTTTCTCTCAAAAATTATAAAATACTTACAGTTAGAATTGGAGTAATATCTTTAGTCATTTGTCCCTTTAATTTCTTTAGGTTCATTAATGTTTCAACGACTCGCCTAACTAAAATATACACTCATGATTATTTGTTAGATATCGATGAATGCCATTCCCCTGGCTACTGTTATGGAGATTGCAAGAACACAAAGGGAGGGTATCATTGCCAGTGCCCTCTCGGCTTAATGGGAAATGCTTCAATTCCAAATGGATGTAAAGGTATAACGACTTTCAGTCACAATACTATGAAAGAATTTTCCAAAACTAACTACATATATGATAAATTCTTGTGTCCCCAATATATGTGTGTGTGTGTGTGTGTGTGAGATATATATATATATATATAAAGACGATGAGAGAAACTTTTGAAACTTGAGTTAGATACTTATTCAAAATGATTTGTGTTTGTGAACATAGGAAGTAGTTAGCTTGCTAGAGTTTTATGCAATCTTGGCTCCATATATGGCTATGTTATTTATCAACCTTGTTTATCTTCACTAATCTGGCTTTTCTCTTGAATTGTCATCGTTCTTCTATCCCATGATTAATTAATTTGCTCATATTGTTCTTGTGTTCTATTTCTTCTAGACATTGATGAGTGTATGCACCCGGAATCTTACTCATGCTATGGAATATGTGTGAATACGCTTGGGACTTTTCAATGCCATTGCTACAACGGAACCGAGGGGGATCCCACAATAAAAGGAGAGTGTATTAAGATCAAGCATTCTGTGTCAGGTATTAATATCGTACTCCCTCCACAAAAGAATACTATCCAAGCATTCAAATTTTATTAAAAATATACAATTATAGAGTACTATTTTCTATGCAAACACCTCTCATTCATTTTTTCCCCATCTTAGCCCCAACCAGCATCCCACTTCCAACCACCTCTTATTTACTAAGGGACATCTAAGATATTTTCCTTTCCTACTAATTTGTCTTTTGAATGCCATGATTGTATTACTTTTAGGACAAATGGAGTAACATATATTTGCTGATTTATGCATTTATGTTCTCGATCCAAATTCTTGAATTCTTTCCTTCATTATGAATTTTCAGGTTTAACCATTGGGCTAGGAGTTAGTAGTGGCATAATTATTTTAATTATGGCACTTGTTGCACCTTTCATAATACGGAAAATAGAGCTACATAAGGTGAAAAAGATGAAAGAGATTTTTTTCAAGCAAAATCATGGGCTACTCCTGCAACAATTGATGTCGCAAAATGCAAATATTGGTGAAAGAATGATTTTGACTTTACGAGAACTAGAGAAAGCAATAGACAATTTTGATAAAACTCGTGAAGTTGGTGGTGGAGGACATGGCATCGTATATAAAGGAATTTTAGACTTGCATGTTGTTGCCATTAAAAAATCAAGGATCGTAGTGCAAAGAGAAATAGATGATTTTATAAACGAAGTTGCAATCCTTTCCCAAGTCAATCATAGAAATGTGGTGAAGCTTCTAGGATGTTGCCTTGAGACAGAAGTTCCAATGTTGATTTATGAATTCATTTCAAATGGATCTCTTGATGATCATCTTCATGCCGATGGACCTATATCTCTATCATGAGTTGATCGAATAAGGATTGCACTTGAAGTTAGTAGAGCCTTGGTCTATCTACACTCAGCTGCTACAACACCAATATTCCATAGAGATATCAAGGCATCTAATGTACTTCTTGATGATAATTTAACAGCAAAGATATCCGACTTTGGAGCTTCGAGGTACATTCCCGTTGATCAGACTGGAGTGACTACGATTGTTCAAGGAACAATTGGTTACCTAGATCCCATGTATTACTATACCGGTCGTCTAACAAACAAAAGTGACGTTTTTAGTTTTGGTGTTCTTCTTATAGAACTGCTTACCCGAAAAAAGCCTATCTATAGGACTGATAAAGGTGATAGTCTTGTTTCACATTTTGCCTTCCTACTGAAAGAAGACAAGTTGGTTGAAATAATAGATCCCCAAGTCAAGGAAGAGGAGAATGGGGAGGTTGAAGATGTAGCAACACTAGCGGCAATGTGTACTAAGTTGAATGGACAAGACCGACCGACAATGAGAGAAGTGGAAATAAGGCTTGAAAACTTGCGAGCTAAAAACAAACTTGTTTCATATAATATAGAACCAAGTAGATATGACATTTCCCGAGTTGCAGGGCATTGCATATCAGCCAAAAGGAACATTGGAGAAGTAATAACAAGTAGAGAGTACAGCATGGAAAATGAGATGTTGTCATCGGGAAGGTATCCAAGATGATGTCGTGTTTTCTCGTCTCTAATCACCATAATATTGTTCAGTAGAGGCATATATTGCTAGTTTCTTTTTTTTCCTTTATGTAATGCTTTTTTATAAACAAAGGGAGAAAATGTCATGGCTTTGTTTCAAGTTACCTAGCTTTACAAATAAAAAAGGACTGAGGTCAATGACCCCACTCAGTATACATTTAATTGCATCAATCCCACAAAATAATCTGACATATGTCCTTCGTATGACTTGCAAATACAAAATAAGAATGTCAGCAAGAATAGATGATTTTCATCTCAAATGGGTTATATTTTCAACCCGTCACGGATGAGAAATATCATCTTTGACTTGCGGATAGCTTGTACCCATCACTGATGACCCCTCATCAGTGACGGAGTTTGGTTCATGTGTCGGGTCGCAAATTCAGCCCATTAAAGATGAGGTAACCTTTCTTTGTTCACTTCCTATGAGGAAGAGGTGTGCATGACCAGAGGACGACGAAGACAGTGCATGCAATTGTGCGGAATCAAAGAGAATGTCATAGTCAGGTGTGCAAAAAGCTTGATCAATCTTTGTTTGTGTTGGGTTTGTCCCATTTTTCGACCATGTAAACCGTCTCCCGCTTAAACTCAGTTCCTTTATCTCTAATCTGTCTATCAGCCCCTTGAAGTGTTGCATCATTATCATGTCGAGACGGTCATTGTTTTTGTCCGATGCTTGGTAAATTAGATTAAATCACCCTAGATTAGTCATGCAGGGAGCATGTACTCCTTGATGTCGTGTAACTCGGCTAGGAATTGTATCTTGTCGACCTCTAAATGGGGGCCATAAATGACTGTAATTGACCAAGCGGTACCATCGCTTCTCATTGTGATTTTAGCAGATAAATTGTGCTGTTTCAGGACAACATCAGATAGCACAAAGCTAAGAGGAGGGTTCCCCCCCCCTGGATCCATCTGCTGGTAGACGGGCAAAGCAACTGGGTTACAGCAGCGCAGCCGGCAAAACACGACACAACGCAGACATATGGTAGAAACACTCTCAGAAACACAGCCGCCAAAGGCAGCAAAAACATAGAGAGGATTGTGAACGAGCAAGCTGCAACAGCAAGAGACATAACTAGCTGGTGGCTAAACTCCTGGTTCCTCCAAGTCTTCTAGATCATGGGAGGTTTGTGCCGCCTTCTTGCTCTGAAGTCGTTCAGGCAGGCGCTATCTTTGCCAGGCTCTTGCTAATGAGTAGATTCTTGCAGCCCCCTATTTCACCAGTGCCACCATTGTCTTCAGCAATGTAGGAGACAACGGCTTCTTGAAGTGATGCAAATAGAGTTTTTTTATACGTTCATCAAGAAGCTTATTTTTCATCTAGTAAGCCAAACTTATTTGCAAGGATTGCAGTTGTAAGTACTGTGCAAATAATGCTGCAATGCTATGTAAATAATATTAAAAATTATATTCTCCCCACATGTATAAGTGTTTAGATTATTTACATGTGTGATGCAAGCAAGACGTCTTTGGTGTGCACTCTGTACTCAGTATACTCTTCAGCCAATGGAGAAATAAATATTTTATATCTTTATTTAAGAGAGCATTTTATCAAAAAAGATAAAGCCACAATATTTTCCCTATGACATTGGAAAAATATTGTGGTGACTGATACGCTAAAACACAATATCATCTAGTATACCTTTCCGACAACAACATCTTATCTTCCATGTTGTATTGCCTACTTATTGCTTCCTTAGTGCCCCTCTACTTGACATGCAATGCCTTGCGATTTGAGATACACCACACATACTTGGTTCTGTATTATTTGAAGCAAGTTTCCTATTCACTTGCAAGTTTCAAGTGTCATTTTCACTTCTCTCATTGTCAGCCAGTCTTATCCAGTCAACGTAGTACACATTTGCTGTAAGTTCTGCTACTTCTTTGATCTCCAATCTTCCCCTTCCATAACTTGGAGATCTATTATTTCAAACAACTTTCCTTCTCGGAGTAGCGACGCAAAATGTAAAACAAGACTATCACCTTCATCAGTTCTACAGATGGGTTTTTCTGGTAAGCGGTTCTATAAGTAGAACATCAAAACTAAAAACAACATTTTTATCCGTTAGTCGACCTGTATAGTACATGGGATCTAAGTAGCCAGTTGTTCCTTGAACAACTGTAGTCACCCCGGTTTGATCAATCGGGAAGTACGTTGAAGCTCCAAAGTCAAATATCTTTGCTACAAAATTGTCATCAAGAAGTATGTTGGACGCTTTGCTATCTCTATGCAATATTGGTATTGTGGTAGCTGAGTGTAGATAGACCAAAGCTCTAGCAACTTCAAGAGCAATCCTTACTCGGTCATCCCACGATAGAGATACCGGTCCATCTACATGAAAATGATGATCAAGAGATCCATTGGAAATAAACTCATAAACAAACAACGGAACATCTGCCTCATGGCAACATCCTATAAGATTAACCATATTTCTATGATTAACTTGAGAAAGAATTGCAACTTTGTTTATGAAATCATCTATTTCTCTCTCCAGTATAATCCTTGATTTCTTAATGGCAACAACATGGAAGTCCATAATTTCTTTATAAACAATGCCATGTCCACCACCGCCAACCTCCCGAGTTTTATCAAAATTGTCTGTGGCTTTCTCTAACTCTTGTAAGGTGAAGATCATCCTTTCACCAATATTTGTGTTTTGTGACATCAATTGCTGTAGTAGCAACCCGTGTTTTTGCTTCAAATATCTCTCTTTCATCTTCTTTACCTTATTCAACTTTATTTTGTATCTTATGAAAGGCGCAGCAAGGCCATGATTAATGTACCCATGTATATGATATTTGATTTCATATGAAGAACTATAAATTGTGTGTTTCCAACAAAATGTAGTGTGTTTTGTTTACATAAATAATAATAATTGTTTCATCTATATATATATATATATATATATATATATATATATATATATAACAGCTATAAACCAATTATACTAAGTGGGGGCATTGGCCCCCGTACTTTTCTCCCTTTTGTTTACAAAATAGCATTATACGAAGAAAACAAATAGTAAGTAGCAATATATGCTTTCACTAGACAATATTATGTTCGATGCCTTAATATCTCTATGAAATATTGGTGTTTTGTATGGCCTGGATGTAGATAGACCAAGGCTCTATTGACTTCAAGTGCAATCCTTATTTAGTCATCCCTGTAAAATCAAAGTGTTTGATTCTTCTGTTGTGATAGAATAATTGGCATCTGAGGTTATTGGTTTTGATATTTGGAGATTATTGGCGAAGTGGTTTGTAAGTTAATTGAATTTTCAGACGGTGAACAGGGACTGTTCTTTTGTTGGGTCCGGTCAGACTAGGCAGGTAAGGCCGATCAGACCGGTGGTATGTGTGCGGTCAGACCGGCCAGCCCGCGGTCTGATTGGCCGACCCTGTGTCGGTTTCGGTTTCGGATTGTTTCATTGGATATCCGTGGTTAATTTATGTTTATCACTTCTAGATGGATACTATGCGTATGTAATACTGATTGTTTGCAAACAATGACTCAAGTTGGTGATAGCTTGTGCTCGGATATGGTTTCTTTGTTTGATTCCTGTGTAGGTAATCTTTATGCCTCGGAAGAGTATTGCCGGTGATGGATCAGGAGTCAACTTGAGATAAGGTGATGTCTGGATGATCAGATATTATATGGGATACTTAGGCTAAAGATCAATGCATGTGGTTGGTGAAGATTTCATATGACATACGATGGAGATATTGTGTGCATATGGGATGCGGAGTTGAATTTGGAAGGAGTCCAAATTTGATACAAGTGGAATATAT
Organism: Oryza officinalis; assembly: GCA_008326285.1. Lineage (NCBI taxonomy): Eukaryota > Viridiplantae > Streptophyta > Magnoliopsida > Poales > Poaceae > Oryza > Oryza officinalis. Next base: position 26,759,809 of record BDMV01000012.1, read on the forward strand.
AAAGTTGGTTTCTTGAACGGGAAGGTTTCCTAGGTGGATTAGGACTTCTTGTATGAGTTTGGTTCGTGGCTTTAGGCTGCCTACCTCATGTATAAATAGAGAGGGAGGGTGTGGCCTCCCGGTATCGCTTTTGAGAGCATTGAGTTGTGAGTTTGGTTAGGGTTTCGAGTTTAGTCGAGATTTTCATGAGGAGTGCTGTTGTTGTACTTTGTAAGCACAGAGAGAAATAATAAAGTAGTCATCTATTTTAATAGATCTTCAATTTGTGTTTGCCCGGGTTCTGCGGTCTAACCGACGAGACATCGGCGGTCAGACCGGCGGCTTCACGGCGGTCAGACCGGCAGCTTCACGGCGATCAGACCGGTGCCTCACAACGGTCAGACCGGCAGGAACACGGCGGTCAGACCAGTGACGGTGGCAAGAGGCAGGCTGATCTATTTTGGTTAGATCAATCTACATCGATTTGAGGGTAACTTTTAATTTCGCTAAAAGTTTTGTTTTTTGGGTACTACAACCATTCACCCCCCTCTGGTTGGCTTAGTTCTTGCTTTTCGATCCTACAAGTGGTATCAGAGCCTCATTTTTCTTCTTTGGATTTTTACCGATCTAGAGTTTTAAGCCATAGCTAACAAGTTTTCAACTAAGCCACATATTTTCGATGGTTCAACTTTTGTTTATTGGTGTGACAAGATGCAATCTTACATTATGGCTCAAGATTATGATGTTTGGAAAAAGGTTACTCTTCCTTATGTGATTCCTAATCAAATTATTACTGAAGCTTTGAAAACTGAGTTTAATAACAATTGCAAAGCTCATAATATTTTGTTGAGTGGAATTTCTCGTTCAGATTTTGATCATGTGTCACATCTTAAAACCGCCCATGAGATTTGGAATGCCGTGAGAAACTTTCATCAAGGAACTACTAACATTAAAGAACTTCGTCGAGATCTTTTCAAAAAGGAATACATAAAATTTGAGATGAAACCTTGAGAAGCTTTGGATGATTATCTTGGTAGATTTAATAAGATTTTGAGTGATCTTAGATCTGTTGATTCTGCTTATGACTCAAATTACACACAATCTGAGATTTCTCACCACTTTTTGAATGGTCTTGATATGTCTATTTGGGAGATGAAGGATACATCTATTCAAGAGTCTGTCGATATGTCTACTTTGACGTTGGATTCACTTTACACAAAACTCAAAACTCATGAGATGAATATTCTTTCTCGCAAGATAGATTCTAAGTCTAGTGCTGTGGTTTCTCCCTTGACTTCTTTGGATGTTGGTGCTTCTTCGTCAAATTCTACCTCTCTTGCTTTGATTAATGCCATGTCCGATGAGCAACTCGAACGGTTCGAGGAGGAGGACTTGGCTTTGGCTGCTAACAAGATTTCTCGAGCTATGAACAATGTCGGGTATAGGAAAAGAGGAGGTCAAACTCGTTGCTTTGAATGTGGTGCACTTGGTCACATTCGTTCACATTGTCCTATGCTTGGGAGAGGCAAGAAGGAAGACAACGGTGGAGAGAAAACCAAGGACGACAAGCCCAAGTCAAACAGCACGTTCAAGGGTAAGAAATCCAAGGAGGTGGTCAGGAAGGTGTTGAGTCAAGTCTATGCTATTTTTGAGCCATTAAGCGACATAGATTTTGATAGTGATGAAGACAAGGAGAAGGAAAAGAACATCTCCAGTGTTTGCTTCATGGCTCGTGGTGAATCGGATTCAGAGTATGAAGACAATGAGGTGAGTTCTCTTGAGGAAGCTATTCTTGTTTTAAGTGTAAAAAATAAGAAGTGTGAGAAGATGTATAAAAAACAAGAGTTCATGATTGAATCTCTAAATGCTGAAATTGCTAGATTGAAATCTCTTATTCCTGATGATGATGATTGCAAAAATTGTGAGATTTTAATGAATGAAATTTCAAAAATTAGAGAAATTAATGTCATTCATGATTTGAAATTGAAATCTTCTTTTTGCTCTTGGATTTGCTATGTACACATGCACTTTGGATGAATTGTTTTTAACTAAAAAATTGTTGAAAAAATATCAAGTTGCTTTTTATGCTAGTTGGATGTTTAACATGATTTGTGCTAAAAAGTTAAAACAACACAATATTTTGAATTGCTCAACATGTACACTAAACAAGATGAGATTGAAAGATGCTTTGCGTCGTGTTGAGTATATGAAAGATATTGTAAAACCTGATGAAATGCTTTCTTGTTCAAAATGTCGTAAAAACAAAGGTGTCATGGTAGATTGTGAAAATTGTGCAAATTTTAAAAAAGAGGTTTCTTATTTGAAAAGTTCTTTGGAAAGATTTTCTGATGGTAAGAAACAACTTAACATGATTTTGGATCAATCTAAAGTGACTAGCTACAATAGGGGTATAGGTTTTGATGTTCATGATTATTTCACCAAAAATCAACCCAATGTTTTGAAAGTGACTGAACATGGTGAAATTTTGACAAAACCTAATGTTGTGAAAACAGTTTTTAAATCTGTTGGAATTATGCCTTCTCTTTCTGCTACACTAAAAGAAACTAAAACTAATATTTCAAAACCATTAACTGCTAGGGAAAAGTATACTTGTTCCTTTTGTGGTAAAGATGGTCATCTTGTTGGTTTTTGTTTCAGATTAGCACGAAAACAGAAAAAAGAAAGAGAGATTGCTTTTGCAAAATCTAAGTGGCAGAAATCTGGTTTTCCCTCGAGGAAACCGGTCAGACCGCGGTGGGTTGTACGGTCAATCCGGCGACCGGTCCGACCAGCTACTGAGCATCGGTCAGACCGAGTGCCAGTCAGACCGGAGATACAGAAGCGGACAGACTGGCCCCCGGTTAGACTAGCTACTGTACTTCGGTTAGACCGGCCTCGAAGAAATTTTTTTGAAAATTCTCAAACTATTTTTGCTCGTGGATATATGCCTATTGGATCTACTGGTCATGTGTCTCAGTACTGGATTTCTAAATTTTTTTTATCTAACCTCAGTACTGCGGCTTCGACATCTTCTTGTGTGTAGGCTTTGGTGTCAAGGAAGGAGAACGTATGGATTGTGGATTCCGGTTGTTCGCGGCACATAACCGGTGATAAAAGTTGGTTCTCTTCCCTCAAGATGGCATCCAAGACGGAATCGATTATCTTTGGTGATACTTCTACTAGTGTCGTTCTTGCTACAGGATCTATCAAGGTAATTAACAAGTTTGAATTGAAAGAAGTAGGTTTGGTTGAGGATTTAAAATACAATTTGCTTTCGGTTTCACAAATTGTTGATGAGAATTTTGAGGTTCACTTTAAGAAAACTGGAAGTAAAGTATTTGATTCTTGTAGTGTCTCTGTGTTGAATATTTCTCGCTTTGGAAGAGTGTTTAAAGCTGATTTTGAAAATCCTGTTTCACCTATTGTAACATGTTTGGTTGTTAAATTCAACAAAGATTTGATGTTTTGGCATCGTAGACTTGGACATGTTGGTTTTGATCATCTCACTAGATTAAGTGGTTTGGATCTTGTTTGTGGTTTGCCTAAACTTAAGAAAGATCTTGATTTGGTATGTACACCGTGTCGTCATGCTAAGATGGTTGCTTCTTCACATGCTCCTATTTTTTCTGTGATGACGGATTCACCGGGACAGCTCTTACACATGGACACTGTTGGTCCAGCTAGAGTGCAATCCGTTGGAGGAAAGTTGTATGTGTTGGTTGTTGTTGACGATTTTTCTCGATATTCTTGGGTTTTCTTTATGGCAAGTAAGGATGAGGCTTTTTGACACTTTCGAAGTTTGTATCTTAGATTGAATTGTGAACTTCCCGGTTCTTTGAAGTGAATTAGAAGTGATAATGGTGGTGAATTTAAGAATGCTTCTTTTGAACAATTTTGCAATGAAAAAGGTCTTGAACATCAATTTTCTTCTCCTCATGTTCCGCAACAAAATGATGTTGTTGAAAGGAAAAATCGTTCTTTGGTTGAGATGGCTAGAACAATGTTTGATGAGTATCATACTACTAGAAAATTTTGGGCCGAAGCTATTAATACTGCATGTTATATTTCCAACCGTGTTTTCTTGAGATCAAAACTTGGAAAAACTTCTTATGAGCTTCGTTTTGGGCATCAACCTCACATTTGCGTGTTTTTGGTTGCAAGTGTCTTGTCTTGAAATCTGGAAATTTGGATAAGTTTGAGGCACGTTGTGAAGTCACTTTTGATGAGGCTAGTCCAGGAACTAGACCAGATATTGCAGGTACATTGTCACAGGTTCAGGGGGAGGATGGTCGTATTTTTGAAGACGAGAGCGACGACGACGACGATGAGGTCGGCTCGTGTCACGCCCGGAAATTTTTCCAAATTTTCAGACCATTTTGTGTATTAAGTCCCTGTCCAGGCATCAACTAGGGTACACAAAACGACAAATCAATAAACAGACCCAAACGTAAATAAAGCGATAAATACTTACAACAGAGGCACTTAGTCCTCACACCGAAAAGAAAACAGCAGCGGAAAAAGGCGATCCTAGCGGGCTTCAGCTCCACTCCACAGGCGAACTCAATTGGGGTCTGAGCCTTGGTCCTCTAACTTCATCTTCAACTCAGAAGTACTAAACTTCTGAAAAGAGGAAAAAATAGCAAGATTGAGTACAACCACCGTACTCAACAAGCCACACCAAAGATGCAAACGTGCAAAGGGGAGACAGAGGGAGGCTTGTGGCTATTTGCTAAAAAGCGGTTGCAAATCTTTATATTTTAAAACAGTAAACAGTTGTTTAATTATGACAGGGTTAAATCTCCACTGAACAACGCTACAACTAGTTGAACAGGCCCAACCATTCCACCTAAACTACACCAGTTCATTAAGTCAAATTAATTAAGCATGTGGGACTAATCACGGTGAATCTGGTTGATCGCCCATAACCGCGGGCACGGCTATTCGAATAGTTTCACTCTGATCAGAGGTGCGCAACTGTACCCACAAGACACAATTCCACACATGTTACCATGCCCCGAAGTATCGCCACGATACTGCAAAGGGGGAAATCGTGACAAGACCTTTCGCATAACTCCTCCTAACCAAGCGCACCACACCGCAGGTTTCGCCCCCGCTCCTTTACCAGCAGCGGGCAGCCCCCCCTCGTGCCGCGGTGAATCCGGTAGCCGATCAACCGGTATATCCCCGGCCGACCCAACTCCATCACGCCCACCCTTGCCCGGGAGCGTCAGCTAGGGAGGAGCTATACTACGAGTCCAGCAGTTGCCCATTCTTGCTTGTGGTAAGCACTATTAGTCTTCCAAGGTTTCCCATGAACAGGTCCTTAATTGCCATGGGTGCGACCAGCAAAACCATGCACCCACAGCCAACCATTAGGTCATATTTTAGTTGGATAATTACAACCAATAAAACATGGTCGGGTGCCTCGAGCGAACCGCTCGTTAGAAGCTAATGTGAACAGTGTAATTATTCCATTAAATGAGCTAGTGGTAATTAAGCATGGCTAAGCATATATAATTCTAGCAAAGTCAACATAAGTGACTTACGCTAGTCAAATTATCACCCACAGTTAACAAAGGATGGTTTGACAAGTAAACATGGCACAAGCGGACGGATAGGTAAACCCTATTCCAGTGCAATTAACTAAACATGCACTTTATTTGCAAACGTAAAACATTTCGTAAAATGGGAACAACATGCTCAAGGGGAATGTGTGACTTGCCATGCTTCTTCAAACAATCTTCCAGAGTCCTTTCCTCGCGAGTGCGAACTTCCGAAACGGCGGAATCTACACGTTGACACGCAAAACGAGGAAAAACTCTAATAAAAACCAAGTAAACAGTACATAAAAAGTACACAAACATGTAGAGCTCAATTTTAGATGAATTTTGCACGTTGAATGGCTCAATTTGGAGTTTGTATGAATTTTATAAGTTTTGAGCCATTTAAATGAATTTCTGGAAATTAAATCGATTTATTGCGCATTTATTAATTAATTTTACAAAGGAAAGGACTACGCTGACATCATCAAAGGGAAATCGGCGCCGGAACGGCGGGTCCCACGTGTCAACGGGTCAAGGGGCGGCCAGTCCACGGTGGACCAAGTCCACGCACGCACGGGTGCGGACGCACCACGTGGCGTTGACGTGGCGGCCACGGCGGATGGACGGGAGAAGGTAGCGCCGACGTGGACGCCAACGCGGCGAAGCCGCAGGCGGCCACGTGGTCTGGGTGTGGACCGGATTAAACAAAGGAGGCCCACGTGTCAACGACATAAAAGTCGGCGAACCGGGGAGGAAAAGGAGGTAAAATGGACGTTTGCGAGGAGATGGGCCAATCAACCGACGGCCCCAAAGAAGCGGGTGGAGGGACATGAAATGGACTTCCCGCGATGGGCAGCGCCAATCGGGCCGGTGGCCCAAAAAGGAGGAGGGACGCAAAATAGACTTTCACGGGGAGTAAGGTCAATGGGCCCAACGGCTGCTGGGCCGGAGGGAGTGGTGGGCCGGCCAAGGTACGGCCTCTATGGCGGGGCGGGCGGGTAGGGTTCGGCGAACCCTAGGCCGAACCGGCCATGGCACGGCGGCGGCGGCGGCCGGACCGAGCGACGGCGAGGCGGCGGCGCGACCACCGGCGGGGACGGCCGGCGAGCGGCGGCGGCGGTGGCGCTGTGGCGGCGGTGGCGCTGTGGCGGCAGCGTGCGGCGGCGGGGCACGGGGCAGGACGGCGCACCAGGGAGGAGAGAGGAAAGGGAGAGAGAGAGGGGCTCACCATGGGAAGCAGCGGTGAAGCCGAAGGGGGCAGCGGCGTCGCGCGGGAGCGACTAAGGCGGCGGCGGCGTGCGACCGGAGTGCGGGGGCAGGCGGCGGCGCACGGGCGGAGCGCGTGGAGAGCGGGGAGAGAGAGGCGAGCTCGCGGGAGTGGGGGAAAAGGGAGAGAGGAGCTCCGGGGTGCTTCTTATAGAGGGGGGAAGAGCGCGGGGTGGCCGGGGGCGCCCGGAATCGCCGGCGGAGTGGGGGTGGTGGCCGGCGGAAAAGGCGAAGGTTGAAGAAGGGAGGGAATCCAGACTTCGCGCGGGTTGGGCCGGGGGGGAGAGGGGAGCAGAACGGGCCAAGGCGGCCTTGGGCCAAGGGAGAGAGGAAGGAGGGAGGGACGCGGCCCATGGGCCGCACGGGAGGGAGAGGGGTGGAGGCCGCGTGGGCCGCGGGAGAGAGAGAGGATTTTGGGCCAAAAACGACCCGAAGCAAAAGGGGACATTTTCAATTCGTTTTTCCATTGATTTAATTTGTTAAATGAACATTGTGACTTTAAAATTATTTCTTTAGCTCCAAAAATTCACGAAAAATTTTGGAGAGTACTTTAGGGCACGGGGAATATTATAAAAATATTTTCGGCTATAATTTTTAATGGAAAATTTAATTTCCCTCACAATTTCACTTGATTAAATTGCTTTAAATTTTTATTAAATTTCTGGAAAATGTATTATTAGGAAATTTTTAATCCCAATCGAAAATCGGGTGTGACAGCTCAGCCGGTCAGACCAGGCACCAGGCCGGTCAGACCGCCGGCATACCTCCGGTCAGACCGGCGCAGGAGACGCGGTCAGACCGGCCAATGTCATAGACTTTCGGTTCTGCTGATGTTGATCGGGATGGTTCTTCAGAGGCTACAACTTCGACCAGTGAGGGTACAGAACGTGAAACAACTTCAAAAGTCACTGCTTCTTTGCACATTCAACGACATCATCCGCCAGAACAAATTATTGGTAATATAGGAGAGCGGACTATAAGGTCTAAGGTAACGACTCATGATGTTTGTGCAAATTCTGCATTTGCTGCTTCTTTTGAGCCCAAAGATGTTACTCATGCGCTAACTGATGAATTGTGGATTAACGCTATGCATGAAGAACTTGAAAATTTTGAGAGAAACAAAGTTTGGACTTTAGTTGAACCACCTTTTGGACATAATATTATTGGAACCAAGTGGGTTTTCAAAAATAAACAAAATGAGGATAGTTTAATTTTGCGAAATAAAGCTAGACTTGTTGCTCAAGGTTTTACTCAAGTGGAGGGTTCGGATTTTGATGAAACTTTTGCTCCTGTTGCTCGGTTTGAGGCAATTAGACTTTTGTTAGCTTTTGCTGCTTCAAAAGGTTTTAAATTGTATCAAATGGATGTTAAAAGTGCTTTTCTAAATGGCTATATACAGGAGGAAGTCTATGTTAAACAACCACCGGGTTTTGAAAATCCTGATTTTCTCAATCATATTTTTAAATTGTCAAAAGCTTTGTATGGTTTGAAACAAGCACCTAGGGCTTGGTATGATAGACTTAAAAACTTTTTGCTTGTGAAAGGTTTTCAAATGGGAAAGATTGAGAAAACACTTTTTGTTCTTAAGCATGGTGATAATCAACTTTTTGTTCAGATTTATGTGGATGATATCATATTTGGTTGTTCTACTCACGCTTTGGTTATGGAGTTTGCTGAGACTATGCGTAGGGAATTTGAGATGAGCATGATGGGTGAGTTATCGTACTTTTTGGGATTGCAAATTAAGCAAACACCTCAAGGTACGTTTGTGCATCAAACGAAGTATACCAAGGATCTTTTGAGATGTTTCAAGATGGAGAATAGCAAGCCAATCTCTACACCAATTGGTTCTACTGCTGTGTTGGATCCTGATGAAGATGGTGAAGCTGTGGATCAAAAGGAGTATAGAAGTATGATTGGATTTTTGTTGTATCTAATTGCTTCTAGGCCAGACATACAATTTGTTGTGTGTTTGTGTGCACGTTTTCAAGCTTCTCCTCATGCTTCACATTGTCAAGCGGTCAAGCGAATAATGAGGTATTTGAATCATACACTTGAGTTTGGAATTTGGTATTCTACTTCATCTTCTATATGTTTAAGTGGATATTCTGATGCTGATTTTGCGGGTTGTAGAATTGATAGAAAAAGTACTAGTGGAACATGTCATTTTCTTGGTACATCATTGATTGCATGGTCTTCTAGGAAACAATCTAGTGTAGCTCAATCAACTGCTGAATCAGAATATGTTGTTGCTGCTAGCTATTGTTCTCAAATTCTTTGGCTTATTTCAACATTGAAAGATTATGGTCTTGTTTTTAAAAAGGTTCCTCTTTTTTGTGACAATACAAGTGCTATCAACATTGCTAAGAATCCTATACAACACTCACGCACAAAGCACATTGATATTCGCTTTCACTTTTTCAGGGATCATGTTGAGAAGGGAGATATTGAATTGAAATTTTTGGATACAAAATTGCAACTTGCGGATATTTTCACTAAACCATTGGATTCATCTCGTTTTGCTTTTCTTCGTAGAGAGTTGGGAATCATTCATCCTTTTGGCATGGTTTGAGGGGGAGTTTTTGTGCTCTTGGTTTTATCAAGCAACAATTGAAAGAAACAAATTGAAAGAGAGCTTTGTATTATGCATATAGTGTTTTTTGTTCATGATAGCAATACTTTGAAGGTTTATTTGTCTATTTTATAGTTTGTATGACTTTTAGTATTTTCATAAGGTTTAGATATTGCTTTTAAGGGAGATGATGCATGACACTTAAATTTCATATTTGAATTAATGAAATATGCAATATTGATACTAATGCATAGGTTGGATTGTAAATGCTTATATATATGCTTTGTTGAATTGTTATTCCTCAAATAGCTTTGAAATTGCTCATTATGCAAGAGAATTAAAAATATTTATGAGAGAAAAAATGAATACCAAATCCTTGGAAACAGTCTTGACGACAAGGACGTATTCGATATGAGCAAAAATAATGGGTGCTGAATCCTTGGAAACAGTCTTGACGACGAGGACGTACCCGGAATAATTGAGAAAAATATGAGCAAAAGTAGGCTCAAATAAATATGAAAAAAATCTCTTGGTTGTTTTGTGCTAAAGCTAATTTGGGAAAGAGTAATTATTGCAATAGGTCTATATGTGTGGATTTATTTTTCAACCTATGTGTTTGTAAAGATGTTACATTATAAATCTTTTAAATTCATGAATCTTGATTACATTATTGCACTTAATTGTAAAATCTTTGATTTATGATTATACTCTGGTATATGCTTGCTATATAATTGATGGGTTTATCTTCTCTTTGTTGCAATACATGACATGAATTACTATATGTATGTTATTAAGCTCTTGAATATTAACTGAACATAATTATTTTGCTTGATAAAATCATTGTCAAAAGGAGGAGAAGAGATGCAAGCATTTTTTGTGGTTTTTATTTCTTTTCAAAAGGAGGAGAAATTTTTTTTTACTTTTTTTTCAAACACCAAAACAAACATTTTTGATGGATTTGCCAATGTGTTCATCAAGGGGGAGATTGTAAAATCAAAGTGTTTGATTCTTCTATTGTGATGAACAATTGGCATCTGAGGTTATTGGTTTTGATATTTGAAGATTATTGGCGAAGTGGTTTGTGAGTTAATTGAATTTTCAGACGGTGAACAGGGACTGTTGTTTTGTTGGGTCCGGTCAGATCGGGCAGGTAAAGCCGATCAGACCGGCGGTATGTGTGCAGTCAGACCGGCCAGCCCGCGGTCTGACTGGCCGACCCTGTGTCGGTTTCGGTTTCAGGTTGTTTCATTGGATATCTGTGGTTAATTCATGTTTATCACTTCTAGATGGATACTATGCGTATGTAATACTGATTGTTTGCTAACAATGAGTCAAGTTGGTGATAGCTTGTGCTCGGATATGGTTTCTTTGTTTGATTCATGTGTAGGTAATCTTTATGCCTCGGGAGAGTATTGCGGGTGATGGATCGGGAGTCAACTTGAGATAAGGTGATGTCTGGATGATCAGATATCATGCGGGATACTTAGGCTAAAGATCAATGCACATGGTTGGTGAAGATTCCATATGACATACGATGAAGATATTGTGTGTGTATGGGATGCGGAGTCGAATTTGGAAGGAGTCCATATTTGATACAATTGGAATATGTAAAGTTGATTTCTTGTACGGGAAGGTTTCCTAGGTGGATTAGGACTTCTTGTATGAGTTTGGTTCATGGCTTTAGACTGCCTACCTCATGTATAAATAGAGAGGGAGGGTGTGGCCTTCCGGTATCGCTTTTGAGAGCATTGAGTTGTGAGTTTGGTTAGGGTTTCGAGTTTAGTCGAGATTTTCATGAGGAGTGCTGTTGTTGCACTTTGTAAACACAGAGAGAAGTAATAAAGTAGTCATCTATTTTAATAGATCTTCAATTTGTGTTTGCCCGGGTTCTGCAGTCTAACCAACGAGACAACGGCGGTCAGACCGGCGGCTTCACAGCGGTCAGACCGGTGCTTCACAACGGTCAGACCAGCAGGAACACGGCGGTCAGACCAGTGACGGTGGCAAGAGGCAGGCCGATCTATTTTGGTCAAATCAATCTACATCGATTTGAGGGTAACTTTTAATTCCGCTAAAAGTTTTGTTTTTTGGGTACTACAACCATTCACCTCTCTCTGGTTGGTTGGTTTAGTTCTTGCTTTTCGATCCTACAATCCCGTGGTAGGGATATTGGTCCCTCAATGTGAAGATGATATCAAGAGATTCATTTATAATGAATTCATAAACTAACGTTGTAACTTCTGTGTTAAGGCAGCATCCTAAAAGCTTCACCATATTTCTATGATTGACTTGAGAAACGATTACAACTTCATTTATAAAATCATATATTTCTCTATGCACTAAGATCCTTGATAAATTTCTTAATGGCATCAACATCTAGGTCTAATATTCCTTTGTATACAATGTCGTGTCCTCCACCGCCAACCTCACGAATTTTATCAAAATTGCCTGATGCTTTCTCTAATTCCTATAACCTCAAGATCATTCTTTCACCAATCTCTATTTCATTTTTTTTAACTTATGTACATTTATCTTTGTTATGAAAGATGCAGCAAGTTTCATAATAAAAAATATGTACATCGCCTCTAACTCCTAATCTGATGGTTGAATCTAAAAAAATCATAAAATACCAAATTCAGGAATTTCAATAGATAAACATGCATAAATTAGCAATATATGCAATATTGCTACTCCCTTCATCTCATAATATAAAAGATGATCCCACCTACTAACTTTTGCACTAGTTTATTCCCCACCTACAACTTTTGTATTAGGGCTTCTTCGGATTAGAGGATTTTTCACAGGAATTTAGGAGGGATACTGTGCACATGAAATTTTCCCTTTCCTACCATTTGGACCGTGGAAACCGAATGCAGGAAATCCAAAGGAAAGTTTACTTTGATGCCTATTTCACAGGAAAAGTACAGAAAAAAATCCATCCACCTCAAGCTCTTTTTTTCTCTTTCCTGCCAACAAGTCCAGGCAATCAACTTCCTATAATCCGACTGCCCTCAACTTTCGTATTCCTTTGTTTTCCATTATTTTGTTTTATACTTAGATTCCTTTTTCATTCCTATACTTTTCCTATTCTGTAACCCGAACGAGCTCTTAGTTTATTCCCCTAACTATTACATTTTATACCATAACTCATCATTTTGCTACTTTCTTAAATATTTTAGAAAAATAACATGATACCTTATATTATGGGATCTAGGGAGTACCTAAGATGGAAGGCTCGATCTTAATACGCCTCTTTTATGGAGGGATCCCCTGGGGTTCCATTGTGGCGGTGACATTGAAAACTCCCAAGCTTATTCACACATGCATGCGCTGATGTGATGCGCAGCTCAGCAAACTAGCTTAGGCTCTAGTTCCTTTGCTTTCTAGCGAAATTGCTGGGAAAAGATTTTCATTTCCCTCTCACTGTTTGGAGCCATTTAAAACTTCCCACACCTCTGCAGAAGCATCTGTGTTTTAATTAACTACATATGTGGGTGGCGCTCAGAGTATATATAACTTGCGATATATATATTGTGAACTCATCGAAACATGATGGTTGACTTCTTATAAAAGAGAAGTTAATTGATTATGGAGCAAAATTTATAAAACTTCACATTTTATGGCCGAAGTTGCATAAACCCCATGTATTATGATGGGTGACATATAACCCCAAGTATTATGATTTTAAAGTTTTACAGAACCCCACCAGGCCCAATACATGTTCGGCAAACATTTACTTAAAAATTTAAATCATAGAGTGTATTTGAAACTTTTTAGTTTGTTGACTTCTTGAATAAGCTTCACTACTTTAAAAGGTTTCGGATATGCTGAAATTAATTGAAATTTCAAATAAACATGGGGTGTTATGAAACATTTAGGCTATGTTCATTACTAGGAGAAAAAGAGAGAAATAGCTCTTTTTTGCGTGCACGCTTCCTGACAGCTAAACAGTGTGTTTTTCCAACAAAAAAAATCTATTGAAAAGTTGTTTTAAAATCATGTTAATCCATTTTCCAAGTTTGAAATAACTAATACTCAATTAATTATGAGCTAATAACTTATCTTGTCTTTACAAATCTTCTCAAGTTTGAAAAGTGTTTGAGAGGAGAGGATTGGAGAAAATTGAGAAAATATACAAAACGAGGTGAACCATTAGCGTATGATTAATTAAGTATTAATTATTTCAAACTTGAAAAATGGATTAATATAATTTTGTAAAGCAACTTTCATATAGAATTTATTTTTTAAAAACACACCGTTTATTAGTTTGGAAAGCATGTGCGGGGAAAACATGGGAATTTTCCACTCAATTTGTTTGTACCGAACATAGCCTACAAAAAAATTACATTATACCATATAACCTGTGGTAATATGCCATAATTTGTATTAAAGTATGGTTTTATGTAACTTCAACAACATATAAAATGTGGGGTTTTATGAAATTTACTCTTTAACTATCAAAAAATAATTATATGAGGTTAAGTCAAAGTGATTAGACATGTCTTGCTACTGAAAAGATTTTGAGAGTTGTTTATTGTCATGCCCAAAAATTTATGAACTAGCAGAATGTGCATTAAACCCATGTCCAGGACCGGTCAAGGTATACAAACGACAAAGTTGACATACATATCCATATCTTACAAATATACAAAAAGTCTTAGAAATGCAGCGGAAAGTTAAAAGCTAGTTGAACTAGGATAACCGATGCTAGCAGTGCAGGGACTCCACTCCACAAGCATCCTTGACGATAGGGACAAAACTTACTCCTCCAATTTTCCTCCATCCGAGTAGTAGTCTAGCTCTAAGATGGGGAAGATAGAGCAAGACTGAGTACTACCCACTGTACTCAGCAAGTCATACTAAGAGCAGGTATGATGCAAGGATTTCTAAAAGGTTAGGGGTTCTTTTGCATAAAACAATTGTAAAGCAGTAGTTGAAAGCAATAAAACTATCAAATTAAATTAAGCACTATTAATCATCACTACCCAACGCTAAACCATGTTGTGACAGGCGCAACCATCCACCAGAACTACACCAGTTCCATTAAGTCAAATTGTTAAGGCGAGACTAATCATGGTGAAGCTAGTCGATTGCCTCTAACTGCGAGCATGGATATTCGAATAGTTTTACTCTGGCTAGAGGTGTACAACTGTACCCACGAGACACAACCCCATGACACATTTTCATGCAACGATATGCCACCACGACATATCAAAAATGAACTGTGATAGGACCCTTCGCATAACTCCCCCTAACCAAGCGCACCACACTGCGGCTTTCACCCCATCCTTAAAACCAAGGTGGGCACCCCCCCCCTTGTGCCGCGTGAATCCAGAAGCCGCATAGACTGCTGCCCGGTCCATCCAAACTCCATTACGCCCACCCTTGCATGGGTACGTCAGAAAAGAAAGAGTTATACTATAAGCCCAGCCGTTGCCCACGCTGGCTTGTGATACCACGAGTGCGTCTAGCAAAACCATGCATCCAGCCCACCATTAGTCATATTTTAGTGGAATTAACTCCGGGTGACGCATGTCCAAAGTCATCATCATTAATCCAAGATATAAGATATTAGTGAGATTTCCATAGTGAGCTAGTTGATCTAAAAATGGCTAAGCATTTCCTAAACCAACATCTAGTCATATTAATTCCCAAGTTATCAATGACAGGAGGTGATCAAGCTATGGCCGAGTACATAGGAAACCATCCCACATGACATTATAAAATAATACAAATTTAATACAAAGCGAGACATTTGCAAAATAGGTACAATATGTTCAATGAGAATGCTTGACTTGCCTTGCTCTAGTGATGCTGGAACCTCTGCAACCGCTTCAAAGTAAACAGGAGCTTTCGAACCAACGGAATCTAAGCGACAAACAAAGCACACAAATCAAACAGGCTATAAGACTACTAGTGGATTCTAGGCATTTTTATGAATTTACTGCAATTTGAATGGGTTTAAACGGAGCTCGGATAAATTTATTATGAATTTTAGAAGTTCACTGGGTTTTTACTACTACAAAAAAGCCTAAATAAATTATTGTGCATTAAAGCCCGAGGACTGATGTCAGCGAGGGGCGGGGACTGGCGCCTCCAAGTGCCTGCCCCCCTCCTCGGTGACACAAGGCAAACAGTGCACGGTGGACCGAGTCCACTAGGCCGAAAGCGGGTGCACCATGTGGCAAAACAGCCATGTGGCAGCCACGCGGGCGACGGAACGGGCAGCCCTGATCTGCCCAAGGAAGATCAGACGGTACGCGGCCCAATGGTCACCAGCGGCATAAAAAGGAAAAGGGGAAGGACAGCTCACCAGGTGCTCGTGATAGCGGGAAGCAGCGCGAGGACAATGACAACGAAGCGAAGACGGCGGTGGCTTGGCGATGACATCGATAGCGGTGAACTGGCGATAGAGGGAGCGGAGACGATGGACAGGCATCAGCATAACCTGGGGAAGCGGGAGAGACGTCCGAGGGTGAGAACGGAGGCGCACAGTGATGCGAAATGCCGGTGGGCAGGGAGAGGCGGTTTCTGGCGACGGAGAGAGGCGATCAAGAGGTGGCCGAGGTGCTCCTCAACCTCGCGAAGCTGACAGCATCAATGGCGTGGCTCGACGGTAGCTCTAGCGACGGCGAGCAGCAGACGAAGGTGGTGGATTGGCGACGGCGCTAGGGTGAAGCGGTAGGAGAGTGGCTCACGGCATGGGGAGCGGCGGTGGTTGTGGAAAGGGAGAAAGGGGGAGCCTGGTAGTGAATTTATAGGCACAGGGCTTGGAGAGGCTCTCCCCGTGAGGACGGCAACAAACGGTGAGGTGGGTGCGTGACGTGGGCGCAGGGCGCAGCATGCGGGGAGTAGAGTGTTGGCAATTTCGACGCAGGTAGGTGAGCGGAGTGGGGGCGCAGGGCATGGGGCGGGCAACGTGGGCACGGGGCGCGCACGTGTGGCGGAGGCGGCTAGCTCCCTCTGGCTCTTTCGGTCGGAGGTTGGGGACGGGTCCGACAGGATAGGGGCGGCACAGGCACGACTGGGCCGAGGCCTTTGACCAACCCAGCAGAGGGGGGAAGGGGGGAGGGGGCGCAAGGAAGGAGTTGGGCCATATTCGGCTCAATGGCAAAGGAGGGACAAAAAGGATTTCCAAATTTATTTAATTCCGATAAACGCCTTTTAATTGTTAAAATTACTTTTTTGCTCTGAAAATTCCACTAAAACTCTGGTTAATGTATTTTAGCATGGGGAACTCAAGAAAATTAACAGCAAGCCATTTCCATTTGTTAGATAGAGTTTTTAATTACGGATTCACACTAGGTTAGATTAAATTTTTTTTTGGTGATTTATTAAATGCAGTAAAGGCTAGAAAGGGAAAACTTCAGGGCATGACATTTATGACGTAAAGGACCATATATTCTTTAAAAGAACAAATGGTATTGTCGATCGTTTGGTATGTCATTCGTATCCAATTCGACGTGAATCTAAAATAACTATTATACACCTCGGTCCTAGCTCAATTCAACTGGCCCACACCATCCCGTCGCCTCGTCCCGCCCGTCTCCCCTGGGCACCGCAGGTGTTCTTTTTCTCTCATTTTTTCATTTTCTTCTTCTCTTTTTCTTTTCTCCCAATCATCTTGATCATCTCTTTCTCCTTTCTTCCGATCTCTGATTTCTCCTCTTTTTCTTCTTTTTCCTCCATTTTTTTCTCTTCCCAATTTCTCTCCTCATAAATATTTTTCTTTTCAAATTATTGTTGCTTAGGTATATATGCGGAAAGCTTGTAACAAATCCTTTTCATCTATAGTAAAAAAAACTTTCACTAATTGAATAATGAAAATTTCATTATTTGGTCAATGAGAGTATCTCTTTAGCAATATATAGCAAAATACCCATCGTCAATTTATGGAATAGTCACCCAACCAATTTGTGAGGGTATGAAAAAGTGTACACAAGATATTATTCGTGTGATGACGTATGAAACGAGCGTAATCGGGTTCAATACTATATGATTTCTAACTTTGTTTTGACTTTATTTTGTCATTGTTTTGTTTGTCTTGTTTTGGTTTGTCGTTTAAATTGACTGAGTTTTTATCAATCGTGAAAAATTGTCTTGATCTGTTGCAGCGCACAGGTATTTTTGCTAGTGATTAAAAAAGAGTAAATTTCACTTTGTATCATCTTTGTTAATTACAGTTTCACAGTGGATTAGGGCTATGCCAATCTTTCCATGACACCGCATATATTGCACTTGGGACCGGGGTTCATAACTTATGCCATAATACCTCAATTGCCAAGTAGTGAAATCTGGTTCTGAATGCTTACATATAGTAATGAAATCCCGTGTATTTGATAGGATGTAGTATAACGTGCTACATTTGTTGTGCTGGTGCTAACATTTCTATAGTCATAACTCATAACCCCGGTCCAAAATGCAAGCAATGGTAGCTACATGTGGTGTGAAGTGAAAATATGGGCTTGACCCTAATTTATTGTGAAACTTTGTAAAGGTGTCCCAAAGTGAAATTTAATTTTTTTAAAAAAATAATGAACTATAGAGATGTAGTGGGGTTCATGCTGCTACATAACTCTAATCCAGAGTTCACTCCTAGAGTTATAGAGTTATTTTTAAGAAGTTGAAGCTATGCTAAACTGCGCTTACAAATATCCTAATAGGATTTTCTCCTGTAGGTAAACATGTAATCAGACGCAGCAACCATTTCAAAGGTATATATAACTTCTCAATAAAACTGTGACAGAATAAGTCTATTTTACCTTTTTTATTTCTTACACTTGATCGAATTGTCTTCCTCAACCGCAAAATCGTATATAACACCTCTTTCATTTTTAAAAACCGAGGCAAATCAATTTCTTTGATGGATTCAAAAATGGTTTCTACAGGTGGGGCCCACATAAGTGAGATATGACAAAAATATACGATGGACCTCACATTTCATCTCCTTTTCTCTTTTCCCATCTCTCCCTCCATCTTCTCTCGCTCTCTCTCTCTCTTTCCCTCCTCACCAACGGAATCGATTTGCATCGGTTTTCAAAGATGGGGGAGGTGTCATACCCGGTTTTGCGGTTGAGGAAGATGATTTGGTTATGGGTAAAAGATGAGGGAGGCCAAATAGACTTATTTCAACTGTGGCCTTGTGTTGAATTCCCGTCCCGTCAGTCTTGGGCCGTCGGTCCGTCACACAAAGAACAGCCGTCATCGGGCCGCCCAAAGCCCTCCAGTCACCCGAACCACCGCCTTGCCCTCCTCCTCGGCGGCGGCGGCGGCGGATTGCGGTGGCAGCCGAGACCGTCTCCTCCGGGAAGGTCAGTACACCCCAAAAGATTGGTCTACTTCGTTGTAGAGGTTTCCTTCGGCGATTTTGTCAACTGTTTCTGGTTTTTGGTCCGTGAAATGATGAAATGAGAAAGATTGGTTGATTTCCCGTGTTCGTCAGTATAAAATAGCCGGAGTAAAAAGGCTTTATGTGAATTTTTGGATCATATCCTTAACTGTGAGTAGCTCTGAGCTATTCTGTTCTAGTATTCAGTTGGATTTGGGAGCTTCCTAACAAACTACGGAGGTATTTCGTGGAGGGGAATGTGTTAGGCAAATCGTTACATTGCGCGATCGCTGCTCTGTTGCTAGATTACTCTATATGTTAGACTGAAGAAGTATCGATTCAGTTGTAAACATTGCGCAATACCACAGTGCGATGTACTCCCTCTGGTCATAGATGTTTAGCACAAGATTCGGTCAAGTTTTTAAAATTCCGACCATCAATTTTATATTAGAATAACTTTATAAATCTACTAAGTTTACGATATTATGATAGTACTTTTCGAGGAATATCTAAGGGTACTATTTTTTTCTGTTTTTAAACTAAGCATTTGAGTTTATTGATGGACAGAATTGTAAATATTTGATAAAATCTTGTCCTAAATGTTCAAATATTTATCACTGGTGGGAGTAAAAAGTATTGGAAAAAATATGTTTTCTGTCGCATCTATTTGTTTATAACGTTGTATTCTCAATTCATAGTTACAGACATTGTCTAAATATTGCGCTGTTTTTCCCCCATTTGAAGAAATCAACTTGTCCAAATAACATGATTCTAGTATAAATTCAGCCATCATGACATTACTGCATTACCAATATTGGTGAATGGAGGATTAAATATCATTACAAATATTTAGTTAAGATATCATTATATTACAGTTTACCACCCAGACGAACTTTGTAATGATCCATAGCATTGCAAATGTGTTAATCCAAATGATATTCTGAATGTTCTAGAGTGTGCTTAACCATTTTAGTCATATTAAATTAGCTCGGATGCTTACATTGTGTAGTCATGTTTTCATCTCTATGCTGCATGGGATTTAAAACCTATGAGATTATCCTAAAGTTCTTTTTTTTTTACCCAGCTTTTAAGTTGTGCATCTATAAGAGTAGGCAAGACGGCTTCCCCTGGTATAGGCTTGATTTTTTCAGTGGGACTTAATTGAAGTGAGAATTTTGAATACTAATCCAGTTTATTGTACACAACTTTCGTTAGCTAATGAGGCCTGTGCGCAGAAGTTAGGCTAAACAGGTACAAATCTGAGTGTTGGCGATACTAATTACTTTGATCACATAACTGAATGGTGCCGTCATCATCTATTTTTGTTTTTCCACTCATGTCGTCGCTTCAATTAAGTGAAAGCAGGGACGCGTCCTTAAAAATTGCCTTTCATGGCATGCATTTCTTTCCTCCGAAAGCACTGCATAAGAAAAACCAAACTTTTTTCCCCTGTCATGTGTTAATATATTACTGATCTGATTTGATGTATGGTAACTCTTGGCAGTGTCGACACAATAATAAATCAATAATCAATGTTTGAATAAGATGTACACATGGTAAGGGACGGTATTGTAGTTGTATGCAGTGCTTTTATCTCTTGTACTTTGGACTTGTACTAGGCTGGTTTCTTCTGGTATAGTCGCTAGTTTCATGTCCATTACTATTAGTCACATGATGCAGTGGATTTCATATGTGACTCAGAGTGGCAGGCTGATGAACATCATGATGACCAAGGTCAGCCACACCGGCAAAGTGCACCACATGAGAGCGAAGCGTCAGATGGCTCAGAGCCTAGGGCAGATTGCCAAGTTCAAGCGCCGATATGAGCTGGAAGCAACGGAAAACAATGAATTGCGTGGAAATAACAGTAGATGTTGTTGGTGTAGGCGTGTAGCATGTTTCCATCATTCCATGCTATCAACATAATGTGCAATCCTCATGCTTTGTTATGTTTTACGCCATTTCGGTTGAAGCCTGAAATTTCTGAATTTCAGCTCACCACCTTCTTCTGTAAACAAAATTAAGAATTTAGACATTGTCCTACAATGAAATCCGTTTCTACTGATACATGATGGAATGAATAGCGTGGGCCGTAGGGAATTTCTACCGATGCTAATAAATAACATATCATACTGGTGTTAGAACCCACATTTTCCATTCAGTGTCTTGGAGCATTTACAACGCCGTGCCTTTAGCTTGTGGCTTCAATCTCCAGTTATGCTCGAATGCCAAGTTGGAGGCCGGTGGTGTCTTCGTATAGGAAGGAGACGTAGCCGGCCATGATGGGGAAGAGATCGATCTCGCTCATGAGGTGAGAGAAGGAGGGGATAACGAAGAAGTAAGAGAGAGGTTTTCTATGCAGGGTTTGTTTTATAGTTTCTATACTAAAAGTGAACTGAAAATATATAAGGGTTCGAAGGAAAAACAGCAGAGAAATTATGTAGGGCCTATCTAGAGTTATCTAGCATTGTAAGAGTTGTATCTTTATACATGACTTCATCTAAGTGGCACACCTTTTTTCGTTAGGCTACACTGCGAAACCACTTTGATTGTAAACGTTGTATACTCTCCAATCTCAAGACACATGGTCCATAGTCAATAAAAATATATACGTCCACATCCATTCAACATATTCTCTCTTCTTGATCCGACATTCTCATGTTAGAATTAATCTACTATGTCTCTTTTGCGAGTAGAGTTAATCTACTATGATATCGTCGCTTCTGTTCCTAGCAATCTAGCAGTGAATGTTGTATTCTTCTCTTCCCATGATCTAAGCAGGGAATGCAAAGACGAGCTCCATCAGCGATAGCGACTCAAGCTTCATACCAGTAACATCAAGCTATACCATGAAAACATTGTCTCCAGTAGAGACATGACCTACTCCTTCTCAACAAGAATACAAGGTGTTGCTGTGCTTATTGTCTCCATGCCTATGTCCTCCATGAAACATTGTTTTGCAGTAACAACTATGACATATGCGTTGGTTCTATAGTTGGAAGGGTGGAACCAAGTTCCATATGGTATCAAACTTTTTGTATTAGTTTGTGATGTTGGTATTAGTGTATTCGTTTCTCCTAGTAAAATTGGCGCACTAGATAAGACAAGGTCAGTGTTTGTAGCTCGATCGACAACAGGAGTGGGACCTACTATAGAAAGTAATAGTCAATAGTTATATATCAATATATACAATAATTAAGTTTTTGAAGAACATATTCCTACAATGCTTAAGCTTAAAACTTTTTTTGGATGTGTTTTTACAATGGCTAAAGTGTTTACTTTTACAACATTTAATGCTTAGGTTTTAAGTTTTTAATATATATTGTGAATATCCCGCTCGGAGTACATGTGTAGCCGTCTATTAACATTCTTAATTAAATGGCTACATATATTGTGAATATTCCTCTCTCGTTTTCCGCGCACACACTTCCTAAACTGTTAAACGATGTTTTTTTTGCAAAAACTTTTTATAGGAAAGTTGCTTTAAAAAATCATACTAAACTATTTTTAAAGTTTTTTAAGCTAATATTTAATTAATCGTGCATTAATCCATTGTTGCGTTTTTCGTATCGAACGCAGCCTAAGTCCTTTTGAAACATTTAAATTTCACAGCAGTTTATAACGACTTTATAGGGCGTTGGATAACTTTTTTTTCTGGTAATAAAATAATACAATAATAGTTTATTTTCCTGATTTTTTTGGTGTTTGGGATGTTGCAAATCTGGTCGTGGCGGTTCGGTGGCGGTGAAAGGGGAGGCAAGCGCACAAGACGACACGGAGCCGCGAACCCCTCCCACCACACCACCTGTCCCCGTTTCCCCCAACATTCCGTCCCAATCCCCCATGGCCGACTCCGCCGCCGCCGGGCCCCACCACCACCGCCTCCCCTCCTCCTCCGCCTCGCCGCCGCCGCAGCCGGACCCCGGCGGCAAGCGCCAGCGCCGCCCCAGCGTCCGCCTCTCCGGCTCCATCCCACTCCCTTCCCACCTCCCCCACCCTCGCCGCATTCCCATCACCCCCGCCTCCCGCTCCCGCAAACCCCTCCACCTCCAACTCCCCAAGCCGGAGGAGGAGGAGGAGGACAACGACGACCACCCCTCGAGCCCCACCTCCGCCGACGACCTCGTCCTCGCCGCCGCCTTCCCCCGCAAGCCGAGGTCCCTGGAGGCGGCGCAGGGAGAGAGCGTCGCGGCCTCGGCGGCGGAGGAGGAGGAGGAGGGGGAGGTGGTGGACGTGGTCGAGTGGCTGTGGGGGATCGGGATGGGGAGGTACGCCGCGGCGTTCGAGGCGCACGAGGTGGACGGGGAGGTGCTGCCCTGCCTCACCATGGACGACCTCCGCGACATGGGCATCGGCGCTGTCGGGGCGCGCCGCAAGCTCTACTGCGCCATCCAGAGGCTGCCCCCTCCTCCTCCTGCTCTGCTTCCGCCTCCGCCTCCGCATCCCCCGCCGCCACGGAGGTGAAAACGTTCTGGTTGGTCTTCCTGTGGTTGGTAGTAGCTTAGCTTAGTTGGTTAGCTCGGCCCTAACTTCGTCGGAAACTTAGGATGCGTGGGTGTCACCGTGTCAAATAGATTTAGGAGGTGTAAAAAGTGTAAAAAAAGATGGGGAGGAAGGTTTGATATGTGCTTCCCTGTGGAATGGTAGCGTGGGCCATCGTAGTGTCACCAGTGTCGTGTACATATGAAAAGAGGTGAAATGGAAATGCTAACTGCCCTGTTTTAATGTTGTCAAAATTCTCTCCGTGGAATGGTAGGATTTGTGAGTATGGAAGGATAAGATCGAAATGGTAACTCTAATGCTTTGGAAGTTTTTGGAGATGCATGGTAAATGGATTAGGTGAAGTTAGCCACATGCTTTGTTATTAATGGGATAACATGATGCTTCCCTGTTTTATCTAATGTTTTGTTGCTTGCAATGTGTCGGATTAGCTGCAACTGCAATAATCTTGCATGTTACTCCCTCCGTTTCATATCATATTATAAGACGTTTGACTTTTTTCCTAGTCAAACTTTGTTCAATGTTAAATTTAATGAAACTAATTTGATATTTTAGATGTTGCTAAATTTTTCTATAAACTTGGTCAAACTTAAAGAAGTTTGACTAGGGAAAAGTCAAACGACTTATAATATGAAACAGAGGGAGTAGTTAATATTCAAATATGCATTCCAAGTAGATTTTGGCATTTTGCTAAATTGCTATGCGGTTTGGTTCTTCTCATAGGTGATAAACACATATAAGATGTGTAAAAATGTTACATGCTTTCTTCAAAAAACAAATGTTACATGCAACATTGTTTCTCATAAGTTGGTTTGTCTTTCAGGCAGCATTGATTATAGAGTGTACTTGTGAACTTACAAGTTTGCTGGTTCCAATTTAGATTGAACTGAGATTGTGTTGAATGTTTTTTTACTGGGTAAATTTGCTTAGTGCGCTCGGATTCCTCTTGGTTTTTGAAAGTACTGTTGTGAAGGGGGCTGATGTCTAAGATCATTGCAAAAGCCCATCTTTCACTATGTTAAGTTCTTAGCCAGTTGTAGCTTTCTTAATCATTGGATGACAGAAGTCAAGTTTCTGTGATATTGAGATGCCAATGCTGGAAATCATGTGGCTTTATAATTGAACCTACAGATGTTCAGAGAAGTTCTGATGTAAGCCGCATTGGTGCATGGCTAGTCAGTTAAATATTGAATTCTTCCTCATTTCCTTAACCCTTATTGATAAGGCTTTATGTCCGTGTCCATGGCCCATGTAGCTTAGATAGTAACAGTTCATTGGGTTGGCTTTCTTTCTGGTCATTCATTATCTCATTTTTGTTGCAAGTTTTGCTGTCACATTTTATTCTAGTGTTTTTGATCTTTTGGGTCTCTTCTGTGTTTTTTCTATTTACAGTAAGAAGGTGCAATTCCCAGTTAGAGTTTCAAGGCTTTATTCTCCCACGTTCTTGTTGCATCTCTTTTGGGCCTGTTTTGGTACAGCTCCTACTCCATGATTCTTGTCCCATAGAGTTGGAGCTGTACCAAACACTTCCGAGATCCTGGATAATATAGAGTGCCGCTCTGCTCCTAGAAATTACACTATGAGGGTGGAGTGGCATTCTCGCCACTCCTCAGCTCCACTCCACCCTCAGAGTAGGAGTTGTACCAAACGGGTCCTTTATATGCTTCTGTTCTTCTTAACATGGGTCTTGATGACAAAAACCAAATCTTCAGCACTCAATAGTTAATTTGTTTCTTTTCATGCTGTAAATGAATCCGTCTATGCTCTAGTTTTTTTTTCGCAGCAGGAAGATGAGGCCAGTTGCTTAACCAATTTGAGAGGTAATCCATCTGCCATAAATGAAATCAAAGTAACTGAATTCTCCAGAACAAAGAGAAACTCTTCCATATTCGTAGTTCACTTGTTTGAAACCTTCAACTATAAGGAAGAACTTAAAGCACGCCATTATGATTTTGAAAAGTCAAGATCTCTTTGCTTTGGTTCAGCGGCAACAACTTCAATTATCCACCTCAAGTACATTCTGCACTTTTGGGTTAATCGCCTCCCTGTGTGATGCTCTTTAACTCTTATTTGATATTGATTGGTATTTCTGATCTTTCTTTGCATGGTTTTCTTATTATCTGATTTTGGTGGACTTGTGAATCATACCATTTGGAATTGTTCCAAGTAGAAAGTTTTAGTGGATGGAACCATGAGGCCAAGAATAGTTTACACAACTAGCAGAGAGATCACTTTCTGTTAGTCAGAAAATGTTTGTGCAGCTGCCTGTCATGGAATATTTCCTTGAACAGCTATTAGACCATTAATTTAGACAAAATTACTACTACTTTTTCACGTTGAGCAGTATAGCAACATGTCTTTTGCTGGAAAAGAATGAAGAAATACATATGAAACAGAAAGGAAAAATTCAATGTTACCAAAGTTTTCCTTAGAACTAAAATACATGGATTTTGTTGGACAGTCTGCAGAACATACTTAAACACCTATTTATTTTTTGTGCATTTGTAGACATGTTCTGGATCCTCTTACATCTTTTTGCCTGCAACTGCCTACACTGTGGCTTATGTTGATCTGATAGTATATATGGTACTCAAGGTACCTACTCTGTAGTTAATGTGGGATTCTAGAACTGATAATGGAAAAGTACAAATAATGTTGTTGCCTTGTTGGCGACTGTTCAAACATGTTTAGACTAGTTGCTCTAAGTCAAGTCCTTAAACAACTATTTCTAGTTTCTCAATGTGTTTTTATTGTGACAACTAGCTTTGTTCATATTCAATTCACAAACAAAATACCTTCCCTGTCTTTGCATAATGTGCAGTTTATTCAGGAAAGCATTGTAACATACCAGCCTAGAGAGAGTGTTCAATGTAGGGGATTTACAGATTACAGAGTAGAAGGGGCTGATAGTCTAAACTAGTTATTCTGAATTTGTAGCTTATTGTATTGCCTCATGGTCCAAAATGTCTTAGATTTACCTGCTTGTTGCATGAACTACCACACTCACATTAGCCCCAGTTATGCTCTCGTTATTGCTTTCCGTAGAAGGGTTTAACTAATGGACAATTTCTTTTGCACCCTAACCTATATATTGGTCATTGTGCGCACTAACTATCACGTTGGTACCAATTCACACCCTCAACACATTTGCCCCTCATGGGCCTTATTGAGATCAATCTAATCTGGGCTGGGATGTCTAAACTAATTAGACATAGGGTTTAGGGTTTAGGCCATATATATATAAGTTTCTGCCAATTGCTATTTCCTAGGGTAATATGGTGGGAACTTTAGACAGCACTATTTAATCAAGGGGACATTATAGGGATGCTCAGAAGGAGATCCTAGATGTCTGGGCTATATGGCAAGATAGCACTAAATTTTGGGATGAATCAGAAGTGATTCTGGGACCAACTATAGCATACCCTTGTACTGCAAAAACAACGGTATTTCTCTAGGTTCTAATTTTTGTTGTTGGGAATGGGATCAATGGCAGCAATGCAGCATCCTAGATGGTATCAATTTTTTGCTAGAAGATATTTTATTGTAGTACAAGATTGACGGTTGCTCCCCTGAAGGCCATTTACTGTTCTTAATCATTTTTCAACGCCTACAGTAAACGGGACTTGTTTGATCCTCAATATTCCAGTGTTTTGCTTCAACGTGCAGTCTACCTTAGATGCAGTTTGTGCACCATATGTAGGCCTAATCGAATAACAACAGATAAAGACATGAATATTTGATGAAACAAATATTTGCATGCAAAAAAAAAAAAGCATTTTCATTGAGATATGACATGTAGAATTTTGGATGGGCCTTCTCCTGATATAATGCAGGGAGCTATGCACTTGAACTTTCTCTTGACATGTGTAAAGGAGGAGTGCCATGCAAATGTTGATTTATGAACTATTTTACTACTAAGATGTCGTCACATGCCCCTGGCATTATATAGACATTTTAATATACTATTATTAATCCAATTAGCTTCTGACTTATTTATTTTGTTCATGGTACTAGTTGTGGCTTATATGAAAAGACAGTGCCAAAAGTTGATTGATAGTTTAACCTTATAGGGCCACCTTATTTTAGTATGTTAATGAATCATTTGAAGTCAGTTCAGCATGTGATGCTTGAGGAAGTTTTCTAGTATATTAATTGGAACACCATATTATTACTGAAGGGCATATCATTGTGCCTATATTGTGTTATAATTGTGTGAGTGGATTCAGGTGGTGGGCCTAAAGTGCTATGAAATCATTAGTTCATCACATCCCCTTGTAAAATCATTTTCTTTTCTCTGAATACACATGAACATGTTCTTTCTGGGATACTAGTTCTGCACTAGTGTCAGACCCACCATTTTTATGCCATCTTAATTTACCTGGGAAGTTTCTCTTTAGTTTTTATTATCATAATTGTAAATATAATAACCAAGCAATCAACATGAACTAACCATTTCATCCCATTTTTTTCAGATTTGGGAGTTGCATAGTATATACAATTGCATAACTGAATTGGCTCTGTCATTTCCTTCACTTTCAAGATGGCACGAGCCATGCAGATATGCTGTCAAATCAATCTGCTTTTTTGGTTCTATGATATTCTTACGGTATTATTGTATTTTTTATTCCTGTAGTGAAAGCTACTTGGATGGAAGTATCTTGCTGGTACTACCAAGTTACTTTTAGCTGGTACTAGCCAATCAATTAAAATTTCATTTTTTTATCAGTTATTTCATCCTTTTCTTTTCATCAACTGTCGGTGAGGACTATAGCAGGTGCTTCTCACTGGTATTGGTGCTTTGTCTTCTGTTAAATGGGACCTACCCCCACCTGCCTCAATTTTGTCTTACTCATTCCTGGCATGCTACATCAAATGTTCTTATCTATGTTTACTACAGTCAGTAAGTACCATGTCGTAGTATATCCTTGCATCCTCTGTCGGTGAGACCTCTGTATTGGAGTTGTGTCTACTGACTAACACTACTTTATTTTAAACGATGTTTATGTTCCAACGTATGTTGACTGCAATTTAATGCTCCATTTAGTTGTTTATTGGGAAAAAAACTATTCTACCCCCAAAATATTAGCACTTAACCCCTTAAATACTTGTTGATTCATTTTGCCCTTTGAATTTCTAAAGAAGACTCACTTTTCTCCTTCACCAGGGACCATTTGCCTAAATGCTTCGCCAGGCTGACCAGATAGATTACTTCTTTCTGCTAGCTTGCCCTAATAACAGTTCCACAGATATCTTCAGTGCTTTTCTATTCGAAACACAAGGGCGCTAAGCAAAGAAAATTTCAATTAACAAACAGTAGGTGCTTTTTCTTGCTTGTTGCTCCCTGATAGAATTTTATTTTTTATTTATCCTTATAGAAAACATGTTTTAGGTGAAAATTTTGATAGTGCCATATATAATAAAACTGTATGAAGATAAACAGAAAAAAAAGAGAAATATCATTAGAGGGTAAAGTGAGTCCATTTTAGTAGTTTAGTGGGTAGAGTAAACCCAAAAATAGTTTACAAGGCTAAATATTCAGGCAAAATATTTTAAGGGAGTAATTGGGGTCCTTCCTTATTTATTAGAAAAAGGTTTAATTTTGTGGGTCTCCATCCATTAATTAACTTTTTCATTGTTACATTTTGTTTATTATATTTTGCCCTGTCTGTAGCTGTCATAGGTACTCTGATCTATGCCTGGTTATGCACTTGTGCTTGCTTGCATTCCTCTCGTTTGTATCTTGACTTGTGAGTAATCGTTTGCACTTCCTTGTCCTTGATGCTGACTTCGTACTGCCCATTTGCACTCTCTTTCATTGATCCTGACATGCTACCTGAACACTAGGATGCTGCTTCATGGCACTTCCATTGTGCTACATTGTGACATCATTAGGTCATCATCTGCATTTCTTTTTAAATATTTTGTACCAAAAGTTTCTGTGTTACAGATACAAAAAGTCCTGAGCATTGTAGTTAGGCTGGATCTTATACCTTTCTTTTCTGCCTTGTCAGGTGCAGAAATTCTATTAACAGCGTAATAAACGGGCATATGAGATTCTGGACTTGCTGCACTTCCAAATATTTGGAAAAAGGTGAGAGGAATTGCATGTGGAAGCAATGTGATTGTAACAAAAATAGTGTCTTGGAGTTAAATAAATATGAAAGAATTATTTCTCAGGGTTTTTGAAGTACACTTACATTTGGGTGTTACCTATAATCTAGTATCCTTGGGTGTAATGCTATTCTTTCTCATTGAATTGTGTGGTGACGATTAGATGTTAGGGGAGGAAAAAAAAGGGGAAGGGGGGATCAGTGCCTGTGTGGGCTGTGAAAACTAATTACAGTGTGAAAATTTGCTGTGTCTGTCTGTCGGTGTCCCGTTTTCTCCAGGTGCTAGCTCCTGCCGTAATTCAACGTCATGACCTGGTTCGTGCTCAGCGAGCCGGGGGCCGGCAAAACCGCTGCAGCCTCTGCCGGCGGGGTGCGCCAGATGGTGTCGCGGACGTGTTGCAGTGTCATCTCTGGGGGAAGGCGCTGCCCTCGACAGGTAATCTCTAACTGCACATCAATCCACATATATACATATATGTCAATGCACTTGTACTGTGAACTCTGTTGTCACTGCTACCACTCTTGACTGTACAACCAGTAATAACATATTATCAAGAAAAATACTGAAATGTGTACTCTGCTAAATTTCTAGTTTGAAACAGTGTATGTTTTTCCATGTCAAGGGGAAATAAATGTTGATGGTTCTTGGTGATCTGTTTTCTTGCTTAATTTGGCAGCATCTGGGCTATCAGATTTTTCATTGAAGGAATTACTGGCAATGATTATTGAAATAATTTCACAGTGCAAAATTCACGGTTGGTTTCTTCCGCTCAGACTCCCAGAGCAATAGGGAAAGTAAGAACCTAATTTAGATATGTACACATATTATTTGGAAACCCCGGTATATTTTGGCAACTTATTTCCTTCAAGTTTACAAACATCTCAATGTGGATGATGTCCTTTACTGATTCATGGATATAGCCAGCCAGAGAGCCAAGGGCAGAGGAGGGGGAGAAGAGGAAAAAAAAAATATAGGGGCTGATGAGTGGGGCACACCTGTATTAAGCTTATTTTGTTGTATTCTTAGACTATATATGTAATGTCTTCGTTTCGCCGTTAATTTAATAGTTTTGTGTAAACTATTTTGTTGATGCAGTTCAATGCACCTCGACCCAGAGCAATACAGGATTGATTATCTGAATTCCTAATACTACAGTTACATTTTATAACTAACAACAAAGTTCACATACACGATGCAAGAAAAGGCTTCTTTGTTTACTTTGAGGTTGGATTGGAAAGCCCAAAAGAAAGTGCAAATATAGAATGCAGAAATTAAGATATGGTTAGTAGTAGTGCCCAGGAAGGGCACTGTCGATCTCGATTGACATGTTTGTTAGGAGGCCGGAACCCGTCCACCTAATCCTAGCTGCTTATACTACAATATCTTTGGCAAATGATGCTGCCTTGTTGCCTAGTGAACGTGTCACTCGCCCTGAAACTAGTTTCAAACTTTCAATCAAACATTTTAGGAGGGACCAGTAAGATGGCTTAGCTGCACGCTTAGGAACCATGAATTTTACACCATTCTTGTGCCTTTCTAAGGCCACTTTCCCATGTTAACCCAGAGAAGGTACCACGATGTCTACTAGTATAGGTTATTTTACGATTCTTGGAGAGAGCAATAAACACAACTAAAGTGTTAGTTTGAGGTGCTTTTGGTAAATCTAGGGAGGGAGTTGCCGAAAATATAAATTTATAGGGTTCGAAATTTGTTAAAAGAATATAACAATTTTTTACCTACTTTCTATCTTATCTTCATCAGTCATAACTTTGCTCTATTTAATTTTATCTACTTTGTTATTATATCGTGTAAAATTTTAGAAAGCCTTTGGGATGGAGTGAGTACCATTTCATTTTAGGACAGGGCCTCGTCACTGACAACCCTGTGCAAGTTGTGAGTTGCGTGTCACTGGACTGGTGACAGATACGGTACAGTATTATGGGCCACATTTTCTGGGGAAACAAACAAAGGCGCAAAACACCTATGTTTAGGAAAGATGGGAAGTACAAGTGCCTGGAGTAGATACTTGTCTTTCTCTCTCTCTCGAGCTCTCATTGTACATGTCCCTATCGATCATTGTGATAAATAAAAATACTTACTTGTAAATTTACTTTTCTATTAGTATTATATCTAATAGAATTAAACACATCTTTAAACAATTAAAACAACTCATCTATTAGTGCTTTTTAGATTTTTTTTAAAAAAACCGATTTGTACTCCTTCTTGTTGATCTCTTCAATATTCCTTGATGTGCATATGCCATAATTCTATGGATTCATGGTATCTTAGTTAAGCTAGGTTTATAAAAAAAACTAAATAAAAAGTCATAAACAGGCGTGACACAATAGAACCTGCATATTGATGTACTATACACATGCATAAGCTGCATCTTATATAAAAAAGAACTTTAGTGCCTAAAAAGTACAATTTATTTACGAGGAGAGTATTAATTTCACAGCAATGTATTCCGTTTTGTTTTTATAGTACTTCAAATAACAATTAATCTACTACAATTATGTTACCTCCGTTTTTTAATATACGACGCTGTTGATTTTTTGACAAACGTTTGACCATTTGTCTTATTCAAATTTTTTTTGCAAATATAAAAATATTTAAGTCATGTTTAAAGAACATTTGATGATAAATTAAATCACACTAAAATAAATAATAATTACATAAATTTTTTGAATAATAATCAAACGTGTCTTAAAAATCAATGACATCGTATATTAAAAAACGGAGTTTGTATATACGTAGCCTCTCTTACCTTCTCGAATTGAATTAGGTAAAGTGCATTGCAGCAGTACCACACCTACATGCACGTATATATAAAGTCATCGAGAGTGATCACCAGTTATAAGAACGTTAGAGCACCATTCAAGGTGGAACCAATAATAGATACTACTACATATCTCATCAGCTATAATAATGATGATGAGATAAACTAATAAAGAGAGGTTAGTACACAATTATAAATGCATGCATGGTTGGCATGCATGCAGAAAGGCATTTGTAGTGGTGGACCAAATGCATGTAGAAACTATACATGTATATATGTACATATAAACATACATGGTTTAAATGAAAGCCGGCACGCACTAAAATTTTGCATGCAAGGTCACTACTCAACTACTCGCATTCTATTTGTATAGACATACTTTTCAGACATGCATGTTCAATGGAATGGAATTAAATAGTTTGAATGTTTACCTTCCGGCCTTATTAATCAATTCATCAACGAACATGTAAAAGAAGTACTATAATTTTGAGGACTGTTCTCACTAATATATACTGAATTATACATACTTTTAGTGTAAAGCCTTCAGATAGCTGAATTAATGTTTGTTTTTTATTTAAAAAAGAAAAACTGAAATTATGCTTGCTAATATATATACCACGAAAAATCTAATCGCTGGGAAAAAAATGTAGATGAACTCGCTACGTACATGACCAAAGTACCTAGTTTTGTGAAATTTACACTAACTTTAATTTAAAGCTGATGACATGTCTTCAAAATGAGAAAATGAAGTAGGATTTTACAGAAAAGAGAACATATACGTGTGCATTATATGATTAACACTCTCTCTGTCTTCAAATATAAGGATTTATTTTTATTTGAAAAATATAACGACTTCTATATTTCTTTTGAGAGATTAAGAATGAAGGAAAAAAAACTATATGTGATGCCCCGCTACATTAAAATAAGTTCAATCTAACTGTGTACAAATTAAGCTTCATGAAAAATCCGTTTAGTACCCTAAAAAAAAGAAAAATCCGTTTATGAGACAACAGTAGTACATAATGTTAATAGTCTATTAGGGCCAGTTAATTATAGTCATATTTGGAAAGGGTGCCCGTGAGATAATTTGCAAGCAGTGGATCAAATAAAGAATTGAGTGGCACTAGAAGCTGGCCGGCTATTGTTGTGTGATGTCTAGCAAGCGGCTAACAGTGTGCAGGGTGCTTATTTATGCATGCTTAGAAAGCAATTGTGTATTTGCACTCACCTAGCTAGCTAGATATTTGATGTCTCCAATAATTTGAAGTGTGTGAGTGTGATGTATATCGAACGCGTGCATGCATGCCTCATATACTCTCTTAATTAAGAGATATTTTTTTTAAAAAAAATAGAAATTCCAACCTTTAAGTAAAGAAGCTATACAGATAATTATTACACCATTTGCAGCCCATAGGACTGTCAATAAAAACTCGCAAGATAACAAAGAAACCAAAAGGCACTACAAATTAATTAATAGAAGAATTTGATGCATATAAAAATTCATGTTATAACTCTAAAATATCCAATACTATAAATCCTTATAAATTGTACAGGTGTTAATTCCTAGTTTTTCTAAAGACAATTGTTAATTGTTCAGTCATCTCTTATCTAGCAATTCAAGCTAATATATAATACTCCTATATATATATAGCTAATTTAATTAATTAATTTGCTACAGGGTTGCTGCCCCATGCACAGTGTCACCAATGAGGGAGGCTGCTGTGTCGGTGGGGAATATACAAGTACAACAACGATCTCTCATCTCATCATTTCGCTCCCTACGTAATTAAGGAGAATGCGACACGTACCGCCACGCTACTTCGCTAACACACTATCAGTCGTAGTATCAAAATAATAATAGGGACCATAATTAATGGTATATATGGTACTAATAATAAATAGTTAATTTCTTCGTCAAGCTATATAGCTGTGGACCCTGCGATCGATCGAGGTTGCCATTGGTGAACAGCGAATCGCGGCGTACTGTAGCATGATGTGTCAGGAGGACCACTCCCTACTATCACAAATTATTTGAAACGTAGAAAAAATGTATAATATTCTGATTCCCTAATTAATTAACTGAAATTAAGTTGGTTCCATATGATACTATGTTATTTTTACTAAATAATTAAAGCAATTCGACAAGGGAAAAAAATAACTACTTAATTTTGGAAATTCATAACACATTTGCACGCATACAATAAAACTAAAATTAATCATGCCACGAGCTAGTCATATATAGACACGAGGCAGCCAAGTACCATGCAAGTATTTATAATTAACAAGGGCAGTTAGAGAATACTATCTTTTTTATTTTCCCTCACTTTAAGCAGCAGTACTCCATATACGTACGTACAAGATACTTAAGATAATTTTGAAAGATAATAATACACATTTTTTTTGTTATGGAGCGTTACAGACACAATATTTTCAGGGAATTAGTGGACCTTATATGCACGTAACGATTATATATATTGTTCTAATTAATTATTCTAGTCAACGGCCTGTACTTTCTGGGGCCCTTGGATCTTTTTATAGTGAGGATTGGTGTGTACTATCTAACCTGGCAACCTATGAGGAATAGCATGAACATCCTTAATGATAATATTCTCTGTGAAAACCCTTATTAATCAAGTTTGTAATGTGGCCATCTTTGGAATGGAGGAATATTTTCACATGAAATTTTCAGGAATACAACAAATTTTGATTCATTTGGAAATTTGTGTCAGCATGTTTCAAAAAATTATGTTGCGCTACTACGTGGTTCGCTTTTGCATATATGCTCACATCGAGCTCGAGAGGTCAATAGATTTGCGAGCTTATAATTTGTCCAAGGCTTGACCTCTGTTTAAATATTATTCAGAAGTTGAGATTTTTTGACAGCCCTAGCTAACGGAAACACTCATAAACTGAGTAGAATATAATGTCGTGGTGGTTGGTATACTTGGTAGCCGTTCATCACCTGTCGATTGCTACTGCTGATGCTGTCGAGCATGGTGAATGCAGTGTTACGATCGACGACCAAGTTTTTTTCAAACTCAAAGATCGACCTAACCTGGATCTAGCTAGGGCAAGTTGGTGCATTAGACGCTAATTAGTTGCTCTCAAATATATATGGTCGATCGAGATGGTCACAATAAATTAATTAAGGACCTCCGGTTGGCTAGCTACACCCCGTTTACCCTATCTAGCTACATCTTTAATTGCTACTCTGTACTCTATTCGCCTATACGGTTTGAAAATGGCTTGTTTTCAATAATTTTTCAGTTGGATTCTCAAATCAATGTATTAATGCACCAAATTGGAATTTTTTTTTACTTGTAGAAATCCAATTAGGCCTAATGGGCCAACAATTTCCTGACATGTCAAATTAAGTTTTCTGCTCTCCGTCCTAAAAAATTTATTTCTGGTTATACACTTGAACAATTACTTCGATCGTCTAAGGGCATAGCTACAAATATGGTGTTTTAATTTAGGGACTGAGCAGGTATACACATTTCTTTACGTAGGTACTCTTTAAATTAAGTTCATCCAAAATTAAAATCCTCGTTTGAATTTTATGACTACCCATGGGCGTTGGTGATTAGTTAGACATGCAAGTAATAGCTCGGAGGGAGAAACATCTATCCATGAACATATAACAATTAGTTTGTGCAATCCTGAAGTGACTTTCGATGTTGTCAATTATTTATAGCATAATACTGTCGCTATAATAAATATATGCTAGCGTTTGTGATATATAGGGACTTCTTGCTCTAGTTAGGACTAACTAAACAGTGTTTAAAAAATACCTGTTCAAATTCGAAAGAACAGTATATATCAAACGGCTACCTAGGCTAGCTTGCAAATAATGCATCTATTTTTGAAATAATTAAAGGGACATGCATGTGCCATAAATTAACCCTTTTCCTTAATTGCTATCTCGTTGGATCTTAATTATTGTGCTTAATTTGTCGTATGTACGTGTTTGTGTGTTTTATATTCTTTGAAGTCAAAACACCTTTAATTAACTAATATTTAATCATTTCCGCCGGGGAGAAACTATATTTAGTGGTTAGAGCAAGTATTATAAGTCCTAGTCAGCAGGCTATAAGACCATCCATATCATCAAAATCCTA
The DNA here is from genome assembly GCA_008326285.1 of Oryza officinalis. Lineage (NCBI taxonomy): Eukaryota > Viridiplantae > Streptophyta > Magnoliopsida > Poales > Poaceae > Oryza > Oryza officinalis. The sequence continues at coordinate 26,796,005 of BDMV01000012.1, forward strand.
TGTGGAGGTAAGAGAATTGAAGAGAGAGAAGAAAGCGGGCGGTAAGATAGCAGTCGGCTGGGAGCGCAGGCACCGAGAAAAAGTTGTTGCAGTTTGTTTCTCGTCCAATCACATGCATGCAATTGCTGCTGCTATTTATTGCCTACAGCCGGCTCAATAGCGTGACCAGTATACGCGTGTTTGCTACTGCTGGCGGTAAGTGGCGTGGCAGGAGTATTCAGCCGGCTACCGGCGAAATTACTAATCTTGCTCTTAGAACTTACAACGACTTACGAGACTGTCCTAATTATACTTGATTAGTTAATTAATTAATTAATTAAGAATAAATAAACATGTATGATCCCGTGATGATGCACGTACTCATCAGTAAGTAAGCCTACTACAAAAATGGCGTAGCCACCACCGAATTTCTGGCATTTTGTTCATCTCTCTTTTAAGTAAGCAGGCAGCTAAGTTAGCTTAGCTAGGCTGTACGACCACGCACGCACGCATGCATATGATTTCAAAAGCGTTAATTAACGTGTGCATCAACCCATAAAAAAAGGAACATATAGCTATAGATTAGTAATAGTAACAATATATATATATATATATATATATATATATATATATATATATATATATATATAAAACTGGTACTACAGTTAATTAGTGGTACTATTAGTTTGTTGACCCTACAAACACACAAACCATGCAACCGGCCGGCCCCATGATGATTAATTGTCAGCGTGTACGTGTTAATTAATCTCACAAATTACCACTGTAATTACCGTAGCTTAAGTACCATTATATATATATTTTTTTCAGCAGATATGCATGGCAATAACGACATGCATCATCGCCATTGCAAAACTTGCTTGCATGCATGCATGATCTAGCTATGGCTATTGCATATATATATATATATATATATGCAACGATGGAGAGAGCTAATATATATGGCTATTGCTGCAGCAGGGTTTGGCTGCCGGTCCGTATTGTGCGCGTTAGGTCTCACGTCCATTCACCCGTGAAAGCTCCAACATATAATGGCCACCATACAAGCTGCTCAAGAGTTACGTATTAATAATTTGTCACAGCTCAGCTCTCAAATCCACGCTAGGTATGAAGTTTATGAATGATTTAATATCTTATGGTTCATCTACAACAGGAATAAAATGATTCATATCGTCTAAATTTTATCAATGCTATAAATATTCAGCTCCAAGAAACATTTTGTTCTTTTTTTGTTTTTTGAAGACTATACATGCTGTTAGTAACATAGCTTTTGGAGAAAATTAATATATCGAATGACCAATTTATTATAGATGGTGATCAAAGTGGCATATCGAAGACGTCAGATTTTGTTGCCAGAAAATGTAGGTTCTGATCGAGCAGGATCGATCGGAGAAACGTTAGGCTCTAGTCGTGATCGATCTGGGGCGCGACATAGTACGCAGGGAGCTAGTGCAGTGATAGTTGACAGCTCAAAGTGGCTAATAAAGCTAGGCGACGTCCACTTTCGCTGTGTGTGGCTTACTGGTTTAATTAACTTATATTACAACATCGTACCCAACGTATATGACCTTGATTACGCCAAATCACTAGGTTTGTGTCAAGTTAATTCACAATTGGATATTCTTCGATCATCGTCAACCGTGTATTCAAGATAAAATTATCGTATCACTAAACGTATGACCTTGTCTTCTTCACTATTTCTCTTGCTTTTCGGGGCCCGGTTTCCTCCTAGTAGTTAGCCCAGTGTGTTTTTACCCTTCTCCTCCTGTAACCTCCATGACCACATCGATCAGCGGGTCGTAGTTGTAAAAGTCTTTTTTTTCTGCTAATATATCAACGTGCAAGACTTGACTTTTGTGTGTTTGAAAAAAAATAACCTTACTTTTTTTGCGAGAGGATAATTAAACTTAATTTACAGCGGATAGGTTATCCACCTTCAGTAAAATAATAAAATTCATAAACATTGTTATTTTAGTTTATGGAATAAATAATTATCCTCATAATTTTTTTATGTCCTACATAATAGGAATCTATATATGTAAAATTACGAACTAATATATCCTATGATTTTTGCTGAAAATTTTCTAAGTTTCATATTTCGTAGAAGTAATAAACTAAAGGTTTTCGATTGCATGTAAATTTATTGAGTGCATATGTGCTTAGACCAACGAAAATCAAGTTTTGGGCACAACTACATAAAATTAAATCAGAGACGAAGGGCCTTGAGCTAATTGAGGTGTTGAATAAAGTATAAGCAACCTACCAATTTAAATATACACCTTGAACTTTTAGATTAGGGTGGAGATATTTTTAATACTGAAAATCACTTAAAGCGTGATGAGCTAGTGGTATTAATAACTTGGCTAATTGCACTTTTTACAATGTTTAACAATATATAATATATAATCATCCAATGTCTTTTTCTATAATTACACAAAAGACGCATATACACACACTGCCCCCACAAGCACACATCCTCCCATGTCCCTTAATTTGGAACTAATTCCAATTCTTTGTTTTCTTTGTAGTTTGAATTTTCCTCCTATTAAGTAGAATACATCATCTCATTAAACTCGTTAAGTTTTGAAAAAAAAAAGATATGAATGCATGATTGTTAACTCGCTACAGAAATGCCTAGCTTGTGTAATATGCATGTACAGAATATGAATAATCTATCAAAAGCCAAGGCCAGCGTCTAACAAAAGGAAAGCAAGAAAGAAGGAAAGGAGAGAGGGAAAAAAAAGATGAGATATGGCAAAGATGAATGGGCCACCTACTAGAAGATGTCCAAACATAAAAACAAAGGGTCTGTACATGCATGGCTCAACTACCACTCTAGATAGATCAATATATGTAGAGAGCATTTTGAAAGTGTGTGTGATTAGCAACGCAGGATAACGACTGAACAATAAAACAATCAATACAATTTAGTAGAAAGTAGTATTTTGACATTTTATGATACGTTTTTATTGTGTAAGAATGCACAGCTAAAACAAAACAAAAATGACGTGTCCCTTTCAGGAAAAATAATGATGTTTTGTGTAGCCTTTATTCTAGAGGCTAGCTAGATAGCTAGGGAGGAGTGCTGTTAATAAATCAAAACAAAAAAATAACAATACGTTATTATCTTGAAAAGATCGTTAACAATATCTTGAATTCCTTTCCTTATAAAATATATAGTATATTCCAAGTTCCATATCAGCTAGCTTGGTCTCCGACACTAGCTAAAACCTGAATTTAATGCACAAGGGTATATGAGTAGTTAAGGTGAACGCAAGTTATGAAATCAATGATAGCAAGACCTTTCAGGCAAATTTTGATAAGTTTATTTTGAATCTTTGATATAGTTTTCCTGGCGTGGGGCACGGTTTTACAAATGCTTAATAAAAATTGAAAGGTTGATTTAATTTACGATGTACCACATGACAACCTTTATATTGCAACTGTATTCATGTTTTATTTCTTCCAGTTGTGGTCAAAGATATATGTAAGTTCTTTTTGTCATCCACTCATTTTGAAGTTTGTGTCAGAGAAGATCTAGTTGTTGGAATTAATGTATAACATTTTCAATCAATAGGAATAAGCATATATGTCTACACTACAGCATATTTATTAAGCTTACAATAATTAAGCACGTAGTACGTGTGTGGCGGCAAGTGTGTATTTTGGACTGCACATGCTAGAGGTGGCAATATATAACAAAATCGGCGACTAAAAGATGTATGAATTGAGTGTGCGAAAGAAAATATATAGTATATATCATGTATAATGGCGTTTAAATATTTAATAAATTAATATTTTCAGGATTTCAGAAATATTATTGCACTACATCCTTTTTTCCTATGTACACTGGTTAAAAGAAATCAAGCAATTAATATCTGTACAATAAAAGGTGTATGTATCAAGAAGAAAAAAGGTAGTAGTACAATGTAGGGCTAAGGAATCATTAACTCTCTTTGGATTTGGAATCAGATAGCACTTGCTGTAAAGTTCGTCAAGTGCAATCATAATGGCCCAATTGAAACAATATTTATATAACTTACTGTAGGCACGTGAGTTAATTTACATATATATACTCCTATATATGATGGTTTATACATCTTGCTATTAATTATCCTTTTAAATACTTGGCCGGGTACTCGTAAAGTCAAGTCGACTTATCATTTTATTTTCTTTTTCAGGAGAGTTTTGGGTTATTCAATTTTGTACATAGTACAATTGAAAAGGTAGTTAGTTTTCTGTTCCAGCAGATTGAGAAATGTAGCAAATACTTGTTTTTTTGCGATCGAATTCCATGTCTTGTAGTACATATGAATTTAATTAATTTTTGTCCTTTTGCAATTGGCATCCAGTTGTTGTTTTGTTGGAGTGATGCGTATGCTGCAGTGTGTTCGATCCATCTCTCATGCAGCAACCACCCATTTGCATGCAGCACCGACAATATTGATCTAGCTAGTATGCAGTGAATAGTTTGTGCAGCCTTCCAGCACATGATTTTTAAACTGGCAGGTATCTCTTTAATTTTGACCAGGTACCGAGTACTATATACACACCTTCTGAATATATCAATTTTAGAAAACATGTAAAATGCTTATATTTTAGAATGGAGTTAGTATATGCGATAACAATATCTAAGTGTACATATCCATATTTACAAAATCTATTTAATGGGATGGGATAGATTTTCATTTAGCACTGAATAAATATATTTCTTAACATTAGGAAGTTGCTGTGCTAATTATATTTATAGGGAATTTCTATACCATAAATTTGTGGTACCTACTGGGTACATATATTTAGAATTAAGGTATCATAAACTAATTAATAGAAAAAAAAAAGGTGTTTTCATGCGCATGAGATCGATGTTGCTACTGTTATAGTAACATTTATGCATGGCTAGCTACAGACATATGTTCTAGAGAATTCCCCACTAGCTATATAGCAAAAACAAAAATAAATATGAACATATATAGATGAGATCAGATCGATGTTGCTACAGTTTGTGCATCGATTTGCATCTAGCTTAGATTGAATTCAGGTCCACCACACGGCCGGCTGGTCGCGACAAGGATCCATAGGCCATTATGATGATCAGATCTCTTGATATCTCTGGCAGATATACATTTGTGCAATGTTGGCTACTAGCTAAGCTAGCAAGCTACCATCTATCAAAGCTTCTCAGTCAGCTAGCTTATTAGGAAGGCATATATATGCCACAAACAAAAGCATACATTGTGGTATATAGGATGGTGCATGACTTTCATTGCATTAGGTGAGACGTGGCCTTTTTTGGGGACAGTAATATCTTCAAGTGAACTCAATACCACTCACACACTTCCCATCGGTTTCTCGCAAATTATATATAGGTACCGTGCTCCTGTCCCTATTCCGAATAAATTGTAGGTGTGTCTTAATTTATGTACGTTATTTCTAAAAAAGAAGAGAAATTTTAACTTAATTTTATGCAATTACATGAGTTTAAATCTGATCTAAATTTTGAACTTATAACTTCGGAAATTTAATTATAGGCTATTTTCACCGAATCAGGTCAGTGAAAATGTATTATGTTTTTTCATTGGTACCCCAAGCCGGCAGGATGCATGAGGGGACATGACTATATATAGATATATACATATTTGGCAATTCTTTGGTAAGTTCATTTTAGGCAAATCAACTGTGAAAAGGTTGAACTTGCCATCATGTATGGGCAATACATAGATATGCTGAACTTGTTGGTCATGCTTTTCCCAACACAGAAGCTCCCAACCACCATATATATAACCTTAGACTGTAAAACAGTCAAAATATGGTGGAGGAGAGATGGCTAGCTTTTCCCTATGTATGCCATAGGTCCATGTCCAAGACACAACTAATTAACTAAGTGAGCTCACTAATGAATTAAGTAATGGAAACTAATTAAGAAATGGAACCTTAAGCAGCAACAAAATCACGCAGAGAGTGAGAGAGAGAGGAGAGAGGTAGCCCCCTTAATCATGGGGGGTCACCCATGATGTAACACTTGGACGGACACCCCTCACCTACACCAATTTGTCACAACAACAACAACAAAGACCTATTGGAATCCCGACATCCAAACTACTGTCCGTAGCTCTAAAGCTCCTTTCACCTACCAATATTTTTGCGCTCTGCAACGATTATAATTGATCATCTACTTAAGCTAGCAACAAGCTCCAGGGTAATTAATATAAAACGCCACTCGATTCCAGATTCATGCACTAACTAGATTAGCCAGATCTAGGCATGCAATGTAATTAAGTGGCTGTTGACAATAAGTTAGTAGAAGTAGCAAAACCACCCTTCCACACACCCTGCTGGCCTGCCCTTATTTATGCATGCCACTTGTCCTAGAAACTTGTTCTCTAGTCCATGTATTTTTCTCAGTTGAGTTAGTATTGTTGCACTAATTTTCTTTTTTTTTCTAAAAAAACTACTATATCTATCTGTATATATTGATACCAGGAAGATATATTTATGTATATATATACCGGGGATAATATTTAATATTATGTGTAATATTAATGTATTTCTCACCACAAAACAAATTAATGTGCTTCTCCCCACAAAACAAAATAATGTATTTCCCCACACAAAAACCAAATTAATGTACTTCCATTATGGAACTTGGCAGCGACAGTCTCTCACAAGAACATGATGCATATTATTCTAGCCGTGTTGGGCCCGACACTACGAAATTTCGTGTATTGTATATATACTTTTGCATATATATAGCTGTAGCAACTGAAAACTTAATTTATATTGTTAATATTTGCTTAGAATCTTGTTAATCCTATTATAGCTCAGTGGTTAAAATTGTTTGTTTCTATCAAGAGCCGTGAGGCCTCCCGTGACCCACAGTGTGGGGACTACTAAACTAACAAAGCTAATAACTCTAGTTAATTAAGAAACTCTCAAAACCGCGACGAATCGAAAACAGTAAACCAACAGACATTGTTCCACACTCATTCACAGAAAACAAACATGGAAAAAAACAAAAAACATAAAGACAAGGCAAAGACAGTGAAAAATAAAATAAAATAATTAAGCAGGGAGCTAGGTATGCATGACATACCTGTGAATCATCCTCAAGACTCAGCTTGTTAACCAGGTACCTCATCACTACTCTAACTGTCATCCTCCCATCTCTGTTATTTGGCCACCATGCACACAACATGTGTACGCACATGCATGCACACAAACACCAAGTCAATGTGGCGTCATCAAAACACATAATAATCCATCACCAACAAGACCAAAAACAAAACTATAAAAGTAATTAACTAATTAATTAAAGCTCTAAATTCTTTTTAGAACCACAGTACCAACGCAGGCGCTCGATCACATAACCAAGAAACTGATCAAGTCATTAACTTGTAATAGCTAGATGAGATGCATGAGAATAATTACTAGTAGGAGAGGAGGAGGAGGAGTAGGAGCTAATAACTAACCTAACCCTCAAGAAGCTCCGGGGAATCTGCGGCAATGGCGGCTCCCTCCTCCTGCATATATGGATCAACGGCAACCGCATGAACTAACCACCCACATTGCCTAATTAACCCACGCACGCATATGCATGGAGATCGTCATCCATGTTACTCACTGGTTCTGCGCCGCCCGGAGCACGAACCACGTGCCGGCCTCGTGCGCCGGCGGCGGCGGCGCCGCCGCCACCACCGCCCCCACCGCCGACGCCGACGCCGACGCCGACGACGAAGGCCCTGGACCTGGATGGAGCACGGACAGCCGCAGCTCCGGTAGCTGCGGATCGGCGGCGGCCGACGACGTCGACGTGCCTGCTGCCGCCTCATGGACGTCGGTTCTTGGCCGTTTACGGCGTGACGACGACGGCGAGCCCGGCGACGGGCCGAGCCCGAGCTGCAGGGACAGGCCGCCGGCGTCGGTGCCACCGCCGCCGCCGCCGTTGCTGCTACTTGTACTGGGCTCCTGGTGGACGACGTCGCGAGGCGGCGGCGCTGGCAGCTGCGGCGGCGGCGTCTGCTGCTGCGCCGTTATTATCTCGGGTTGCTCGGGATGCTGCTGCTCCTGCGGCGGCGGCGGGGCGGCGGCGGTGTCCTTGCTCTGCCGGTCGGGGTGCGAGGGGTCCTGTGCCATGGACCTCAGGACTACGACGTCGCTGCGCCGGCAACAGCACCACGACGACGACGGCGATGATGGCGGCGGCGGGTGTTGGTTATTGCTTCTTCTTCTATCGATGAGCTGGAGGCGGCGAACGTCGACGGCGGCCGGCCCATGGGCGTGGCGGTGCGGCCGGAGCAACGTCACCATCCTCTCATACCTCCTCCTCTCTTGTGGCGTTGCGCCGCGCCGCGGCCGACACCACCATGGGAGGAGAAGAGAGAGGAAGAAGAAGGAGGTGCAAGACAAGGAGAAGAAGAAGAAGAAGAAGAAGAAGAATGTTCAAAGGAGAAGAATGGCTTTCATATATAGGTAGACAAGCTCATTTAATGTACACACACTAATCACTTTTTTAATCTCTCTCACTCTCAGTAATAAACCAGTAATTAAGTGCTAATTAAGTGGTAATAGGGTTGAGAGAGAGAGGGGGAGAGAAGCTGGTAAGACGTCAACGGCGATTGCACAGTGCCCAACTTTGATCCGTGGATGGAAGTGAATGGATGGATGGATGGATGTACAACAAGACAGGAATAATTTGCCCATTCTTTATGGGAAAAGGGCATATATTGTGCTGAGCTGAGGTCATCACATGCCATGAACTATAGTGCCATTTGTGCTGTGCCTCTGATCATGACTACTATTAGTTTATGGTTACCAACACATACTATGTGCACATCTGCTAGCTTGTGTGCCTGCTTAAATTGTGTGGTTTTAATTAACATATTACATTATCAGGCAAGTAACTGCTCAGTAACACCATAAAGATCATATATGTGAGCTAGATCATAAATATATAACATTGATATGTGACTTTCTTTATTGAAAAAAGAATAACACTGATGTGTAATCTGCTCCTCCGGCCGAGGATTCTATATATTTTGTCGTAGTCTCATTTTGCACATAATCTCATTTATCAAAGAATAATTAATTAATTAAGGTCTTTATTTCCTGTTCTATCCATATTAAATATGTTTAAACTTTGGTGTTTCTCTCACGTAGAAATTAAACAACAAATAGCAACATTAACTATTGGGTAAACTCGTCTAAAATATTCACTAGTAGTACTCTAATGACCAAAAAATTTTCATCCAACCCACAAAATGTTACATCGAAATATGAACTGGAGGGAGTGAATTTTTCATGTTTGTAGTGTGTAACTCTGGACTCGATCGAACTATATATTAGGCTGAGTTGTTCTTCTAGCGCGCTACGGTATACCACTAGCGCACGCTTTTCAAACTATTACACGGTGTATTTTTTTGCAAAAAGTTTCTATACAAAAGTTGCTTAAAAAATCAAATTAATCCATTTTCGAAAAAAAATTAGCTAATACTTAATTAATCACGCGCTAATGAACCGTTTCGTTTTCGTAATTACTGTTGGCGTTGGGAGCTGAGAGTAAAGCCTAAAGCCTAAGTCAACACAAATGGTTCGCGACCGTATGTGATAACACATATCACGGACGGTTCTGTTGCTACAAACCTTCAGTTATTGCTACTCTAATAGTGATGCTCTGCTGATGATGGGGGCACACTTGGATGAGAGCATGAGACAGTGCTCACTGCTCAGGGATGATGCATGATGAAATGAGTTGACCCTAGATGAACACATAGATCTAGCTAGCTCTAGTAGCAATTAATTGTAGTAAATTAATTATAAGTACTAAGCTAATTGAATCAAAACCGTCTGCATTAATTATCTCTTTATTTAAAACTATAAGAACAATATACCTACAAGAAAGAACAAAAGGATCTAAGCTATCTCTTCTCTCTTGTCCAACTAAAATAACAAAAGAAGTGGATCTAAACCATCTCCCTCTCTTTTCAACTAAAGTAAAATAAACTATCCCCATTTCTTCTACTTGTATATATAGGACATATATAGATATAGTCCCAGATTAATGATCATATTTTATAAACTTTGTTTATTTTTCTAATAATATATTTATAAAATTATTAAAAAAGAGAATTACATGAAAGTATTTTTAATGAATCTAATAGAAAAAAGTATGAATTACCTCCTGGACTATCATGATCGATCGAATTACATCCCTGAACTCGAATACCATATATTCTACACCCCGTCATTAACTATTGAAACCAGACAAATACCCCCCTTCCTGACTCAATCCGGAGTGGTTTTGGTCCTATGCGGCATATACGTGACAGTTCAGTCAGCAATTCTTTAGAAAAATTTAGTGGGATCCACTTATCAGATCTCTCCCTCTCACCTCTCTCTACCTCTCGCCGTCGCCGGCCACCACTTGGCTCCCTCTCACCACGTCCTGCGTAGGGATCCCGCCTCTATTCGCCTCCAAGGCCTCCGCATGGCCCCCTTCGTTCGACGCCGCAACTGGGTGGTCTCCCTTTTCCACCATGGCTGGCGAGGTGAGGTGGGGCGGCGCCATGGTCCCTCACCATGCTCACCTTCTTCGCCTCCTGCACCACCGACCAATAGGACTGCGTCATCGTCGTCTGGATCGACGGCTCCGAGCTCCTCTGGACCACCACTGCAGAGCTGCGTGCCGAGGAAAGCTGAGGATGAGACGTGCGCACAGAGGCCGCTGAGGTCAGGGAGGACGGGGAGAAGCGGCGGAGGTTGGGGATAAGACGCTCGATGGCCGACTGTCTTGGGGAGGATGGAAAGGGCAGCGGCAGCAGTCAGGGTGGAGGGCGAGGTCGAGAAAATGTCGCCGAGGAAGCTTGAGACGGTGGCGGTCTTGTCACTTCCTTCCGGCGAGCTCCATCTCCGCCACCACTTCAGCAGCCTCCATGCAAGCTCCGGTTCCGCTGCCCTCCGCAAGCGACGTTGAGCTTCGCCACTGGTCGCCGCCTCCAACGCCCTCACCAAGCTTGAGACAGCGACGGACTCATTGCTGCCTTCACGCGGGCTCTTGCTCTGCCACTGCTGCAGTCGCCCCAACTCCTTCACCGAGCTCGGTAGATGCCGGTCACCACCTCTAGGGCCCTCAGCAAGAAGATGGATCCAAGAGAAGAAAGAGAGGGGAGGGGGTGTAGGATCAAGAAGGCTGACTAGAGGGGGTGAATAGGCGGTTTTAAAACTTTTGGCTAAACCAAGTTATATATGCGGAAGAGTAAATCAAAATGATTTTTCACAATTCAAAGCATAAATCAACTAGTCTCAACTAAGTGCACAAAGAAGCTAGCCTATGTTGAGGTTTGCAAGCTTAGGGTGATAATAGAACAAATAATTTCTAGTATGTTAACTTGCTCAAAGTAAATTGGCACAAATGTAAATTGCACAAAATAAAGGAGACAAGAGACAAAGAATTTTTTCACCCGATGTTTGGAAGCTTGTCGGCTTCCTATGTCACTGTTGAGGCGAGCCCAACTTCATCGCTCAAACCACGAAGCCACCGAACCCCTTCGTCAAGAGGCGGGCAAGGTGTGAGCCGGCCCCGAAGTAGACTACCAAGCCTCTATCACTATGGTTGTTCTTCCTCCAATTCGTAGATGGTGAACACCAAGCCACTCATAATCAACTCCGGGCCTCCTCCACAACCTTCTCAGAGAGGTCACCGGCAACTCCTCCAAGCCTTCTAGGAGGTGGCAACCTCTAAGAGTAACAAGTCTAGCATGCTTGCGGAGGATGATCAAGTGCCACACTAGCTCTAACAATAAGCAATGCACTTGGATTGGCTTAACTCACTCTCTAACACCTAACTAGATAAATTAAGTGCACAAGGGTGTGAGAGCTCTTGCAAGGGTTCAAGATAATGCAATAGAGTGACAAAACCTTACTCTTGCTACTAGGGAGTGGGTATATATATCCCCAACCACCAAAACTAGCCGTTAAGGGCAAAATCCCAACTCACAGGTGTCGGTCAGTCAGATCGCCATAGGGTGGCCGGTCAGACCGGCCTCCAATGCAACGGCTAGAAAACTAGACGTTACAGTGCATTTAATGCACTCGTGGTCTAACCGCCATAATCCAGCCGGTTAGACCGTGATCGGCTCCGGCCAGACCGAGCTACCTCCGGTTAGACTGACTTCGACTCTGGCAGCACTGTATCGCCAAGGCGAGACCTCTCTTCAATTTCAGGAGTAGTGGTCAGATCGCTATGAGAGCTGCGGTCAGACTGGACAATACACTGTGGTCAAACCGACCATTAGTAAAACGGCAATTTCTCTTGACTCGGATGCCGGAATTTGACTTCTTGGACTCTATGGAAATATTCAAAAGTCTATCTGACCCATGAATAATCCATCCAAGAAATACAACATTTCTTAAAAAGAAATGGCTCACACTCCAAAGGATACTCCACCGGACAAAATCACATGAGGCTACCCATTCCTATAGGATGTACCCACTTCTCTCTTTGTTGGGGACTTGAGAAAACTCACTACACTTGGCTAGACAAGCCCACCAAATGCACGCACATACATATGAACTAATATGGCACAAGATCATCCACATGCTCAGTTCATAGGCCCCTCTTGATAGTACGGTGTCTATCTAGCAAATCCGGTCTACACCAAACACCAAGACCGAGAAAAGACTAAGAAAACATTCTTAGCTCCATTATACCTTTGCCTTGCGCCATCCAACTCAGGGCCAATGCTTGAGCCAAGATTAACACTTGTGACCATCCGGTTGAACCATGTTTATGCCGAGGTCTTGACCATCCTTTGTCAGAGCTTTCTTCTCATCACAAGCTTGACTTCATTATTGTCAACATGTTGATGTCCTTGGTTTGGTGACCATCAACCCATGGTGTCATCCATTTGCCTCATCACGGTGGGACCTATCCCTTTACACAGCTCAAAGAAAAACATTAGTCCCAACAAATTGGTTGTCATCCTCCACTTGATGACCAACTGGTTGCATATGAAAGATATGGATATGGATATGTTTCTTGAGTACTCATTAACACCACAAGTGTCGTATACTCGCATGCAAGCTCAAGTGCAAAGATCCAAAATAAATAATAGGTGAACAATATGGATTTAGAACATACACAACAAGTGTATACGATTTGCTCCCCCTAAATATATGCATACAAAATAATATTCATGAAAGACAAGTGTATGCATAAATAGAGAAGAACCAATGAGGTTTATCATATACACATAGAGAAGGCATGTAGCAATGATAAAGACAAGCATAAACATATATTCATGATCTCTATATTCTCAATGTAAAGAAAACTAAATAAGATAAGGCTCAAGTAAACATTAGTCTCACACTTATATAATCATAACATCGAAATCATGTATATGAACCTCTCAAAAACTAGGAGATAAGAAGTGATACATATTGCTTGATCTCCATGTATTGCATCCTTGTCATGATTAAGGTCCATCACCAAAGAATGCATATCTTCAACATCTCATTATCGGGAAATAACCTAGTTGACAACTTATGTAAAAGAGAGGTTAATCCCATAAACATCGGTTTATCATCTATCACCAAAACAACAATTACACAAATTGTTTAATCTAAGATCTTTTAATCTTTTCTCTCTTTGGTGATGGATAATTACCCGATATAAACAATATAGAGAAATGAGATGAAAGATGATTTCAAATCAAGATAGAGATCTTATAATAAATAAAATATAGAATAAGCTCCCCTCAAGATGTGCATACATATGAATATGAAGTAACACATATGCACATAATTAATTAAGATCAATGAGGGAGCTCACACTATTTTTTGGATCCACAAGAGAGATCAAGTTAGAATATGTGAAGTTTAATAAATACCTCTCATCATTTTCATTTTCATATCTAAATGAGACTAGTCAAAGAAAAGCTTATAAAAACTTTAATCTCATATCATTAGATTCATCATTAATCACAAAAACCAAATTAAGGCATTTGAACTTACAGGGGGGGAATTGAAGAAGACAAGATGGAGAGAGGTGGGAGAGGAGAGATCTAACAGTGGGCCCCACTGATTTTTTTAAAGAATTGTTGACTGAACTGCCACACGTATGGCACGTAGGACCAAAACCACTCCAGATTGAGTCGGGGGGTTATTTGTCTGAATTCAATAGTTGAGAGTGTTAAATGTTTGGTTTTCGAGTTCATGGGTGTAATCCGGCCGACCGCGATAGATCGGGGGTAATTTGTACTTTTTCCAATCTAATAATATATCATATTTCCTATATCTAAATCTCAATAATTTTTTACTCTCTCCATCCCAAAATATGACTTTGTTCGAACGGCCTAGCTGCAGCAGCGCTGCGGCTGCGCTGCAGCCAGCCAGCCAGCAACTACAGGAGTTGCAGCCATCCAGCAACAAGTAGTTGCGTCCGGCAGTCATGTGTTTGTGCAACCGAACGTCTACGCTAGCTGTACAGCACAGCTAAAACGCTACAACAATGGCCTACCGAACAGGCCCTATAACAACTTGTAGCACACAGAATTTATCTCAAAATATAATAATTTGTCCATCAACATTCTTTTCCCAATCAATCATAACCCTCCATCATTCTTTTTTTCACTTACCTACATCTCTCAACCAATCACAATCTTTCTTCATTGAATTCTACCTACTTTCTTAATAATCGTGTTCAACTCTAAAACTTTTTATATTTTGAGACGGAGGTAGTAAATATTAGTAGAGAGTCAAGATTTTGAGGTTTAATAAATTACATCCTAGCTAAGGTGTAATCTTTAAAAAATAAAGCAAGCCCTCTACCAAATCTATATGTATGCTCTGAAAGTCCCCTCATAAAGAAGTAGATTTTAGTATCCTACTAAAAAAGGAAATTGAATAAAAGGAAAAACTATCTTCTACTTTGGTAAAGACTTGAGACAAATGCTCAGGGCTGAGATGCCCAAAAGACTAATATTGATGAATGGAATTGTTGTTCCCGCTACTACTTGGATCTATTGGTCTCAATCCAATCTGGGATTGTATTTTATCCGATGAACTAAATTGTCTTTGGCTCGTTTGTCACGGCATTGATACTGCAGTAGGTACACCCGAGGCAAGCCCCAGACTTCAACTGTATACTGCGGCTAACAACAAATTATTTTTAGCCGTCATGCCCTTTCTTTCGGAAATCTCGGAAGTGAATGCAACGAAAAGACCCGGAAATAATGAATAATGAGAAAATTCATTTATAGACTCCTAAACTTGGATCTACAAAAGAATACATGGACCAAATTAATCTCCTCCTCACAGAAAGCCTGAGCTTAAGCAGCTCGAAACAGCTCTAACAGACAAATCAGTGGTAGGGCTCCTGGTCTCGCGTTGTGTAATAATGCAAGACAGTTTTTTTGTTAGATCTGCATGTGAATCATTGCTCACAGATTTGCCAAAGAAACCATGAATAGGAGTATATATCACTGGTGACGTTTAGTGCAATATATACATGGTAATCTCGCTTCATGCCTTCAGGTGATTTCGTAGACAGAAATTATCACTACAGAGAGCCACATCTGTTCTTTTTAGAACTCACATTTGTTCATATACATCCACTTCTGTCCCTTTGACTTTCCATGTAGAAGACAGAAAATAAATTTTAAAAATCAACTATCAAAAAACTGTAAAAGAAGTTCATCGGCTCAGTATAGAAAACCATTTTCTAAACAACTTTTAACTATGAAAGAGAGCTTTTCTTCTTAGAAACCAACTTGAATTCAAGGAATTACAAAAGCAATTTTAAAATAATTAGAATTTAACAAATAAAAGATAACTTCCAAATCTGGAATATATAAAAATGAAAAAAATGTTAAATCGACATTCAAACTCATAAAAAATCATAGAGAGAAGTGACAAAAGGAAAACTTGATGCGGTGAGACCAACGAACTTATAGCTATGTTGGGTCATCATCTTCGCCTTGCACTTCTAGGGTGGAAAATAGAACGAATTCGGATGAATAGAGTTTTTATCACATCGTATCCCATATTTTCTGAGCGAATTTAGAGTGGGTGCACCAAGTGTGTGGATACGGGTGTAGAGCAAATTGTTTCGAATGTCATAAATGGTATGTAGTCGGTGTAGACAAGGCATGGAATTAAACTAATTGAAATTGTTGGATGTTACGTGTATATACAATCAATACAACATTAAACTAGCAAAGGCAGAAGTGGGAACCCAGAGGGACGTTGCTTTGCCATTGTCGTGTGGGGTGTCGTCTTTTGCTGTGTTGTCATGGGGTGGAGGCATGAGTCATCTACATGCGTGTTTTTCAACTGTCAGCGCGGGGTGACTGTCAGCGCGCATCGCTCGCATGGTGGGTGTAGTAATAGCACATCATCTTAGCTTCCATCTACCGTCGGTTGTGGGTGGCAATGGTGTCGTTAGATGAACGGGTGAGAGATTATTGAAAGAAGTTGAGATGGTGAGATGAGAGCTAGGTTTAGGGGCGGAGCCATCTTCGAGCCACGCCTATAGGGCTTAGTTGTATTATTTTATCTTAATTCTCTATAAATTAAAAAAAAATCTGAAATTTATATCAAGAGTAAATTGCACCAGTTGTCCTTAAACTTAACAGGTTTCATCTAGGTCCACAAACTTGTAAATCGCGCATCGAGATCCCTTAACTTGGTTTACTATACCATCCCGGTCCAAAGCCTCATTTGACCTTGGTCTTGCTTACGTGGCATGCCATGCCACGTGGATAATGGCATGCCACATTTTATTTTTTATTTTTATATTTTCTCCCTTCTTCCTCCTTTTTTTTCTCCCTTCTTCTTCCTCTCTCCCACCGTCGGCAGCCATCTTCACCGGGCATCGGTCCAGCCTCCCTCACCGAGAGGATTGTGGATCCAACCGACCTCCGTTTGCCGCCAGCTTTGGCAGGCGTGGATCCAGCCGGCCTCCGCTGACCGTTAGCCTTGTCGGGCATTGGTCTGGCCTCCACCATCGAGGGGACGACAGATCCAGCCGGCCTCCGTCGACCGCCAGCCTCACCGGGCGTGGATCCAGCCTCCCCCACCGAGGGAATGGTGTGAAGACTGCCGCCCTAGCCGTCTCACACCATCGACCCAACCCACTGTCGTCCCCAGAACTGGATCTGGCTGCCAAGCTCGATGGGGGAGCCACCACACTGCTTGTTGCCATTGCATCCATGCCATCTTTGTCGTCTCCCAACTTAATTCTGCCATGTCATCATCCACGTGACATGCCACGTAGGCAAGACCATGGTCAAACGAGGCTTTGACCAGAATGATACAATAAACCAAGTTAAGGGACCTTGATGTGTGATTTGCATGTTCATGGTCCTAGGTGAAACTTGCTTATAAGTTTAAAAACCGCTCGTGCAATTTACTCTTATATCAAAATTACATGGAGTTATTGTCCTAGGCCTGGATCCGCCACTGGCTAGGTTAATTGTTGGATTAATTGCGCCATTCAGTTTATTAGGGGGCTAAGGAAGTTGGATTATCCATCAAACAATGTACCGAATAATCTAAACAAAATATCGGATAATACGCATCCAGTGTGTTTATTCAAATCCAATGCACACCATACATACTATCTGATCTGTTTTTCATCCCTCCCCTTTTGTACGCATTATAGGGGGGGGGGGGGCGATTGAAGAGGATATGGGAGGAAAAAGAAAAGGATTGATGGCTGAGATTGTCTTTTAATCCGACGTCTCGGGGGGATAGGCTTCAATTCATGCAACGAAAACGTCCACGAGGTTTCTGTAAATTGCGCATTTATGCTTAATTTCCCCTTATTTTTAATTAATTTGTCTCATGTGTTTTGTTTGCTTGTGACTACATGGATGGGACACACGGGCTGTAATTAACCAAGTTAATTAATGATCGATCGATGGGCCTGTGCATCGCATTGTACGTTCGTACGTTGCACCTATATTGATTTTGTAGTTATGTGAGTGCATTGCATGGTTATTGCTTAAACCCTTACTGTGGGATGAAACACAAGTTTGGAAGGTGATTGGCTGCTTTCGCAACGTCGTAGCACGCTTGTTTTCTCACCTCAGATGGGAGTACGTACGGTGTGCGTGCAGTGTGATGTTGCCCAATTAACTGGGATCCACGCTATATTCCTTCCTTCAGGGTCCTCACCATCCTTTTCCTTTTGAATAAAGTCCAAATACCCTCCTAAATATAGATAAAAGTCCGTCTAACACCATAAACTTTAAAACCGAACATTTAACCCCATAAACTTTACAATATCATTTATATAACACTCTAAGAAGATGGTTTTGTATAGTGGTTTCTATCTAATTTGTATATAAGTTGGATAAGTTCGATCATGTGACATACATATTAGACATATATATTAAAATCTCCACTTAAATCTTTCTTTTTATCTCTTGTTAGCTCTTATTACAAACAAGTATGAACACAATAATAATATGGTATCAGTGTATAAGTATAAATTGATTACTTTCAACTAATGATATGCAAATATATTATATTAGTTATTCAAAGTTGTTTGTTTAAGCTTTCAAAATATGTAAAACCACCATCCAAAACCATTTTAGGGGGTAATATGAACGGTGTTACAAAATTTAGGGGATTGGATGTCTGGTTTTAAAGTTTAGGGTGCTAAACGAACTTTATCCAAAGTTTAAGGAGGTATTTGAACTTTTTCATTTCCTTTTCCATGCCATATATATGTGCAGCCTCTCCACGTGGTATGAAAAATCGGACAGCTGAGATAAATTCGTGGGCCAATAATAATTGTTGGTATATACTATCTTCGTTCCAGAATATAAGTATTTTTAGAGTTGACACGGGTATTAAGAAAATACGTAGAATTAAATGAAAAAGGTTGTGATTGGTTTAAAAGTAAAGGTAGATAGAAAAATTGAATGATGGAGGATTGTCATTGGATATGAAGAGAATATTGGTGAAGTTATTATATTTTGAGACAAATCTTGAATGCTAGAAGTTTATTTTGGGACTGATGGAGTACTTCACATCATGAGTACATAATGTTTGATTGTTTTTAATGACTCGGATCATAATTGTTTATTAGGATACACTTATGAAACATAATAAATTTTTAATATTAAAGTACTTTTAAGACAATATATGCATAGCATGTTTTTTTAATTTTTCAACTAATAAGTATTTTTAAGATTTAGTGATGACCAAAATTTTAAAAGTTCAGCCGGGAAAATGACGACGATATATATATTTGGTACTGGAGGGAGTATACAATTTTCTGCTGCTACATTTCTTTTCAAATTTTGTTCTCTATGTTTTGTAAGGTTCCACCTATGATAAAAATTCTATCCTTTTGTCATGTCATAAATTTTGGTTGATACATATGTAAGTGTACTAATTCAGAATCTAGTGGTTGATAAGAATAATGAGCTATAGATAAGGGGAAAAAAAGAGAAATATCCATGCATCTTATTAATTAGACGAGACCCCACAATATTACTCATCACATTAATTCAATCCACAGTAGAAATTGATGAGATAGTACGCATCATGCATCGCGAGTACGTGTACGTACGTGATTGAGCTATAGGCGTCTGGATGCACTGCAGTGCCGATATTAGGTCCATGTCACGTCATTTCGATTGATGAGAGAGAGAGAGACTGAGAGCAATCTGGAATGGAACTGCAAAACTATAAAGGTTTTGGAACGGAATCTGCAAGCATCCTTTCAGCTGATGGCCACTGCATGCAGTAGTACGCACCCAACACCCGCCCACTTGATCATCTTCGTCTGGGCAATTGTCGGTCGTCCCAAATTTGTGCAATGTTGCGGATGGCCTACAGAGTGAGATAAATGCATCATTCTAAATGTGTGTACATGTTGCCCAGAGAGCGAGATTTGTAGAATTATCATAAACTTAGGCTGTGTTTTTTCTCTACTTTTCTAACTTTGCTCCGCCGTTCGCCACCACCAAATATGGCGGTTGGGGGCCGGATCCGCCCACCAAGCGATCTGGGGTGTTCAGATCCGGAGGCCGATGCCGATGTTAGCCGAGGAGACGGAAGGGGTCGACGACACTGTGGAGTTGTGCCCCTCCGCAGCCACGATTGCCTCCTTCGGCCCGTCACAGATGGACCGTCTAAGATAAGCAGATCTGGCATAGTGAAATCAATTTTAATTTCACACACACACATACGTGGATATAATTTATATTCAGATCCATATATAAAAGTAAACTTATTTTGGGATGGAGAGAGTACTTCTCATCTATAGTGATATTTGCGGTTTACACTCAAAACCTTATAAAGTATTAATAGATGCAAAAATAAAGATTCGATATGTGAAAAAAATGATATAGCAGTAGATCTGTCTTGGAAAATATTCTACATAATTTGTTTAGTAATTTTATAAAGATATGATTAGAGAAGGAACGAGCAAACATGTACATAAGAAACTATGTCAAAAATTGGTCCTAAAAGCCTGGAAAGATTCAAAATCATTTACCCACACTTCAGGCAAGTTTTAGCTAGAAATGAACTTATAATCTGTGAGGCAGAGCCCCATTTAGAACAGGTGATTGAGAAAACATAGAACAGGAAAAAGGTAGGCAGACTCTCAATCCATTGTTCCAAATAACTAAATAGATTTTCTCATAAAATTCAGATCCTACAAAATTCCTTTAAAGATCCTTTGTTCCAAAAGGGGCCTAAACCATTGAATTCCCTTAAAGCTCTATTTTCCACTCTGCAGTGCCTCTATTTCTGGAGTTCTTGGAGGACTTTTGTATGGCCGCCCCCATGGAGTCTGCAACTGTGAAAGTACAGGTGAAAAGTTCCAATTGCTCTTTATTTTCAAATGTTAATTTTCTTGAAACATTCGAAGATATAAACAATCGAATTTCGAGCCAAATGGCATATTTCAGCTATAATTTCGTCCAAGTTCTGGAACTGAAGCATTGTCCGGTACATGCCTACATGGACTTTGCACATTTCTTAATTAACTCTTTTCCTCAACTGACATATCGGAATAGAATTGCCATTATCTATTGCAAATAAAAAGAATTACATGCATTGGATACGTTACTTAATTTCATGAATCATTGTTTGCAATACCGATGAAGAATGCACATCGGTTATGTACCTAAATTGGTTATATATACATTTTTCGAATGCACGTTTTCTCTCCCTGAAAAAAAAAGAATGCACGTTTTGTATTATTGATCATGATAACACATATGCCTAACTAATTCAAAGACTCGTTGGCTTCATGGCAATTATCAGCAAAGTATCATTTGAAAAAGGAAAAAAAAAAGGAAAAACGAGTAGTCAACTTACTAGTGCATGACATGGGGAAGTCCACTATGCTGTACAGAGAGAATAATGCCAGCTATTTTTGCCTCCACAGCTGAATTTTGCAAGCTTCTGTTGTGTCACAGCTGATAGCCTACTACCTAATTCTCCAGGATTATGCACTTTGAATTTTTTGACCTTGTGCTAATCTTCGGGTTTTCCTAGTGGAACGCTCTGTTCCTTGTCAAATGCTTGCTGATAATGACGTTAGTACAACTTTGAATTGGTTGGGTTTTTCTGACCATTTGGTCAAAGTTTTTTTTCCACGATTTGGGTAGTCACTTTTGGTGATGTCTCAATGTTGTTTCTTGTTTACCAACTGAGATCCTTTTGTCAGAGATTTCTTTTTAAATTATATGCTGTAAAGAATTTAAATTCAGAAAGTGTCCTGCTTTTTTTTCTTGTTTCATTCGAAAGCAGGATTATCTCAATGTTGTATTCCTTCAGAGCTCATATTTTGCAAACAGTTTCATTCAGTTAATCATTGCGATACTTGCGTAAGATGTTCAGTTATACAGGTTCAAGATCCCTTTGAGGCAGAGAATGTATTTCATCAATTACTTTCTTGACTCTTTGGAGTACAGTAATTCATTATAGGGATGCTTATCTGTCATTGAATTTATAAAAAAGATCCTTTGATGCATTCAGTGGGTGAGAGATACTCATCGGCCGTAGATGGTGGTGTTCTGATGTCTGTTTGATACTGTTGGTGCCCCTTTACTCTTTCTTGTTTTGTTAGGATGTTGAATGACATAATGTGATTGCTTCACTACGGTTCGTTTGGTGGCACCAATGTGTCAAACTATTTGCGTGGCATCCTTCAAACATTTAATTTTTCTCTGATAGGCAATCCAAAACTGTTCAAGAAAGTGTCCATCAGAGAATATTTGCCTCAATAACTTGGCCCATTAAATGAAAATGCATTAGGCTTGAAAGACAATTCACTCGTTGGGAACGGCACTATAGGTTTATAGGTTTAAGTGCGAGAAACTAAATACTAAAAAAAAAAAAAAGAGAAGCAAAGATGGTCATAGTAAAGCTCTATGTAGTTCCTATCCACAGAATGAATTATTTCATATGTACTGTTCTGTTGCCATTTCTTTTACATGCATACTGAAATATATGAATCCTACTACTACCAGCTTTATTCCAACTTACCAATATTTTGTTTGTATATGTCCCATGAAATCTAGATATATGAATATGATACATAGTAATTAAGTGCAATTTGATTTTAGTAGGATGACATTTTGCAGCTGCAATAGTAAGTTAGGGAAATTATCAGTTGTTTCAGAAACCAGAACTAGACTATCAATTTAAGAAATTTCAGGATAACATCTTATGCTCCTTCAATGATTTATAATGGCCTCTTAAATCTATGACTTGTTTACAGGAAATAATCTGTTACCCACTGTCTACCTAACTAACTGTGTTGAATATGAGGTAACCATGCAGAAGTGCAGAAACTGTTCATAATCTAGTTTTTCAGACCCTGCATGAAAGTGACTTTGTGCTATTAATGCCATATACTTTTGGAAAACCTGTTTAAGGAAGTGCTTAAATGTTGTTAGTGATGCCTTTTGGTTACAGCAGTTGTTTTTTTAATCTAGATTGTTGACCCTAGCCCTCTTGGTTTGCTATCTGTCAATCTCACTGCTGGACTTAATTTGACATGAACTGAGTAGTCAATTTATAGTGTAGCTCTTAAATTTAACATGGGTATGATATACCACATATATGTATACTTGATTTGTAGTGCCTCTCAATGTAATGAGTAGAGTGTTCTTAGTTGATCAATTTTGTAGATGCTCTTCTCAATCTCACAGTGCAATTACCATGACCCTAATTGTTTCAAATATTACCTGAAATGCATTATCTGTAGTGTTACCAAAATGAAACCATATAATAATCTGTCCTTCCTACCATGCATATGCTTCACACTTTGCTGCAGAAATGTCGTTTTCTCTCATGTCACATTCTTTATGCACTTGCACGGGTACCTGACAACCCTTGAAGACATTTCAGCCATTTTCAGGTTAATTTCCGGTCAATAGCACCATTAAGCCTGACCGTCCTATCAGGTAAATGTCCTTCTCCTTGCTGCATCCCCAGTTGCACCTGGAGTGCTGCATTGGGGAATCTGAGAATGTCTTGTGCCTTAAATTAACACCATATCATCCGTCGGTGCGACGTCGATCGTCACGAAGCGCGATCAACGACCGTACCTTTGATGATGGATGCCCAAGTACTGGTTTCTGTTCATGTTCTTGGGGGTGGTGGTTGAAAATCTCTCAGAGAGAGGCACACAGACCTCATGGCAGCATGTCACCTGTTCATCTCTCTTTTAGGAACATCTTGTTCTACATACTACATTGCTCAATTCGCGCGATTCGATTTATCTGCGGTTTCGCTTTCGGAGAAGGCGTCTGTTTCGATGATCATGCCTTGTTCTCCTCTTGCAGCTGCTGGGGTGCCTTGACTTGCTAGGAATAGTTTGCAGCTCCTTTTCCATGGATGCTGACCTCCTACTGTCCCTTAGCTGCACTCCCTTTCCATGATGATGACATGCTACTTGAACACTTTTCATCAGAGTATCAGATTCTGCTGCAAGGTGCTTCCTCTCTGTGTGCCACCTTGCAGCAACATTAGGTTACTCACCCCAGTGCATAAAATCTATACGATCTTGCAAATTGTGTTTTCCTTTCTGAGCTCGATGTCTCTCGGACAAGTTGGGCCGAATCGGTGTTATTTACCTTATCTTTTTTGGGTAAGGAAAGGAAGAACTTTGAAGCCAAGACAGGGTAATATAGAGTAGTAGGAAAGTGGAGCTGTTGCATCTCCAAACAATTTGAACTTGTGTTTCTACTTTGCCGGCATGAAAGAAATTTTTAAGCAAGTTTATCATGAAAGCCCCGGTATTGCAAACGTGGACCCTTTTTATCTAACAGACTCAGTGATCTTTTTTTTTCGGAGCTTCGAAAATGGTTGAGTGGTATGGTTACTGGTAAGAAGGCTATGAGTTCAAATTTGAGTAAAAAACTATCAAATCTTGGGATTTCAATTTTTGTCCAATTAAACCAGTAAAAGAAGGTGCAATGGAATTTCAGTAGAAGAATGCAAGAAAAAGAAAGTTCTACAGGGTGCAGAATATAGGCTTCCTGCTGGTAGCTGCTGCACACAATGTCATGGGACTGTTCATGTGCTAGTTCATCAGGGAAAATGATAAGACATCTGCACCAATTATTATGAGTGCCTATCTAACTTTGCATGTTCCTGTTTACATTTTTATTTGCTTTTCATTTTTCATGAAATACCAACAGCCTAATCAATGCCTGAAGTCTGAACTCTGTTCTTCTCTACGTTATTACTGTTTCAACTGGATGGCACAGTGTTATTGATGGTTTTCTCTATTTGTTAATCTGAATCGCTACATAATTGTCATCCTTTTCTTAAATCTCCTCCATTCTGGCACCATCAAACCAAAATCTCTTTAGGAGAAAAAACAATCCAAAAGTAAAAGTTAATTTGAAAAGAAACAAATATGAAAAACAATATGTTACACACATCAAAGGACAACTTAAATTGTGCGCATGAAGACGTAGGTAGATATTGTGTCATACTGTCATAAGCGAAGGATCAACCAAACGCCACTAGCTAGATAGGAGCATCATCAACTTCACCTAACAAAGAGGCAACAGTATCACCGGTGGAGATGATGGATGATGAGTAGTAGTAGACAGGCAGCCTTCCAATGGCTAATGCACACAATTATAGCATAATTAACATCACCAAAAGAGCCATGACAAACCTGGAGAGGAATCATTTGGTAATTGGAGGAGGGTTCATGAGGAAATATGCCAAGTTTTCCTTTTCTTCCTCTCTTTTCTCCAGAAAATATATGGTGTGATTTCTCCTTTTTGTTATTTATATGTGATGCATAGACCAAGAACAAAAATAAAGGGTAATGTTCTACATTTCTTTTTTTTGCAAAATATTTTTCTAATATAAATATTGTAGTGTGTTAAGTAGCATTGTATTTCTATTACATTGAAGACACATTGCATTTTGTGCCCAATTTTTATGCATTTGAGTACATGATGCAGACTACAAATACAAAACATACACCCACGGTGTTCTAGTAATTTTTATTTGCCAGATCTTTCTAAATAAATTTTTGAAAAGTAAACTATCTTGTATTTCTTTTCGAAATAAACATTCCACACCATCACAAATGCAGTTTGGGTAGGCCAAGATGAAGAGGGTTTATTATTCAACACTATCGGATTATAGGATATAAGGGGTTTAATTTCAATTTTTTTATAAAAGATTTATAGTATAAAAAAGTGGTGTTCTAGATGGTACCTAATTCTGAGGCATGGAGTACTAGGGATGCAAGGGTACAAGTACAAAATGTGTAATAAGGCACATGAGGCCGGAGAAAGTGGTTGTGCACTTGTGATGGGATGTTCGTTAAAACTTAAAAGTTGTGTCGCCTTAATATTTATTTATTTATTTAGCACTTCATTGAGGGCATATCTTAATGTTAATTATTTGTATAGTCTCACGTGCTGCTTACATAAATAATATAGTCCTTATTAAGGGAATGATAATGATATATGTGAGATGTCATTAGCTAAGCTATTAAATACAGGGACTTGGCTCCTCTCCAAAAATATATATATATACAGCGAGATTGCTGCCAAAATTCTAATCATGAAATTATATTTCATTGCTTTAATCACGTGTTTTCAGTCTATAAAGTATAAACAACAGCCAAAAGAAATTTTATTCGTTCAGTCTCAAAATAAATTGAGTTCAAAATTTGTTTCAAAAGCCCTTAGTCCATAAATTAGGAAATTTTATTCGTTCTGTCTCCTTTACTCGTACATCGATACTACTTTTCTATTAATAATAAACACTTTGCCTTTTTTTTACACCACTAACTTTTTCTTGGGATGTGATGGTTCGATTTATCTTGGGACTGAGCGGTATCTCTGAATCAAAATGTTCATCTTAGTGTAAATTGGACTGCCCAACTTCTTTATTTATATTAAGGGGACATGGTTTCTCTCGTATATATACTCCGATAGTTCTATTTTACTTATTTTTTATATATGTTTCATTAGACATGGTTCATTATTACATTTACAATATTATTAAAATGAAATACAAAAGTATTTTTATAATAAACTACTAATATATGTTTATAGATTAATTGTGATATTTGTTTGTATGCATTCATTCTAAAGCTCAATTATACATATATGTTAATATTACTTGCACTAATTAATCAGTTAGTATTTTTTTTCTAAAACGAATTGCACACAATGTACAAACCGCATGCTGTTGCTATGTTTGGAAGGTGGAGTTAGAATCTTCTCCTCGCATGGAAAACAATGTTGCCTATTAGCAGTGTTGCCTATTAGCACGTGATTATTAAATAGTGTCAAGTCAAATACTTTTTAACTTTGACTATTTGACTATTAATAGCAAAGAAATAAAAAAGATCAATCATGTAAAATTGATATTACTAGATTTATCATTAAACAAACTATCATAATATGCAACTCTTTTTATTAAAACATATTATTTTTATATATATTGTTGGTTAAAGTAGCATCTCGAAGACTGTGTTGAAGTTCAAAAATATTTATATTTTAGGACGGAGAAAGTATTAGCTTAAAAAACTAAAAAATAGATTAATATGATTTTTCAAAATAACTTTTCTATAAAAAAAATTTTATAAAAAATATACCGTTTAATAGTTTGAAAAGTTAAAAAAAAAGGAGAAAGAAGAACCCAGCTTAAGCATGTACTCCTTCCGTACAAATTGTATAACCAAAATCTCGGGACGGAGGTAGTATTAGGGTCTGTTCGGCAGAGTGAACTCAGAACGCGCACAGTAAACACGGAAAACGGAGCGGTCATTAGTGCGTGATTAATTAAGTATTAGCTAAATTTTTTTTCAAAAATGGATTAATTTGATTTTTTTAAGCAACTTTTGTATAGAAACTTTTTGCAAAAAAGTTCACCGTGTAGTAGTTTGAAAAGCGTGCGCGGGAGGAAAAACAGTGCGACACTGTGCGCGTTCGGAGTGCATGCAGCCGAAGAAAGCCTTAGTCTTCAATTGGACGCCGACAGGCAGACATCAAATCGTGAACCGGAGGATGTTTGGTGAAGCGTACGGCATCAGGACCATGCACATTTTGGAACGGAGCTGCCTAGTAAATACTAAACAAAACAAATAAGTTTAGGGAGTATTAGCATGTAGATGTCTATTAAAAAGGACTTTTAAATTTGGTTTCTAAAGAGAAGAAACAAACAAAGGGACGCAGAAAAGGACATTACCGTGACGACTATTATTGTATTTTAAATTTGATTGAATTCAGTGGTTTTACTTCTTTTCAGAAAGGATGTTGCTTAGCTCCTTGATTAATGGACATCTAAGGCCTCTTATATGGTTAACAAATCACATCAACCCAAAATTAGTGTAGAACCATCGATCGTATATAGCAGGCCAAATGGCCAATATATATGGAAAAGTAGACCATTTTACACCCTAATTTAGACTATTTATGGACTAGTTATTCAGCACATAAAAAATTATCGAAAAACGTAGGCATATCAGGGAGGCATTTTTTTTGCGGGTGCGGCTTGTAAGCCAAGGACACTTGATCAAAGCAACAGAAAACAGTTTTAGACTAAGATTTTTATACTTTTTCTCTTGGAAGTCTTGCATAAGCTGACCGACGGGGGAAACCCCCAAATTAATTCTAAAATTAAGTTTTAGAATTGAAATTTCAAATTATTTGATGACATTTCCTTTCAACTCCCTGGTGTAGAGTCACTAGGTTTATTGTGTATTGCATAGGGTAGAATAATTTATTCTACATCCCCAAAAAATGCAGGCGATAATTTTATACAAAACTGGATTTTGCTTAGGCCTCTTCTAGGTTCTAGCACTGGCCTGTTGATTAATTCTGGCGAGCCAGGCCCAATGTTTTAGAAAGCCGGTATTTGCAGAGATACTGGCCTTGGCCGGAATTTACCAAACATAAGTTCATATAAAATATTTGAATTCAAATAATGGTTACCACGGTTGGTAATAGACCTAACAAAATGTAGCTAATTTTAAATTGAAATTTGATATATTTCTACCTATTTGTTTTGGGTTGAAACGGCACAAGCCAATTATCAGTTCACCACCGTGTCTGTGATTCACTCTGGGCGTTCGGTACTACCGAACCGTTCGGTACGGTACTTCGGTACCCATACAAATTCGGTTCCTGAGAAAACTGGTACCGTTCGGTTCTTAGAAAAACTCGGTACCGAGTAAATTCGGTACCGGTAAATTCGGTTCGGTTCCAGTAAATACCGAAAATACCGAACAGGCTCCAACAGCATGTAACATCAGGTTCAATAGCTAATTTTGACAGAAATTCAACATGATCTCTTATAGAACAAGAGTGCCAAAGTCATACATATAAAAATCCACAACACTATAGGACTCAGTACATATTACAATAGAGTGATACAATAGAGTGCTACTGCTGGGCCTCGGTAAGTTCGGTACTTCGGTTTACCGAGGTATGAAACCGAATTTACCTCGGTAATTTCGGTACCTAAGAAACAGGAACCGAAAATTTCGGTTTCGGTACTTTTCGGTTCGGTTCCCGGTAATTTCGGTTCGGTTCTCGGTTTTCGGTTTTTCGTGCCCGGAGTGATCTGTGATCAAGAGGTAAACAGAGTAGACTATGATTTGTACAAAAAAATAAGAAGACCTCCCTAGGACAATAAACAGAGGAGACTTACACAAGAGAACCGAAAGCTTGTCAATTTTCTGAACTCCCTGCCACTTTCGTTATACTGACACTCCAGCATGTCTGAAAGATCCAGGTTTTAAAATATTTAAATGGTTATAAATAAAATGTTATTATAGAAAAGGTCTAAATAATAAAAAATCAACCAGACCAGGCTGGACGAAATTTTGCGAAAATATCTTTGAGATCATTTCTAGAATATAATGTCATTATTTTATAACTTGTAAGTCACTCAATGCTTCTATGAATCTGCTCCTTTGTTTGTAGAAACTTTACTGCTCTACCCTTTCATATTTTTAAGATGTGGAGAGAATTGATTCAACATGATCATGTGCAAATACATTGAAATGAGTCATGGTTGAAATGAGTCATGGTTTATCAGTAAGATAGTTAGGCTAATACAATTTCAAAACTAAAATTACAAAGATGAAATTTTAAATTGCATATGTATTCACTCCATTCCAAAATATAAGGATTTTTATCACTATTCACAGTACTAGTTGTATTTTAAAATGCATATGTATTCCCTCCATTTCAAAATATAAGGATTTTTAAGATTCAAATCTTGTTCCACAATGTAAGAATTTCTACCACTATTCACGGACTATCAATCATTTCCCATGGTACTATCAATCATTTCCCATTCAATTTCTTCCCATCTTACCCCCCACCTACACTCTACCTCCATTCATTATGAGGGGCACAAAAGTATTTTCTGCTTAGCCTTAATCTCTACTAAACAACCTAGAAATGTTTATATTTTCAACGGAGGGAGTAGCTTATAAAAAACAAATGCATAGGCTAATCTAGATTTGACCAATATGGGCTATAAGTTCAGGGACCACGGACCATAATCTTCAGTTCATGTTCAGTATTGAGTACCTAAAAACATAAGAATCATTCCCAGTTTCCTCTGCTGTAATTGAAATATTTATTGTGTAATATGTTCCTGCGTCCCAAACACCAAATGGACCCAGCAAGGAAAACTCATCCATGATCCCTGCAAGAATGCAGGGGTGTTTACCCATCCAAGACTGCAGAAAAAAAAAAGAGTAATTCAGCAAAGAGTCACTATCAGTTCACCACGGTTGTAGACAATGCAGTATTGAGATCTCATAAGCCTTGACTAACTGCATGCTTGCGTTGTGTACAGGAAAGAATGAAGGTTTGCAGATCATCAAACCAACACCAAATGGTTTCAAATACATCTTCTCCTGACCATTTCGAAGACTCAGGCACATTGGTCTTCATGGCTGAAGGGTTCGCTGCTGAAAAAAAAGATCCGGTACAGTGAATACAATGTTGTGTCCTCCAATAGCACCCATATTACATTGCTACATCAGAATTTTTTTTTCAAGATAATGTACAACATCAGAATAAATGTATGATTCAAGAAAGCAAACATGGTATTTCTGAAAAAGAAAAAATAAATAAGTGTGTGTGTGATTTTCTTTTTCATAACTTATCAGGTTAATATAGGAACAAAACAGAGGAAATGTACATGTTAGGTTAGAATTTAGAACTGCTGAGTCAAACTTTCTCACCTTAATTAACTTTAAACTAAAAATGGAAATTGACAAGTTTGTTATCCCAAGATAATGAATTTACTGGTAGGTATGAAATGAAAACTGCTGCATACATATATGGCAACACAACCAGCTAGCATGGGGAATGGGTATGATCTTTGCTGGTAAATATATGGCAGCTCGTTATGTACCAAGCAGAGAAGCTGACGAGATACCTTCAGCTTCAAAGAAACTAGCTTGCTAGCCAGACCCATCTCTTTCTATTCTGAAGTATTGAGACATTCAAACGGTCTGACATGCCAGTTTGCCAACTGTTGCTGCTTGTGCTCTTAGGAGAATATCGTCAATCAACCATTCTGATGCCCACCAATAGAGTAATTTCCATGCACAAATAAAACAAGCATCCGGCTTAGAAACCATTCACAAACAAAACCATTGAAGCTTTTGTTCATGCCTAGCTATGTGGAAAGACTGAATACAGCAGTTTGGTGATGAATACAAACGAAATATTAGGGAACAGAAAATGGAGAAAAAGGGAAAGACAGTTCGATAAATAGGTTCTATAAGCTGGTTCCAGCAGTGGTAATTAGTTAGGTCCAACTTTCCAACATCTGTATATGTCATTCTGTTGACAGCCCAAGTCTTAAGTAAGTATTCAGCACTCGCGACTTGGCAGATCCAGGTGATCAAGGTTGGCTGCCCATCAGTTTATGGACATATCTACTAAATCCATACCTTTATGCTTTATGGACAGATTTCATTGGTTGATGACGATGATGATAACGATAATGTGCAACTCTCACTTCTTTTTCTTTTTGACCATCAAAGAAGTCAAGAAGATCCATCTAATAAGTTAACTGAAAACAGATTGAATCAGAAATAAACGGCAACAGAATAAGATCTTACTGGAGCTTGCGCATGCTGTTCTCACCAAGATCAGCATCGGTAGCATTGACACGGCTCGAACTCTGGAACAACGAACTGGAGGAGAGCTGCCTGCAGCCATTTCCCACCTGCCAAATCTAATGTATCTCTTTGTGAGCACCAACAGATTGGCTAGCGTTGTAGCGAAGAGAGGAGAATCTTGGCCAGATGCAGCCACTCCTTATTCTAGACCTTTTTTTTTGAACTAGGAAAGCATGGCACTCCTTATTCTAGACTAGTCCAACAACACATTTCTTGGGGGAATTACCACCTGATCTATGCAGTGGATTTCAGCTTCAGCAAGCCATCTCCAAAATAGCAAAACCACTTCTCTGGTGACATTGCACAGGTGATTCGAATCAATTTACAGGGATGCTTCCTCAGGAGTTCTGTCAATTGGTTTTTCTGAACTTCTTGGACCTATCAAGCAATCAGATCTATGGGCACCTCCCTACTTGCTGGTCAAATCTTGAACAATTGGTTTTTCTAGATTTGTCGAGTAATGCTTTCTCTAGCAAAGTCCCAACCTCAATAAGCACTACCTGTCAATTGACATCATTGCAGTTGGCAAACAACAACTTAAGTGGAGGCCTCCCATCTGCCCTAAGGTACTGCAAGAACTTAACAATGGTAGATCTTCGGGACAATAACAATAGACTATCTGGTGAAATTCCTTCAAGGATATGGGAAAGCATGCCTTCTCTCAAGTTTCTTCAGCTACGATCAAATATGTTCGAAGGATGCATCCCTTGGCAACTATTAGGTAGGTTCAATACCAGCACAGTTTGCTAACTTCAAATCGATGATGCGACAGAACAAAAGGCTTGGCATGGGATCAACATATGCTCTGTTCACACATTCAAATTACTTTTTGTCAGAATTGAACTAATTTGGAAGACCAGATCTTATACATTTGAAAGCATAATTCCACTTCTGGCAGTTATTGATTTACAAGCAACATATTTTCTTAGGAGATACCTGCAGAGTTTGCGAACCTTAAGGGTCTCCAGTTCCTAAATTTATCAAGAAATAATCTATCTGGCAGTATCTCAAATGATATTGACAATATGAATGCCCTAGAGTCCCTGGATTTATCTTGCAATGCATTTTCAGGTCATATTCCGAACAACATCTCTAGCTTAACATTTCTTAGCTTCTTAAGGCTGTGTTCGGCAGCTGAGTTTCTCAACTCACTCTCCTCTTTTTTCGTGCACACGCTTTTCAAACTACTAAACGGTATGTTTTTTATAAAAAAAATTTATATGAAAGCTACTTTAAAAATCATATTAATTCATTTTTTAAAAAAATAGCTAATACTTAATTAATCATGTGCTAATGAATTACTTCGTTTTACGTGCTGAAGAGATTAGTTCTCAACAAAACGAACGCAGCCTAAATCTCTCCAATAACCACCTGTCAGGATGGGCACCCACAGGTGGCCAGCTTGAGACACTGAATGATCCATCAATTTACAGCAACAATTTTGGGCTTTGTGGAACTGTGTTGAGTGCATGCCCAATTGAAAGTTCCAGATTTGGATCTGGACCAAATAAGGATGAATCTAGGTCTTTACTATGCCATAATCATAGGAGTTGTTATTGGATTTTGGCTATGGTTTGGCACACTATTCTTCATTGATTTATGGAGGATTGCTGTTCTAACCTGCATTGATCATGTGCAGAATAAGATCATGCAAAGAATTCGGTGCATTGGCATCAATTGTGGTATTACCAACGTGGGAACGTAAGAGGATTTCTGACAGTCTAATTCTGTAGATTCGGGTTCCGTACGGTGTTTATCATATTTGTCTACACTGAAAAATAATTATGAAACCATAGTGGAACCAAAGCAACTGTGTGGTAAAATACAACCACACACAACCTTATATTCGATAGAATTAGATTTGTAGGACAACTCTAATGCTTATAATACTCTTAGAGCCCGATGTTTCTTGGAGCAAACGTGGAGGTTGGAGGCTTCTTTCAACAATGTCATGGATGATTCACAATAATGTTTCATGTCAACGATGTACAAGAAAAGTTTGTTCACTAAGTTGTACAACATGATTTACTCGCCTCAAATACTATGCGCAGCTTTTCAGTTAGTCGTGATGATTTTTCCTCTTAATTTCCGTTCTGCTTGTTTATCAGACACGCAGCCTGTGCAGATAAATATTTGTATGCTTCTCATCTCTACCTACATGCAAATATGAAATTAATAATGACAATAACTAGTTCAATTCAATGTATTTGTTCACAATCCATATCCAGTTCCCTACCTGCTATTTGCACAAGAACAACACTCAAAACAACAAACAGATGTACATTCTAGTCAAACTTTGACTGACAGTAAAACATTCAAAATTAAACCAAAGAAATTGCTAGGTGCAGTGCTAGGGAAAACATACCAGCCCAAGCATTTTTTTAGATGAAGACCATCCCGAGCATAATTCCAATTCTTCGGCGTGCTTGTCTGCACTGTGGAGCCTCTGTTGTGGTTCTTCATAAGTGATGGCATGCCAAGAAGCGCAGCTGCTGCTTCGCTGCCATGGAGTCCAAGCACCCACTAGCCGAATATCACAGATTCAAAATTGCTGGCAAAGAAGATGGTTGTTAGGTGTAGGACTCCCTTCATTCGTGAAAATTTGTCAGTTTTTACCACTGATTTTTAAGCAATACAAAGTGAATGGCTCTAAATGCAGAACATTAGTGGTGTGTTTTTTATACAAATCTAACATGACTATGTTGATGCAAAATAATTATATAATTCAAATATTGTCAATCAAAGCATGATAAATCAAAGCCAAAATCAACAAGTATTCGCAAACGGACGGGAGTATAGTGTGCATAACCGTCTACTAGTACAAGGTGTTTTTTGCATACTTGTATTAGTTACCTTACATACATATTTGCTCATCCGTCCATTAAAATACTTGCCTCAACATGGCATCAAGAGTCCAAGATAAGATCAGGGATTCCTCCCTCTCTTCCCATCTGCATTCTACAAACCAGACACCAAACATCGCTACCACAGGACACTGGCCCCGGCCACTGACTGCTACCTAGAGGCTAGAGCCCTCCTGCCTAGATCCTCCCTCTTGTCTACTCTACAAGATTTGTAGCAATACGTCTTACTGCAACATTATAAACATCGACCTGTATCTCTTACATAGTTCCATTCAATCAAGCCAGTCTGTTAAACCACAGTATACTCTGGGCTCATAGCCATCATAAACAGATATACAAATGAGGCAAAAATCAGTAACTTCGTATAAATAAGTACAAAAGGAAGAAAAAAAGGGAGCACCTCATTATTTGGGCATGTCCTTCAGATGACAAATTGCTTGAAAATGTGCAAGAGGATAGAATCAGTTGCAAATCCACTTTACACATGTTTATAGCTAAATGAGAATCCACACCAGAACGCAATA
Organism: Oryza officinalis; assembly: GCA_008326285.1. Classification (NCBI taxonomy): domain Eukaryota; kingdom Viridiplantae; phylum Streptophyta; class Magnoliopsida; order Poales; family Poaceae; genus Oryza; species Oryza officinalis. Next base: position 26,831,050 of record BDMV01000012.1, read on the forward strand.
ACATTAAGCAGACACAAGTGGCATGTGCATAGCTATGGGGATTGAGGACACCTTACCAGTTTCCACCATGAAAATCTCATCTAAACTATGCTCAAAACATTGCATTATTTCGTGAAATTAGTGAACATGAAGTTGGCCATTGGTTCAACATTTCTACTCAGTGCCTACATCTTGGAGGGATCGAACAAACAGCAAGAACATGAGCAAATTCTCCTAAATACGTAGCATCCTAAAATTCCTAATCACCCCCAAACGAAACCGCATAACACTAATACAGAATGCAAAAGCGTAAATGAAATGCCATCGTTCACAAAAGGGGGGGGGGGGTGCGGAAGATAGGGCATTTACCCAGTTTTTCCAACAGGCAGGAATTCAATCCGGAGATCGCCCTACCTACCACGGGTAGATTGGGGTAGAGCGGACGCCGGAGAAGAGCCTCCGCCGCGGGCCGCGCCAACGGCCGGGACGCCGGAGAGGACGGGCTCGGCGAGTGGGCTGGGCCTGTAGTGGGCCGCGGGCCCACTGTTGCCATCTGGCAAGTCCTTGTATAACCATTTTATTAGTTTCTCGGTTTATTTGATGATGTTTAATTAGGGGCACCGGGCACCTCGTAATTTCATACGTAGGGTCACGAGCACGTTGACCCACGGTACCACCATTTTTTTTCAAATTTGATATCTATAGTATACTAAAAATGACACTCACTGTCACGTGTCCCACTAATAAATTAAAAAAGTCATAAAAATTCTAAAAAAAATCTATCCATATATTTTTCATTTAAATCGGTAGACCTATTATTTTTAACCGTTAGATCAATTTTATAAAAAGAACTAATACTTCCCACCTTGACCTCCTTCTCCATACGTGACAGATTAGATCAAACTTAAAATTAAAACAAACTCAAGTCCCTTCCATCCCCCTTTTATACGTATCATGCGTACTCTCCATCTGTTACACACGTAAAATACATACAATTAGATAGTTCTATTGCCATAACTTTTAAGCCGTATCTCCTTTTTTAATTTATTGGAACTATTATTAAATTTATAATTAAACCAATAATTTGGAATCAATATTGCTCATATTATGATATATACAAAAATACGTCACTTGGAAAACATCTATTCTTTGCATGACAACCAAATACAATAAAACATTATAAGATCAATATTGCTTATATTATATGCTATATACGGAAATATATATGTCATTTGGACATAGAACCCTATTCTTTGCATGGCAACCAAATAGCAATGGAACATTTGTAAGAAATTGGAAATAAAAAATATATATCATTATAAAAAATTTTACAAATATAAATTAGATGGATGGTGTCGAAGGAAAAAATTATAAATTCACCGTGTTAATAAATTCAACATAACAGAAAAATATAGCTACACACCATACTCCAACATTTTACATGTCATTCAATTTTCCATTAAATAGCATGTGACATAAACATATTCTCAGACACTCATCAGCCGCTATGTGTCACCTCTAAGACAAAAACATCTAACCCTCATATTGTACTTAAGTTGGTGTACCATTAGTTCATAGAACATTATTAGATCGGATGATTGGATCAACTAAAAAACAATTAATCCCTCCACCCTAATCTCCCGAGTACATCAGAGAGAAAAATACCCACGGTTCGCTGAAAGAAAGGCTGAAGAAAGACAAACATAACTATTCACCGGGGAAAAAAGAAAAAGCATATACTACATACGATCGGAAAAAAGCAATCGGCCACCACATGACCCTCTAATAAATCGAAAAAAAGAAAAAAAACATCTACCTTAACTTTTCATTTAAAATATGGACCCAATATTTTAAACCGTTAAATTTATCTTTAGAAAACTTTAAACCCTCCCTGGACTGACTTTATAATACTTATGGCAAAAAAATACCGTAACTATCGATTTACATCTCACGATCAATTTTTTGCATGGGCCTACAACTGTTCCACAAACCCATTAAACTGCGGAGGGATGAATGAGTCCACAATTCAAATATCGCAAGTTGATGCCCATGTATCTGACTTGGCCAAGCACAAGAATAACTTGTACAATCGGACGCCGTATGCCGCCGACTTCCACAACGGCAGCAAGTAGTTACCGTCGAGCGGGGAATAAAAATGGCGACACGTCGAGGTGTCATAGGTTCGCTAATTAAGATCGAAGATAATAACATTATTGTCAGCCAGGGAGCATGGAGATGTAAAGCTTAGAAGAATACTTATCAAAGAAAATCTTTTAAAAATTAAACTCATTTAAACCAATTGCCCTGACTATTAGATTAGATTGATCTAACAAATAAATCGTATTGTCGTAAGTGATCAAGTTCGACCTCTGCTCCTTTACAAACCGACTCTGAATATTCTTCGATATGGCTACTAGCGAAAGGATCGATCGATCGGGTGGTGGGTGATGCTACGCTGGACTTTGGTCCCATGAGAATAGTACTACAAGTCCAGCATTGGAAAGATGTCGTTTTTCTGCGTATGTGCTTTGCCTAAAAAGTTAGAAATATATACTTTTTATCGACCGATTATATGTGAATATACCGTTTTAAAAAAATCACAAAAATGTAGATGACTCGCTGGGAGAACGGGAAATACCATGCCGACGCATTGTCGTCGCCACGAGGAGAGGCCTGACCAAACTATGGGACACGCGCCTTGACGTGGTATTGCCTCAAGGGCACACTACACCAGCATGGTGTCACTGGCTTATCAATCACTTATCAAGCACGAGTGACCGACGTTCACTCACTGTCTAACCCGTCATATCTCTCTATACATAAATAATCGCCTCGCTCTAATTAGAAATAAATAGATTGCTATGTCTAATTAAATGAAACAGTCCGCAAAATTTATTACTATATCCTAAAATACATAAAGACATCTATAGTAAAAAGTTTTACTTGAAGTTTGAAGACTCAGAAAATAAGATATGCTAAATATTTTTTTTAAAAAAGAAACACATGGTAGAAAATAGATAGGAATAAACTTCTTTATTGTAACATAATATTTTCTCATAAAAACAACATTGCACGGTTCGAAGTAATTTTAGTTTAAAATTTATATGTTGTAAGGGTAATTAGCATAAAATCATAGCCAATGCCCAAACAAAATACTAACAAATACACATGTTTAAAATAAAGTCAAAAGAATATTTAGAAAAAGTATCACCCGCACGTAAACCCGCACATAAAAATACAAGCAATATTAAATAAGGTATCCGCGCATGTGCGCGGGTTACTTCCAGGTTAAATCAAAAAGTAAAAGTAGTAGGGAGTATACATTGACAGTTGGCCATGGCTACGTTGGCAGCATCCCAACACCCATGTGTCATATGAAGGTTAGAGGCATGTTTCAAAAAACACATAAAATAGCTAATCTATCTATCTTCTTACTCTATATAGTCCACCAACAAAATTCTATATACTTCATTTTTCATGGATAGGTCAGGATCATGTCGTTGAGATCCAACATTCAAGATCGCTCCTCCCCTCTGCCTTGCACTGCAACCGCGTCGCCCCGTCTCTTGTCTTCCTCACGATTCTCCTCCCCTTTCTTTCCCGTTTTCCACGCCATCACCCGCAGACTGCGCCGATCCCATCGTCAAGCAATTTTTCCTCCCTTTTTCGTGACCTTGTGCACGAACCTCCAATGTCTACAGCACATTCGCGACGGTATCAACCAACTCCTCCTCCGCCGCAGCCGCCTCCAAATATCCGAGTTTTTATTATTTGTAAATTGTATTGCATGTACTCTATACTTTTCATTCAATATTTCTTATTCTTTAATTCTGGATTTTAGTTATTTATAAATTGTGTCATATATGAAGACTTGTTTTCCAATATTCCTTATTTTTCTAAATTATATTCTTATATGGACGGTAGACTCTTCTCCCAATCTTTTTTTTAATTTTGAATAGTTATTTATAAATTGTATTCCTATAGAGGTTCTAGACTCCTTTTCTTAATTCTGAATTTCGTTATTTCTAATTGTATTTCTCTATGGACATGGACCCTAAATTCATCTTTTAATATTCTTTATTTTTTAATTCCGAATTTTAGTTTTATATAAACTATATTCCTATACAGACTCTAGCCTCTTCTTTCATTATTTCTTATTTTGAATTTTGAATTTTTTATTTCTAAATTTGACGGAGCGTGAAACTCCTCACCGGGAGACCGCGCGGGCCCCCCTTTGCCTGTTCGGCCGGGGGTGCTAAGTGAGTTTCTTCGCCCTCGATCTAGAGGACGTCAGCGAGAGTGAAAACACGCAAGACGCGGGTGACGTAGACAGGTTCGGGCCGCTGAGAAGCGTAACACCCTACTCCTGTGTTCTGGTGAATCTGAGGGTCTCCAACAATACAAAGGGAATTCTATCTCCAACGCATTCGCCGGAGACCTCCCCCTTTTCCTAGGCCTGGGCCTCCTTTTATCTGATCAGGGGTCACCACATGGGCCTCAAGTTGCCTAAGAAAAGAAACATTCTTTTTACAATCAGCGCTAGTCTACAGCCGGAAGTGACCTCTGACAAGCTTGGTGCATGCCTTCTGCCCCGCTCGCCAGCTCTCCCGTACCTTCATTCAATGGCCGGCGACTTTCTTGCTACGCCTGCGCTAAAATCTGGATTGGATCTGACCGGGGCTGACACACCAACTCCAGGAGTCAGCACGTCGGCTCCGGCTAGGGACGAGAGCCAGGAGGCTCTCATCATTCCGACGGGACGGGGCGAGGCGTGCCATCGGCCGCCTGTCGCCACCTAACCCACGATCTGACCGGTCTGTGACCGGTCACACACCGCGACCGGTCACGGACCGGATAAGCGCGCGCTGCGCCGCATTAAATGCGACGCGGTGCGCTCGCCTGATCCGCTATAAATGCGGTTAGGTGAGCCCTGTTGTGCTCACCTAACCCGCACACGTGGCGCCAAGATCACTGGGGGGTCGGGGCGCCCCAGCCCTCGGGGCCGAAACGGGAGCGGCCCGACCCCTCGGGGAGACAGAGGAAGGGGCGGCCACGTCACCCCCGGGCCCGACCCCCCCGAGGGGGTCGGGACACGTGGAGGACCGCGGCTACCCAAGCCTCTAGTCATGACACCCCCGGTCCCATGTCACCGACAAAATTGTATTTCTATATGAATTCTAAACTCTAATTTTTATTTTTATTTTGAATTTCAAATATTTCTAAATTCCTATATAGACTCTAGACTATTCTTACAATATTCCTTACTTTTTAATTTTGAATTTCTAGTATTTCTAAATTGTATTTCTATATGGACTCTAAATTGTTCTTTCAATATTTCCTATTTTTTAATTCAAATTTCAGTTATTTATAAATTATATTATATATGAACTATATACTCCTTCTTCCAATATTCCTTATTATTTTAGTTTTGAATTTTAGTTATTTCTAAATTGTATTTCTATATGGACTCTAATGTCCACTTCTATTTTCTTTTTTTATTTTGATTTTCAATTAGTTCTAAATTGTACTCCCTCTGTCCGGATTTTGAATGGATGAGACATATCTTAGTAGGATAGGCTTCTTGTCCAGATTCGTAGTTCTAGGTTATGTCCTATCCATTTAAAATTCCTTATATTATGGAATGAAAGGAATATACATGTATGGACTCTAGTCTTCACTTCCAATATTTTTTATTTTTTATTCTGAGTTTCCGTTATTTTAAAATTGTATTTCTATATGTAATCTATTTTTTCTTCGATTAATATAAAAATTTTTAAGCCGTGAGAACGAACATGGAGGTTTATTTTTCTAACACTTTAATAAGGTAATAGATATTTCAAGAATTAATTGAACATCTCCTCTTTAATTTCATATTTCTAAAATATTAGTTAATACCTCATGTAAGATAGATTGTTTGTTGCTTGTTTTTGCAAAGATCTAGCTAGTTTTTTTTTCTGATCGTTTGCTTAATTATCTAGAAGATTTTTAGTTTGGATAATATTATCACCCCTTATGATATGTTTGCTCGCTAATTTGAAATGAATAAATAAAGTATATACGGTGTAGCTACCTGCCTAAATTTGTTATTATCATATATATTTTTTACGTTGATATGATAAGTGGTTACCTCTGGAAAGCACTGTTTTTTATAATCGTATTTACTTGTTAAGATACTGGCTTCCCCACTGATTACTAAGTACCGCCTTAAGTGCATTCACAAGTGGCTAAGGTTTCCACTAAATCCACAAAAACCTCGTACCGTCGTACGCCATCGACGTTCGATCGGCTAGCTCTATATACGAGCTCGTTAGTCGCCGGCCGGCCGGCCGACACGGCCATAAATTCCGTCGGATCGTCGGAGATCGACCACCGTGCCATCCCAACCCCCTCGCTGCTGCTGCTGCTGCGAAATGAATGATCCGCCGCCGTTAATGGCGCCATTAACTGCAAACGCCGTAGCAGCAGCAGCAGCAGCGGCAGATCACAGTGCAGGAACAATGCCGGGAACAGCAACAACCTAGGAGCAGCAGCAGCAGAGACCAACTTGTAGCTACTACAAGTGGTAATACTGGTAGCAGCATTCAACACGGTCACTCGCGCCCCGTGTACGTAACGTACTCGTACCACGTCAGGGTACAAATTCGGAGGAGAAGAAGAACAGGAGCAAATGTGAGTGACCTCATGATTCTATTTCTACCCTACTGGTATGTAATACAGCTTCTCTCTGTGCACCTTGCCGACTACTACTATACTTGCTGCCGTTGCTGCTGCGGCTCTGCTGGATGGTGAAGAACAGTGGAGTACTTCATACCCAATGGCTGTGTAAAAATGGGTGTGCATGCCAAATGATTTGGTCGAATGCTATCCAAAAATCATACTCCCTCCGTCACATAATATAAACCTAGTACCAGTACTGAACGAGACACATATTAGTACTACGAATATAAACAATATTAAAATGAATCTCATTCATTCAGTATTAGGTTTTTATATTTTGAGATGAAGTTAATATTAAAATTTTTTAGATTAACTCAAAATATAAGAGGTTGGAAGGATTTTTAACATGAGATCCACCCTCTTATAGGGAAAAAAATGTTTGTCTATATGCCTCTTCTGAGTCAAGGTTCCATCCAAACTGTTATTATTTATGTAGTTTTTCTGTGTTTTTTCAAATTCGTTCTTTTTCAATTCATAGGATTTAAGGTTAGAGCACTTTCAATCCTACATTTTTTTTCAGGTTCAATCCTACGTTCAAGGTTTTTCAATCCATAGAATTGAAGGCAGTCCTACATTTTTCAGGTTCAATTCTACGTTCCAGAGAAGCCTATGCAACTTTCTAGGGACGGAAGATGTACGCAGCAGCAGCAGCCAGGGTTGGACTTATCACCGGGGGCCCGGTTACCGTCACCCGGCGGTACGGCGGTAACCGCGCAAAACCGCGACAAATTTACAAATTGAAATTTGAATTCAAAAATTCGGGCAAACGCGCGCGGTTTGACACGGTTACCGCGCGATGTGTGACGGGCCGCACAATAACGGGCCGGCCCATTTTTTTTTCTTTTTTCAATTTTCAAATTTATTTCGTTTTGCTCTCAAATTTGAATAAATATTACTCTTTTTTGAGAAATTTTTTTACCATAAAACACTACAAATCAAGCACTATCTTCACCATTTTTTTAATTTTTTTTTTTTAAATTTTTGAATTTGAACGAATTTCATTAAACCGTACCGCACGGTACAAGTAACCATACCCCCGCGATACGGGCGGTAACCACGGTAACCGCCGATTTTTCCAACCCTGGCAGCAGCAGCACGGAAGTTGTGTGCAACAGTGGCAGCACGTCCTAGGAGGTCTGAATCAATCACCAGCGCTTTTGGTTCCCTCCGTCATAAGTTAATTAAAAGATATGACATAATTATAAAACTATCCTTTTCGTATCGTTTTCGTCTCAAAATATAAAAGTCCGAATAAAAAAAATGAAGAAATAAAAAAAATTTAATAGAAATGTAAGTGTAAAATAAAGAATTACAAAACACAAAAGATAAAAAAAACATAGAAACAATCGTTTGATTGAATCGCAGGAAAATCGGTAAAATCGAATAAAAGAGATAGACTCAAAGAATTTTTTTTTCAAAAGGTTAGACCTTTTACTAAATTTTATTCAAAATCCACCTACAATGAGCTATTCCATAGAAATTTTATAAGATTTAAAAGACTCCAATCCTTTAAATAAAAGGCCAAATAGAAAAAATTTCTATAGGATTTCAATTCTATGAAATTCCTTTCTCCATAAATCCTTTGATTCAAAGGAATTCAAAGAAATTCTAAAAGATTTTGGTTAGATATGATATATCTTAGTACTACGAATCTAGACATGCTCCTTAATCTAGACATGCTGCTTATTCAGATTCATCGTACTACGTAGAACAAAAGAAGTAGGATATAACACTATCTCATACTAGGACAACAAAAGGAGTAGGATATAACATATCTCATACTAAAAAGTTCAACTTTGGGACGGAGGAAAGGAGTACTTCACTACAGCCAGCCAAATAGAGAACAGCTGCAACCCCTGAAGATGTCAAACAGGATCGGACGGACCAGATGGAACCCTTGTTTGACAACTTCTGCCCATGTCAGCCTGAACCGGAGCAGATGGAACCCTTTGCTTTATTGTCACCTTGGATTCTCATTCTGTGTTCTCAGACGAAAAACAAGAACCAAACAAATGCAAACAACAATTTGTGATGGATGGACCAGAATCTCAATCGAACATACACAAGGAACCAAAGCGAACGGGCAAACAAACAGGATGTTAAAATGGCAACATTTTAGGGTCAAATTGCCTTGCCTTCTTGAGGGGTACACTGATTACCGCTGTTCGCAACATATTAGAACTGACGGAAGAAGGGGCGGGGGGGGGGCAAAGCTATTTACAAGGCTTAGGGGGGAATAGCGCAAGCAAGCAAGCGCACCGGGAGCAGCAGCTTGGCCTCAGCACCTTTCACTACTACGGGGCATATCATACAACTTAAAACCTCAACAAAGCACACCCAAAACTTGTCGAAAATGAAGAGCGGGCAACTGATACCAGGACAAGCACCATCTACAAATGGGGTACTGCGGGGCTTACCCGATACATATAAAGCACCAGCTACTACTACTACACCATGAAAAGATTCCTTCCTACCACGGATATGTCGTCTTCTGTTCTTGCAAACCACAAAAACCTGCAAGAAGGGAAGATCTGTTAAACATCAGCATAGTTAGTTTGATTGTTTGTTCTGCAGTTGCAACCAGGAGCAGGGATTGCTGCTAAAAGCGTACCTCAGTGACCGAACAAATTAGCAGTTCTCAGAATTCAGTGATGGGGTGGATAGACCACCTTGGAGCCCGTCACCAACCAGCCCTCGTTCCACGGAAGTAGACCGGCTATCCTCTGACCTTGAGTTTAGGGCACCTGGATTCATCTTCTGGACCACCTCCCTTGTGTAGATGAAGATTTTATGGACCATGTTGCAGAATTCACTACATGGACAGATGGGTCCAGTTAACATCAAGTCTGGTTATGCATATCTATCAACTCAACAACAGGAAATGTTTCTGTGACAGTACTACTTACTTCCAAGGATCATCACCGACCAACATCATGTCACCCTCATTATCAGTGTAAACGACCATCCAGTTCTTGCTTGAACTGTTCAGCTCACCATTGAAGTCAAACATCTGGTCCAGTTCAGCAATCAACTCATCATAGCAAGTAAACTTTGTAAGATCTATTGACCTTCCGAGTGCGATTCCTTGCTTGTGGACCTAAAAATATTGTTAAGAAAATATAGTACAGTTTAAAGATTGATAATCAATTCCAAACAAGTAACATCCATAGGCATGATGTGGTTTAACTTTTATCAGTAGAAAGCTAAAATAACTAGCAGGTCTTTAGGTGTCTGGAACCTGTGACAGACTTAGCTTATCAATAAAGGGAACAATGTTGCAGAGGCAATAAAGCTGAAAAAATCAAGCCAGCAAGAATGATAAATAAATTGGAGCATAAAAATTGTTCAGTAGAGATTTCGGCTCATAGTAGTTAATGCATTGAAACAACATAATCATAGGAAAATGTGCAACAAAGCAAGAACGTCGAACCTTCTTGCAACTTCGGGAGGAACCATTTTGCTGTTTACTCTGTGTGTTTCTGGAACCTTCTGGACATGACTGATGTTTCTCTGTAGCAGAATCGTGCTGAGCAAGTTGCTTCACAATCTTGGAAGGATCAGAGCATTCATCCTCTTCAAGTGCATCTTGTTGGGGCTTCCCATCAAATGCAACACTTGGTGGGGATATCAATTGTTCAGGTTTTGCAGGGCTGTCAAGAGAAATCCCAAATAGCATGCATGAAGAGCCTTTAGCTTTCTGAACATTGTGATCAATAACCAAAGGCTGTGGCTTGATAAGACTCGATGAGGCATCATCAATGTGAGAACTTGGCTCAATATGCCCAAGCCAACCAGAGGAGCGCTGATCAATGCCATGGGCCCGAAGTGAAGTGAATGCTCCATTCCCACCAAACTTTGCATCAAGAGACCTTTGAGGTAGTGTGATGTCAGCTGTCATTAGGTAGTTCTGTTGATTCACACCAAAACCAGTGTTTGGAGGCATAAGAGACCATGTGCCAGGGAACATATTATGATTAGCATTTTGGTCGGGATAATGAACATTGATTGTGTTCCACGTATTTGAACGGTTTCCAGAAATCTGACTAGGAAATGAACTCAGAGGGTTCCGCGTATCTTTCAGTGGTTGAAATCCAGATAATATCTCAGAAGAACCATCAGGCCTTCTCATCTGCATCCAACTCTGTGAACCTAGCTCCCTCTGGACAGAAGCATTATTTTTCTCTTGATTGCTTCCTGAAGACCACATGGTAAGCTTTTGGGAAGTATTTAGCTCATTGATATCACCAAAACGACTTCTCAAATTCATGCTTTCTTGACTGTGGAAGGCTCTTGGAAGACCATTTTGCTGCGAGTTTGCCATGACTTTTGAAGCAACTGAATCAGAAGGCAAAACATGTATTAGTACTGGTAGCAATAAGGTTACGCACATTCCAGATCGATAACAAGATCAAATGCAAACCTTCTTTGTTTACAGCAGACAAATCAGGTGAGGAAGCTATAGCATTTGGACGAGCCCTCTTGGTTCGGGGTGCTGGAAGAGGATTGACAGGGGAAGAGCTGTTAGCAGGTTCTATTTGCCAAGGAGAAACCCTATCAGGACGAGGAACAGAAGCAGCTTCATCCCATCGCACCTATTTTCACAAGAACAGCTTTAGAATAAACTGGTATACTCAATTGATTCCATAAGGTGAAGAATAATACGTAAAGTAAATACCTTAAGGGAACGCCATTTTGAGTCGGCCCAACCAGATGGGTCAGAATCACCTATTCCAACAATTGTGCCAGTGAATCTAGCAAACAAAATTAAAGCTTTTATACCATCTCTCCAAGAGGAATTTATCTCAATTAGTAAATGTTCCACATCATTTAAAAGCCACGACAGAGAGCTGCTTACCTTTGCTCTGCAGCCTCTTCGCCTTCAAATGTCATCTTGAATCTCATCCCTATTGAATGGTTTCGTTTCAGAGATTCCTCATACAGATCGCATGGCACCACAAATTCAGATGGACTAGTCCTGCAATATCAGTGTCACTAACTCAATTAAAAAACATGCAACTGATTGGCAAAGGAGCGCTGCATGAAAAAAGCTCTCTCATGTATAGGATTATGGATTCTAATGCAACAGTGAGAGACAAATGGTATAGCATCGCTTCTAAACTGAAAACAAAATTGCTTAAGTGTACAATTTTGCCAGTTACCACAAACCTTGGCTTGTAGTACACAGTGAACATGGTCCCAGTGTTCACTGCATGCCATGCTGTTGCAAGAACACCAAGATGCATACTGTGGCTTGATATGACTGAAGAAGGAATATTAGCTTGCTGTCTCATTGCACGTCGAACTCCAACTCGTAGTTCCCCATTCTCACCTCTATGCATATAATAAAAGGGGAGCATTTGTTAAGTAGACCAGAGCAGCAAACAAGTAACATGAATTGTTCAGCATGAAAACATTCCACACCTGAGAAATATGAAGGCGTCTCCAGCAACAAGACGTTTGGCACTAACAAAAACACTCCAACCACTCTGGAGAAGGTGCCTTCGTGGCTGACCTGATATCATGCAACCAGAGACTTCTTAGTTTCAAGAGGACAATGGAGCAGGGGAGCCTTAGCAAATGAAGCTAAGCACGCAAATGAATCATTGTATGATAGATAGCCATCATGTTGCACTAAGTATCAAAGGCAGGCCCATGCCAAAAATAATAATAATAAATGCACAAAATTATTTGCAGACAGATGGTCCGTATCATTGAACCAAACTAATTTTTATACGTGCCATATCAGATTATGCATCCAAGATCAAAATAAATGGGTCCACAAGACACAAAAATGGTCTGTATTGCATTAGACTAACAAGTAGAGGTTAGGAATTCATGTCATGGAAGCTGAGGAAACAAACATGAAAGGGCTGGATACATTCTTTTGGCACAAATCCATTACAAGGAGGATGAAGTATCACCTCGGAAGATGTGACGGAAGCGCCACTCAACCCCATGAAGATCCTTGGCCACCAGCTCCTGTGTTGGGGGATGCTGACTCATATCCTGATCAAGTAGCGACGTCAAAGGCCTTGCTATAATTAGCCTATCAAAAAGCTGTACTGGACCAACAACAAAGACAACAACGTAACCAGCATCAAGTCAAAGGTTACAAGGGCCTAACCAGTGGTGGGAGGCACTCATCCGCGTGCCGGCGCAGCACCGAGAAGCCACCATGCGTGCTTGTGTCCGAGGCAGTAAGCGTCTTGCAGAAGGAGTGCACCCGGGGCCGCTCAGTTGCAGCTGGTGGCACCACCTCTTCCTCCTCCACCTTGTCTTTGGAGACATTCCCGTTGCCACTCCCATTCCCATCCTGCTGCTGTAAATCAACAAAGAAAACACCAGCTATTACCGTTCAAGACGCCAATTCTACACCGAAAATGCAAGTGGAAGCCACATACACACCTTCTCCGGAAGCAGGGTGAGCTGCGCATACACCTCATCCGTATCAGGTTCAGCCTATCCAAACATGAAACAAGTATTACACCCCTCATATACCCCTAACAAAAATGGTAAAAATAGCAGCAGGATATAATACCTTGAGCTCGACGTTCATGACCTTGCACGGGATCTTCCATGGCAGATTGTAGAGCGGAGCCCCCTGCTGCTCGGCGACCTGGTTCGTCGACGCCTCCACCTGGAACAGAAGAAAGCAGGAGCAGAAAGAATCAGGTCTCCAAATCACAAAGGCAAGGCAAGAACATCATTGCGCATCTCCCCCGCATCGCGGTTAAAAAAATATATAAGTCCCAAACTTTGGGATTAAAAAAAACATAAAGGTACTCATGCCATTGGAGGCACTAAAGAAAGACCAAATCTCCCAGGTCAAATGAACTCACCCGCAGTAGTAGTAACCAGTAAAAAAAAGAACTAAAAAATCCGCGGATTTGTCCAAGGTCACAGGGGAGCACAGAATTTTCCGCCCAAATCCGCGGATTTTGCCAGACCGAGGTGGCAATGGCGCTCACATTGGCAAACCCTCCCCCATCGGAAAATCATGGGAGACGAGGAAAATCGAAAATTCAGCGCAAAGGCGACGTGTTTGACGAACCAGAAGCAAGAAATTTTCAAATCGAGGAGCACCTCGGAGCTGAAAGCACCCAAATTCCCCCAGATCGAGAGGAAGAGCGGCACAATCCCGCGCCAAAACCCCGAAAAACTCGCAATTCGGGACCGATCACGGGGAAAAACAAACTCCCCAAACCCCCCCCCCCCACCCCACAAAACCCCCCAAAATTCGGAGAGAATTTCGCGTTCAAGCACACCAAATCCGCCCCCCCCCAAAAAAAAAACGAAACAGCAACACACGCAGCTCCCTCCCACCCAGCCCGTGAGAGCACAACGGGAGGTTCTCCCTGCTCCTCACCTGCTCGATGTGGCCCTGCGGGAGGTAGAAGACCCTCTCCCCGACCGCCGGCACCGTCACCAGCGGCCCAGCGCACGCACGCCACAGCTCCACGAACAGCCCATCCACTCCTCCACCTGCACACACCAAAAAAACCACCCCAAATCCTCGTCAGAAACAACGCAACCCCAACCCTCTCACACCCACACCCACACCCACGCCCACACAAGCACTGACCACCACCACCACCGCCGCCGCCGCCGGCGAGCCCCTCAACTGGCACCGCCGCCGCCGTCGCTGCAGCTGCAGCCATCGGATCTCACATCCACCTCTCCACTCCACCACCACCCCCCCGACCCCGAATCGCTCGGACACTCAAGCACCCCCCCAATTCCGCACCGCCGCTTCCTCACTCGCCGGTGAAATCTGAGGAGGGGGGGAGAAGAGGAAGCGGCGGAGGAGGTCGGCGGTGGGATTTAAGTAGGCGAGGAGGCGGAGGAGGCGAGGGGGTGGGGGGGAAGGAGGACGAAGGCGACGTCAGTTTGTGTCCCTGCCGCTGCCGCTGCCGCCGCTGCTGCGGCTGCTGCTGCGTGGCTTGTGTCCGTCTCTCTCTCTCTTTCTCTGTGTGTGAGTGGGTGTGAGGGTGTCAGCACCGCCTCGGGGCGGTCGTCGTGGCCTTGGGTTCGGGTAGAGGGGGGTGAGCTCACCGTTGTTGGGCTGGGTTTGGGTTTCGTCTTGGGCTTGGGTTGGGCTGGGGCTGTCTCTCCCTACCCGGCAAGCAAGGGGTGAAAGGGGTATGACACAGAATTATTTTATTTTTGTTTGGAATTTTGTGTTTGTTAGGCGGTGTAGGGAACCTTCGGGACTCATTGATTGCCCAAAAAATTATTATAAACCATAATGATTTATTAGTAAAAAATATTATATGTAAAATTTTTATATATGTTATATATATATGATCTTAGTGATTTAAAAAACAATACTGAAAAAACTACGTTAAAAATATTTTAAATGAACTTTAAAATTAAATTCTAAATTTTAGCTTTGGCTTTTTTTCAACTGATGAGGCTCTTCTTTCGATGTACAAAACAGATCAAGAGATTAGCATATAATTAATTAAGTATTAGCTTTGAAAATTTTAAAATACGGATTAATATGATGTCTTTTTTATATAACTTTTTAAAAATATATATATATCGCTTCGTAGTTCATAAAGTATACGCGTGAAAAATAAAAGAATAAAAAGTTGAGAAAAAATAGTGTAAAACGCAGCCTAAGCTTTGTTTGGTGACTTTGGTCAGAGGAGGTGGCTGTGCCTTGTTGCAGGAAAAGATTAAGATAATGGTGGGGATTAGGAGTATAAGATAATGTGGATTAGGGTGGACCGAAGGGGTGCTTGGAGCGATGTGATTGGTGGGTTCACGAGACTCGGCGGCGGCGGCGGCTGCTGCTGCTGTTGTGCTTTTAGTGGGGGCTGAGATTTCCATGCTGCCCGGAGAATCTTGCTTTGGTTGGACATGGACATGCGGACCTGGTTGGATGGGGCTAAAATATGTTAGTCCCTATCACATCGAATGTTTATATACTAATTAAAAGTATTAAACGTAGACTAAAGACAAAACTCATTTCATAACCCTGAACTAATTCATGAAACGAATCCATTGAGTCCAATTAATCCATGATTAACCTATATGATGCTACAGTAAACATGTGCTAATTATGAATTAATTAGGCTTAAAAAATTTATCTCGTGAATTAGCTCTTATTTATGTAATTAGTTTTATTATTGGTCTATGTTTAATACTCTTAATTAACACTTAAACATCCGATGTGACAGGGATTAAAATTTAGTCACTGGATCCAAACACCATCTTAATCTGACATGAGAAATTTCACAAGCCTTTTACACGATACAATCTAATTCCCCGTACTCATTACAATGAACCCAACACAATTTTCAGAAAAATGATTCCAATTCGACGGCTAGACAAGGCCCCAGACCACACAAAAAATTATAGCTTCATCGATTGTCCATATTACCTAATAATTCAAACGATTTATTAGAACATAAAAAGTAATTTATAAGTAAAACTTTTATATATGTGTTCTCAACAACTTAAAAATCAATGCTGAAAAAAAACTATATTAAAAATATTTTTAAATCAACCTCAAAACTAAATTTAAAAATTTAGATTTTGGCTTTGGCTTATTAGAACAACCGATGAGTCGTTTACACGCAATATTTGCATTGGGGCTTTGGAGTTGCAAAAGGACGAGGGACATACGGCGGGTGGCCTTGGGGAGATGTTTGGGCTAACATTGACATGTAGAGGGGGACCACGTCCAAACTGACAAAACACGCGCATCGGCTGGGCGACGATGCCTCTGATCATTTACGAAGTAGAAACAGAGGGAAAACTCACCGTCGTTTTCTTGTGTTCTCCTTTCCATCTTCCGTGCAAAAATACCTTGTTTGATCATCAGGTAGCTGATCAGGGGCATCACGATATCTGGGAACTCAGAACTCGCGCTTTATAAACCATACAAGCGTGAGTTCTTCACCCAACTTTCTCAACTTACATTTTTTTTTCACGTACGTGTTTTTCAAACTGCTAAATGGTGTGTTTTTTTAAAAAGTTTCTATACGAAAGTTGCTTTAAAAAATCATATTAATTTATTTTTCAAAAAAAATTAGTAAATACTTAATTAATCATGTGCTAATAAGTTGCTCCGTTTTTCGTGCAAAGGTAATTTTTTCCAACACATAGCCGAACAAAGCCTAAGTTGATCCCGTTTGAGATAGCTGAAATTGGACGGTTGATGGATAATCTAATTTTGTGATAGATATAAGGTAAACAAATAAATTAACTTTACAAACTTCAAAATCTATCTTAGAAAAGATAAAAATTGGATAAACCATCCCTTTTTAATACAAGTTTATATAAGAAAATTATATAAACCATCCTAATTGTTAATCGTAAGAGATTTCATCCCATAACCTGATTTGTTAAAAATCCCACCCCACCAACACTGCCAGAATGAAAATTGCCCGCTCTTCCCATATCCCATGCTCATGAGTAGCCGATTTGGCCCTTCTTTTTTCAATGTTAATCCACGACATGTCATATAAGTCAGGTCAGGCTCGTCTAGTGTGGCTATATAGTGAGTAAGGATGCAAATGGATCGACCCACGAGCCCACTTACAGATCAAATAAGTGGTAACTTGCGAGTTTCTGCGTAGTGGCCCGACTTGCCGTATCTATGAATGCAAGTGGGTCAACCCATAAGTTCATTTATAGATCAAATTAGTAAGTAACCCATGAGTCCGTGGATTATCCACTAATTTTGCCTATAAACGGGTTCACGGGTCGATCTGCTTTCATCCCTAACAGTGAGTATAACTTAAACTTTATGTTAGTCAAAAAATGGTGTTGCTTCTAGCTTATAGAAAACAAGCCCTTCACTCGACCTTGAGTCAAGAAATAATGTAAGAACAAAGTTCGCGCCAGACTCACCTAGCTCATAGCCACTTTGGACAAGACCGACATGGCTTATATGCCCTGCTACAAATTCACGTTGGAAGAAATGAGCCGAATTAGTTATTCATGTGTGTGGAGGAGGTAATTTTAAGTGCGTTGGCTTTTACAATAAAATAAATTATAAGATGGAAACTCAAATCACCAATAACAAATGGGGGTGGTTTTACATAATTTTTGCCTCTGTAAAAATATTCAAAAAAAACCAAACCTTTACACCACTTTAGTTTCATTGAGACGCGTGAAAATCCAAATTTTAGAATTAAGAAAAGAACAGCGCATTTATACGAGACGTGAACAGGTTGGTGAATTTCTCAAACAAAAAAAAAGAAAAAGAAAAATGAAGCTGAAGTAGTGGAAATGTAGCGGTGAGCCGGTGACTGCACCGGCAACCGGGGTCTCTTGGTCTCATGGGACTCGGCAGCGCACGCCGCCGTGCACTGCCACGCGGGGCCCACCCATGCCGCGCCCCTGTACGACCTCGCCGATGCTGCTGCCTCTGCCGCCGCCGCGCGTCATTAGCCTTAGCCGCTTACTAATCCAGGATTAGCGACGAGAAACGGGGCCCCAGGTGGGCCC
Source organism: Oryza officinalis (assembly GCA_008326285.1). Classification (NCBI taxonomy): domain Eukaryota; kingdom Viridiplantae; phylum Streptophyta; class Magnoliopsida; order Poales; family Poaceae; genus Oryza; species Oryza officinalis. The sequence continues at coordinate 26,849,206 of BDMV01000012.1, forward strand.
CAGGCGCCACGTACGTTCGCGCGCTCGGCTAGAGGAGGGCCGGGGCTGGGCTTTTGGGCTTGGGCCGGGGCTGGGCCCAGGCGGGGAGGAGAGCTCGCCACGTGGAACGGAGGACACGTACGTACGGGCGCGGCTTGCTTGCCTTGCCTTGTGGTGGGATCCCACCGGGCGCTGTGGCGAGGCACGTGACGGGGTGGGCCCCACGGGGTCAGTGACCCGGGGAGGCACGTGGCCCTCTCTGCCCGGCGTGTGCCCGCCACTAGCCAGCTCTTTTCCCTCGCCCGCCTCGTGATGCTTCGTCTCACTGACAGCGTGGGCCACGTCTCCGGAGGGGTGGGACCGGCCTGTCGGTAATCCGAGGAGGAGACGCTTTCTCACCTTCGGATCGGAGAGGAGCTTTCTTTTCTTTTCCAGTTTTTTTATCCGAGTATTTCATAGGCTTTGTGTTTATGCAAAAGGATTTTTGAACAGTAATAAAAAGGAAAAAGAATAAAATAAAGTATAAAATGAACACACACACCTACTATCTCGAGAAAATATATCATACACCACCTGAAAATGGCCAATTCTACTGTGAAGTCAAGAATCGTTCACAAATATTTTGCATTGTACCTCGGTTAACTCATTTTATTCCTTGTTACTGATTATTTAAAATTCATCAAGCAGGCTCATTTTCCTTAATAAACCTTTGCGTCATCGTTTTTCTTTTCTGGAAATAAGGCACGGAAGTAGCAATTATATCACAGACATTTTTAAAAGGCAAAGACCTCTCAATAGATGGTATCATCAAGTATTATTTTACTACTACTAGATTAATGCAATGTACTAAATCTTGATTTTCTTTTTGTGAGCGCACATACTACTACCTTGGGGAAAATTTTGTCCTTTCACCCTACCTAATGGAGGTTGACTAACCAGTAATAGCATATAGTAATATCAAGAGTTACCAATGACATATNTATATATATATATATATATATATATATATATATATATATATATATATATATATATATATATATATATATATATATATATATGTATGTATGTATGTATGTATGTATGTATGTATGTATGTATATATAACACTTGATTTTGACAATTATATGTAAATAATTTTAACTATTTTCTATGGGTAGGTGTGTTGGTGTCAACATTTATGCTACACATAAGTGAATGGCGTCATGTCTGATAACAGGTGGACGAGACGCCAAGAAATTAGGCACATATACTTCGTGAAGACGGTCAAAGGAAGTGAGTGGTAGGTGACAAGTCATTATGAATGTCTTTCTACATAGCAATGTTGTCAGCCAAGTTGAAGCAAATGTGCACCGTGTTCCAGGAGAGGCATAAGTGATAAAGCTTGGAGGTAGATACAATGCTGAGACAAATATAAATAATGAAAAGTTAGGCATCATTTATCTTGTGATATCAAGTGTTGAAAGCCATCATAACGCCATATCTCTTGGCTTGCAACATAGGCAAGCAAACAAAACCAATACAAACGTCACCCAACACTCTCACTTGAGACAAGTGATGGCTGCAGTCAGTCAAAGTCTGAGGTTGCACATTGTCGTAATCCTTTAGAGGAGTAATGAAGGTTGGAAACGGTTGGGTCAGATCAAATTAAATTAAATTATTCTATGTTTGGTATAAGAATTTTGTCTACTAGACATGCATAGTTTCATAGCTATATATGATATTGGAAAGCAAAATTAAAAAAAAAAGCTTGCCAACCTTACACGACTATTGCATAAGATAAGTGATACATACGCATCAGGATGAAATATGCACCAATGCTGGAGAGATACTTGTATTACCTTGCAATATGATACATATTGCATAAGATAAGTGATACATGTATGTTATTGGATTTCTACATAATACACTAGTTGATTTTTAGATATTTTTTTTTTATGTTTTTATGTGATAATGTGACAATATCATATAGTCAAAGCATTTGTTGAAGCCAATGAAAATTGAAAATATCTATTTGTAGATGGACTTCATAGAAATATCTACCACTTAAAGATCCTTAAGCCCCCTATTTTCTCAAATACATTTCATTTTTAGGAGAACTGGTGCATAAATTTCCAAATGGGATTTGTTTCTTTATTTTTAAAAAATAACTTTCTATAAGAATGGGAAATATAAGATGGCTACTATCGGCACATAAGGCATGACCATGTTTTCTTATGTTTAATTGTGAAATATATAAATATGCTACTAGTGATGCTACGTTCACCTACGTTTCACTACATATGAGACAAGACAAGCAGGTGAGAGGATGGTAGACGAGATAGGTAGATCTTATGAATGCCATGGAAAAGGAAGTCAGAAGCAAGCATGTGAGAGATAAGAAGTTCAAAAAACCTAGCGTATGTGAGGACAAGTTATCAAATTTGGTGGTAAGTGATTGTATCAGGATACAATCATAATTTAACTTAGATGCAAATACATATTATCATCATTGTATAGTTTAAGTATCTTGGCATGACGCAACCCTTCTACATGTTCAAGGAAAAAAAAGTATCTTGGTATGGCAATGTAAGAAAAAATAATTTTAAAACATACCATAATGCATGGAATGTTTGCACTTGATCATACATATGTGTCACAGATGACAAATAGAATGAAAGTAAACGATGTGTAAGGAGTATTAGGAAAGCACTTAATCATACATATGTGTCACAGATGACAAATAGAATGAAAGTAAACAATAGGTAAGAAGTATTAGGAAAGCTTTTGTGAACAATAGTTACGGGCCAAGTACATGGGTATAAAAGCTTATTTTTATCCATTATATGCTGAAATTAACAGTGATGCAACAAGTACAAATGTTTCTTGTGTACAATGCATGCATCTAGAGTTAAGAAGGTAGGTATAAATCTCATGAATTAATTAACGTAGAAACTAAGTAACATGTATATAGGCAATTAGCCTTTACTACCAACATAACGTTGCTAGCGAAGAATCTCCAACTTGTGACTATCCACAAAGCATGTCTACCTGACAATTCTTATTCTTTGACAAACAATTACACATTCGGAGTTGATCCAATCACACATTTGGAGTTGATCCCATCCGTTGTGCTTAGTGAGAAAGCAGTTGGATGTATTACATCGATATATTAGAAAAGAGTCATAAGCCAATTAGATGACTTTGCAGTTATTGCTATTTCAATTCGTAGATATACTAAAGTTACACAACAATACTTCCATGAGAAAAAACTGTATATTAAATTTGGTGTTTGCACTTGGTAAGGTAAAAAAGATCACAAAAATCCAACTAATTGCCCTTGCATAAGGAAAATTTATGTGCCTATTTTTGCCACATGAATGATTTATACTCATATACATCGGCATGACAGCATGCATACACGATGCCTTACAAGTGAATGATCTCATCGTCCTTTTTTTTAATAGATGAATGGTCTCATCTAGCTTAAGATACCTAACAACTGACATCTATACTAGATTGAAGTTGAAAGTTGATATGTTGTAATGCCTTGGAAGCATAGGTGATCAAAATTGGAAATAGGTGTGCTAGAGTGAAATAAGCAATCCATTATTTTTAGGTAACAAACATCAGAACAATTAACCTTAGTTGCAAAGCATGTAAATTGTAATATTGCCAACATAGTGCATTAGCAACTCGTCACTCGTGCATTAGCGGTACTTGAGAAGATTGTCCAAAAACTCTATGCTTAACACTTTGTGATGTCCTTTTTCTTAATTAATTATATTCTATGTTTGATGGATATTATATTTATAAATGACGTGCAGTGATGCATGTGCCCAAAAAGATGATATTGGTATGCCAAACTAGTATACTATATATTATGTTGATACGTTCTAACAAAGATAGTGGTTATCTATTGTTTGTGCATAAATTGTGATGTATATGTAACTCCCATATGCAAAACTTTGGTATGTCTACATAACTCACTCGCCAGAAGCCACAAGGATCTACGTAGACATATCGGTTGGCAGTTGGACCACACATGAGTCGGTGAAGTTAAAGAGCGACAATGTAGGTGCATTCATGACGCATATTCTTTTTCCAATTAGAATGATACAATTTGCACCTCACTTGACTCTAATGAATTTAAATTTGGTCAATAGAATTTGATTCCAACTCTTGTTGTTTTTAGAATTGGGAATTTAATTCACACTAATTCCAAATTTTGTATTTGGGTGCTGTCAAAGGGTTATACCCGACAACAATATTTGTAGAGTATGAGCATCGTTGGTACCAGAATATACGTGAGATTAAAGTAAAAGAGACGGGGACAAAGATTTTTATACAGGTTTGAGCCCCCTACTTACGGTAATAGCTCTACTCCTGTTGGCGAAGCCGATGTTGCATTTATATATCAATATCACACGAGTACAATATTGAGGATGACCTAATCTAGTCTCTATCAGCCTAGTAGCGTAAAGCTTTCACACGTGGTTGATGGCTAGCATAGTCGACTTCCTCGAATACAAACTCGACAAGATTGGAGTTATCTTGTATTCTGTTGATCTGTATTGGCTTGTCTTTGCGTGTCCTCTCTCCTTCTGGGGGTTCTTGTATTTATATTCTCGGGTGTCGTCTTGTTTAAGTAGAACTAGAGAGCCAAGTATGGATACAATCTGAATAGATCTTGTAGTGCCCAAGTAGGACTCTATTTCTTTTTCCTTATCCGGAATACCTTCCGTATATGAGGTTTTATTCCATATAAGCCTTGGTATGTGGTGGGTCCTGTTGAGCTTAATACATAAGTATTGGGTATCCCATATCCATGACACTAACAGGTGCCTCTATAAATTGCATAAAGAAATCAAATCAAAATTTTTATTTGGTGGTTCCTACAATTGTACACACAACAAATTTGTAATTTTTTTTGTCTATTTGATTTACGAACAATTCCATATTAGGGTATGTTGTCTAAAAAGCTTAATCACACCCTCCCCCTTCCTCAAACCATTAAAAAATGACATTCGATTAGCAACATGAATCATGCTTTCCCTCGATGGCAGGGATTGCAGTGGCAATGGACTCGGGGAGGATGGGGGTAGTCAGCAGCAGCAGCAAAAGATACACAATTGTGTGTGTGTGTGTGTGTGAAGTCTTAACCTCAAATTCATTATATAGATAAAATTCTGATAGTTTTGAGAGTATAAATATGTCAGAATTTTATCTTTTTGTTGTTTTCTATATATAATGAATTTCAAGATGAGATTTCACACATAGATGTAATACTATTGGAAGTACTTATACAATTTTTTCTAGATTTTTTGGTGAAATTTGTTAGTTGGTATGTACGTGTGTACACGAGAAAGCTTGTGTACATATGATATATTCCCATATATACACACATATATATTGAACAGTATGTGAAAAAACACTCTTAGTATGGGGTGGAGGGAGGAGATTAATTGAAGAGGTTGAAGAGTTTAGGGGCTGGTCCATTTCCTAATATCGGAGTTGAATGTAGTAGCTTTTAAACAAGCACAATAGTTAAGGGAATAATATGAACTTACTCTTTTAATTTACATCTCAATTTGACCATAAAAAATTCGATCGGCAATGCCCAGATAAATTGAAATGTTTATTTGGTTTGTTGATGCAAGATCGGCATTCAAGTAAACCATACTTCAGCTTATGCAATTTCCAAAATTTTAACATCAAACTAAATGGTTATATAGTTTACTAAAATTTTAGCAATGTCCAAATCTCGTCGTAACCAAAATCTTGGGAAGGACAACATTAACGTTGATTGAAACATGCACTTCATCTGCTGCATAAGTGTATGAACAACACAAGTCACTCCTAGGAGTGGCCTCAGATGTCATGTGGCCCCAAGTAGACTAAGGCCACACATCTAAAAGTATTTTCTCCCACACTTCAAGATGGCCTTAACCGACAGCTTTAATTTTGCAAATCAATCCCATCATTTTTCTCATTGATTTTTGAGCCCAACAGTTCACCAATAGAACCCTATAGAATGAAAATAATTTACACAACAACCAAATAGTTCGAAGGCCCCACTAGTTAGACTCTCAATCTATTTTTATCGCTTCCTAAACCCATTTCCAGGGTTCGATCTTGTTCGTTGAATCACTACGAGTACCCCACACACGTATCATTTCTCCAATTGAGCTTCACATCCTGATGGCTCGCCTTCGATCTAGCACCATCAATTTCTGATCCATCGCCTCCAACCTCAGATCTGGCATCACAGACAATGCCACTACTACTGTTCCAGCCAAATCTAGTCTTCCTGATCATTGATGGTGAGCATGGATGGTGCAAGGGCAGTCACCTCGGTTCCCTTGTAGCGGTCAACAAGGTAGATGGCGCGGCTGGCCTCAGCGGTTGAGGAGGAGGGTAGATCAGCAACATGCTCGACCAAATCTACTGCCTTCGCTCATATTTGGCTGCGGTTCCCTCCTCTTCGATGTCGTTGGAGGAATAGCGGGTCGACGCAGATTGAGGCAACAACGCTATTTCTGCCAATGAGCTTGTCAAATCTGGCTAGATGCAAGGTTGCGGCGGCAGACACCACTGCTTCCTCTTGGCCACTATCCTGCCTCCCTTTAGGGCCCATACGAGGGGCGACAACCTTCCCAACATGTGTCACCGCAATGGCCTCGTCCCGAGTAGCTTCATGCCTATCAAGGCACCTGAGCCCTGTAGAGGACACAAGGAACCTAATAAGGCAATGAGTTCAGTCGAGCTTAGAGCTGCTGGCGAGCCGGAGTCACTAGCCAGATCGGCGCACTGTGAATGTCCTAGCATGTGTTTGGTTTGGGGATGAGAAAGGATGGGTTGGACTCATCCTTATTTTTAGGCTGGGATCGTTCTTACTATCCGTTTGGTATGAGGAATAGGATGGTCCTAGTTTTTAGGGAGTGACCCACATGTCAGTGAGACAGAAAAGTGGGATGAATTAGTTCGCTAGTTTTTGAGAGATCAGTCCATCCCAAATCTCAGAAGAATATTCTTTTTCAGGGATCATCACATCGTACCTATTCCCAAATCAAACACCTCGAAAAATAGGTTCGACTCAACTTAACCCACTTCATCCCTTAAACCAAACACATGCCTAAGCAGCCTGTTCCACGGATCATGTTGATGAACATGAAATTCCATCAGATAGGGAGTACCCTCTGTGCTTTGGTCGAACCGAGGTGAGCCGCTGAAACTGAAAGCACCCCCAAGACGACGAAGGCCCCAACTGGTGAGCTCGTGACACACTGGCATCCACGGCCCCTCGGCGAGCGACAGGCAGGAGCAGCATTTGACATGATGTGGTGTGGTACTACACTACTACTCCACCAAAAGCTTCAGATTTACCCCCGGGGCAGGCAGGCGCCATCTTCTTTTGGGCGAACAGGAGCAGCAGCCACGACGCAGGTCTATGGCTGCCTCTCTTCTGATCGCGCTGTCAATCTCTCTGCTTTTTTGGGAGCTCGCAGGTCTCACATGCCCAAAAATCCAAGTGCTCTCTTTGAATATAATGCTCAGTTACTGCTGTGCTGCTACTCATGAATCTTTGCAAGCACCGATCGAGTAATCCAATTTTACATTCTAGGTAGGGGATGTTGTAACTTTGTGACCGTGGTGGCTCTGTGTGAGCAATGGACATTGAACTATGTATAGGAGAGAGACTCATCACTCGCTCTTGTTTGAGCTCTCAAAATTTGTTCAGTTCAGGCCAATGTGAGGCCTCTTTTAGAACGCAGAAATCTTTTGTACCGATTCCTGCACACAAAATATTACGAAAATCCTGTAAAATCTATGCGTTATTAAGAAACGCCCGCCCACGCTTGACGCTGACGATTGTGATTTAGGTTAGCGGGAGTTGAGCGAATAGGTGTAGTCATTGGTGTATAATTCTATTAGATAATATCCGGCACGTTGCTACGAAAACTTTTAGCACTTAGTTTTGTTGTAGATAAGAGCAAGCCATTAGCATGAATGTATATGGATAGAACTGAGCTTACTTTGATGGTGGTAATTGGTAAGCTATGTCAGCATGGAAAGAACTAATTAATTTAGGTAGCTATCAAAAGTATATCTTAAACTTGTTAGTAGTAGCTGTTACAAAACTTGAGGGTTATCAGTGGCATGATTTTAGGACAATGAATTCAGAACTATCTGCAGGCAGCAGGCTCCACTTGTGATGCTGACAAAGTTTCACTATGTACTCTCCTTTACTTCCAAATTAAACTAAGAAAAAAATGGTTGTAATAGGAAAAACAAACTGCATACGACTGGAACTTCCTTTTTTGAAGATTATGGGTACCGTATACCCATATGGTTAGCTTATCTGACTGACTATAGGGGATCGGTTATGATTCATGATTATGTAATCGGCTTAGGACTTAAGTATTACGTTACCTTGTGTAATAAGTAACGACTTATAGTCCTTAGTCGGAAATATTATGGAGTCCTATATAGTATGTTGTTAGGTCTCCGACTTGTGAGCCTATCCTCTAAACCTATATAAGGAGAATAGGACGTCCCTTAAGAGAAAAGAGAGATTGAAACAATAGCAATTAGCTAGGTTTTCTTCGTACACAACCTGATTAGGAGATCAATAAACCATTTGGCGGATCAAATCCCCGAAACACGAGTAGGGTATTACTTTTTTATAGAAGGCCTGAACCTGTCTAAATCCCTTTGTCAACTAACCCATCATGTTTGGCACTTGATCGCTACCCCCAGTTTCTTATTGCCGAAATCAAGTTTCGACAGTTGGCGTGCCAGGTAGGGGGCTGCGTCAAGTTTTCTTCTTCATCTCGCCGACTAGCACGATGGGATCTTCATCAGGCATCGACGACTTCGCCTTCCCCCTGGGCAGGTGTTCCGCTTCGGTAGCCTCGACTTCATCACCGACAAATTCGACAAGATTTCTCTCCTTGACTCCGATTCGAGCCAGTCAGGAGGGGACAACCACTCAGCGCCGTTCGGGTTACCAAACGACGCCGAGATCTACTACAATCTTATATCTTCCGAGTTGGAATCGATCCACTCAGGAGAATCTCCTTCATCATTATCATGCTGCGGTCCGAGCTCCAGGGAGATCGCCGTCATGATTCAACCACTCGGATCGTGTTCATCCACTGTGATCGCTGACTACATCAGCTCTTCCGACTTCGACGACCTCTACGACATCTCCACGGAGGAACTTAACGACTCCGACTTCGACAACAACTACGCTCCGCTATTCTTCAACGTCCTCATGGCCGAAGTAGCACAGACCGACTCAGCCATGGCCCGTAGGGTTGTAGAAGAGGAACGAGCCAAGTTCGAAGAGGAGCGCAAGCGCAAAGAGGAAGAACTCAAGCACAAAGAGGAGGAGCTCAGGCGAAAAAAAGACAATGACAAGAGAAAACGAGATCTGAGGGCGGCTGGGCGTTCCGCTCGCGAGGCCATAGTCCAGACCCGGGTCGACAACACCAACATCTTCAGCACGCCCCAACAGAATGCGGTCGCCGCTCTCACCCTCATCGACACCGTCATCAAAGTGGCACCCCCCAGCGTAACTCCAATTTTAGATAAAGTCAAAACTATCGTCGCAGCTATAGCATTACCCGGCGCTCCCACAGGCTCCGCGCGGAGAGCTACCGAGTCCATCGCTGAGACACCCGAGGGCAGCTGCCTACCACCGATGCGATCTAAAGACTACCGGAGACCCGAGCTCAGCAAGACATCCGCCAAGTCCAAAGACCCTCGTCATTACGCAATGTGGAAGCATCAAGATCAATCGGCCGACTCTCGTGAGAGAGGTCACGGCCGGCCACCTGCCACGATCGGATTCGTTATGGCAATAACTCCAACTACCAGAGCAGCTCTCGAAGACCCGCGCCGAGTGACTTGAGGGAGGTACTTGATCGGCGTCATCATGAGCGCAACAAACCCTATCACGAAGACCGAAGGAGCTCACCCGACAACTATGACGATGGAGTACCCGAGTTCACTCAAGACCTGCGTCGAGTGGATTGGCCGAGTGGATTCAAACCCACTGGGATTGACAAGTATGACGGCAAAACCGACCCTGAGTCATGGTTAACCGTTTACACCCTTGCAGGAGGAGACAACAAGGCTATGGCAAACTACTTGCCCGTTGCTCTCGCCGACTCAGCCAGGAACTGGCTCACAAGCTTACCAAGAGGTTCGATTGATTCGTGGAGCGAGCTTCGGGACCACTTCATCACCAATTTCCAGGGCACTTTTGAAAGGCCCGGGACCCACTTCGATCTTTACAATGTGATTCAGAAGCCCGACGAGTCATTGAAAGATTACATTCGGCGTTTTTCGGAGAAGCGAAACAAGATCCCCGATATCACCGACGACGTCATCATAGCCGCGTTCTAGAAAGGTGTCCGCAATGAGTTGCTGATCGGCAAATTCGGGCGCAAACCTCCAAGAACGGTCAAGAAGATGTTCGAAACAGCCAATTTCTACGCCAAATCGGACGATGCAATCAAAGCCTCACGGCAGGACAAGTATGACAAGCAATCCAGGAGTAGCTGGTGCCCCAAGAAGGACAATGGCAACTGCAACGGCAACGACAATAACGGCCAAAAAGATCGCAAGCGTAAGCCCGAGGATCTGGTCGCTGCAACGTCTAACTACCAACAACAGCTTCCTCGAGTCACCGCCTACGACAGGATCATGAACGCCCAATGCACTCATTACCCGAATCACAAGCACGCGGCCAAAGTTTGTTTCATCTACAAATAGTTCGCCGAGCAATATGCAACTCAACTACACCAAAAGCCGTCAGATGGAGCCGGCACTTCAGGAACCAAGAAGGACGACCTAGCTGGTGGCTCAGAGCCCTTCCAAGACCACAGGACCGAGTTAAACCACATTTTTGGAGGACCGCTAGCGTATGAGTCGAAGAGGAAGCAGAAGCTGACCGACAGGGAAATCAACGCTGTACAACCTGAAGTCCCACGCTACTTACGATGGTCGGAGGTGGCTATCACGTTCAACCGCTCGGATCATCCTGACCGAGTGGTTCACCCGGGGCGGTATCCCCTGGTACTAGACCCGGTGGTTCGCAACGTCAAGCTCAAGCGTGTCCTTATCGATGGCGGTAGCGCCCTCAACATCCTCTTCGCCAAGACTTTGAACGAGATGCAAATCCCGAGATCTGAATTGAAGCCGAGTTCAGCCCCTTTTCACGGAGTCATCCCAGGGCTGGCATCTACGCCACTCGGGCAAATCACCCTTCCGGTCACCTTCGGCACTCGGGAAAACTTTCGGACAAAGAACGTCAGCTTTGCCTTCTTGAGTTGTCAGTCGGGGGCTATACGTATCAATAAACTATGATGTTTTTTTATCAATAATAACTTGCTCATACTTACTTTATCATTGTTTAGTGTTCTGGTTTGAGTTAAGTAAATAAGGACTGAAAATTTTTTGATGGCTTAATCAAGTCTAGGCTTGGTAAGAGTCGGATGGAAATTTTTAAGAAATTAAATTCGAAAACTCAAATTAGGGCATAAACATAAATAAACTGAGAATTTACAAGTTAGATTACAACAGTGATTTACATCGAAGAAGTTATCCCTGGAAGTTTTTAGCCACATCAGCAACAATTTTCTTTGCCGACTCTTGTGCTTCACTGATTAGCTCCAAGGCTTTTTCATCAGAAGTGCCGTCTGCGAAGCCATCTCGTATAGAGTTTATGTCCACTCGGGGATAGAGGGATTTTGTCATTGCCAGAGTTTGACTTGCACTCATGACAGCATCATCAGTAATATTCTCTATGTACTTTTTTGGAGCTGTTCTGAGTTCATCAAAGATTTGTACAACATCCATAGCGCTTGTTCCAAGGCCGTTTTCATAGAGTGCTGACAATATCGGCGCAGCCGCGTTGGCGATGTCATCCCTGACTCTTTCGGCTCTCTGGATTTTTTCAGCAAAGACCTCAAATTGAGCATGGGATTTAATATTATCAGCTACAAGTTTGATATGATTCAGATTATACAAATAACCGAGATCAGTTAGATCAACGAGTATGAGTTTCAGGGGTTACCTTCAATTTCTTCTAAAGCCTTATTTTTGTCAGACTCAAGCTTGGCGTTGTCAGTCTCTGCTTTCTTTAGTTGAGCCTTGAGAGAATCGATCTCGGATATATTGGCTACAGCATGAAGATTTGGAGTTAATGGAGCCGAATAGAATAAACAAGAACAAGATGAGTTGGTTTCTGTTACCTCCGATTGAACCGTGAAGCTCCAGGTTCATATCTCGAAGCTTGTTGATTTCTTCTCGAAGGACGACTTCTCTAGCTGCAGCTTCTTCTCTAGCTTCTTTGAGATCCTGCTGGATGTTTTCCAAAGAATTGACATGAGGTACAAGCTTCTCTAGAGTGTCTGACTTAGCCAGCGAGCGATGATATATTCTCTGCATTATGAAGATTGAGTCAGTTGATTACAAAAGACTATGCGGTTGAGATATGAGAAATTTGTTCATACATTCATCAGTCGAGTTGCTTCATTGAGGTTGGCGACAAGCATATCGCGTTCTTCAGCTTCTTTTTGCTTGTTCAATACGATGCCTTGCTTTTTGCCTTCGGCGTCTCGCCACTTGATCTTGATTGGAGGTATTGAGTCTTCTGTGGACTTCAGTCGAGTAATTTCTTCCTCTTCGGTTGTTTGCTCTAAGGATAATGAATAAAGATGGAAGTCAAAAGATATGTTCGAGACAAGAGTTTGATGACTATTGAAGGTTACCTGTCCTTGGTGTTGGATCTTCAACCGGAGTTTCTCGATTGCATGGGTCTTATTTTTCCCTGTGTGGCTGGATTACAGTCGGGGGTCCTTGAGTGGATGCTTGATTAGCAGGGTCCGACTGGTTTTCAATCGGGGTATCTTGATTGATAGTCGGGGGCTCTTGCTCGGGGATGTCCTCACTCGGGAGGGGGTTCTGGGACTTTTGTTCTGCGGATTTTGGTTTCCCTGGCGTTGTGGATAGATTTATTTTCTCTGTCTGCCCGGTGGGATCTATGTCTTGAGGTTTTCTGCAGAAGAAGATAAAGATGACTAAGATGGAATCCAGCGGGTTTTCAACAAGGAGATAAATTCAGTTGTGAGAAGAATACCTGATGGATTTTCTGATTTTTGGGGCAGATCTCGCAGATGTCCTGGGAGAGCTTATGTTGGCTTTCGAAGTTTGAATTTCCTCAGATTCTTCATCTGAGTCATCCACGACCAATTTCCTTTGTTTGCAAGCATGTTTGCTGGTCTCTTCAATGGCAACAGCTCTTTTGCTTTTAGCTGGAGGCTTGATCTTTAGGCCGCCAGTTGGCTTCTTGGTAGTCGGCTGGGCTGTTATATCTTCATGGAATACTTTGTATGACCGAGAAATAATCAGAGCATTTACCTGCAAGTGATATTCTTAAGGTACATTGAAGAATATGGATAGATTGAAAAATGGGATGCAGAGTTTGCTTACCGGAGGAGGTGGTCGATGAAGATTGAAGGGAACAACTGGCAGTTTATTGCTATAGTCCACTGCAATTCCAGAAGAGAAGATTTTGTACATACGAGCACACAAGACCTGAAAATTCAGGGATTCACGGTCTTCTCGATTGGGATCACTTTGACCTTCGTATTCAAATGCTGGCTTAGACCTTTCTTTGATAGAAGCCAGTCGGCACTTGATGAAGTGCCGAGTGATCTGTTCTCCTTGGAGACCCTTATTCTTCATTTCAAGAATTTTAGCCAGAAGATTGCTAGCTTCTATCCAATCTTGGTTTTCTGGCAGAGCATTCCAATTGGCTTGTTGGATTGGTGGGTGACCAATGAAGTCGGGCAAGCTGGGGGCTGGGTTTGAGATATAGAACCAGTTTGCATGCCAGCCCTTGTTGAAAGATTTTAGAGGAAGAGAAAAGTAGTCTTTACGGAGAGTACCACGAAGTTGAAATCTGGCGCCACCAACAACGCAAGGGTTATCCTTGGTTGGGTGTGCCTTAAGAGAGAATATGCGGCGGAAGAGGTTGAAATGGGGATAGATTCCCAGGAAGGCTTCGCACACATGGATGAAAATGTCAATGTGCAATATGGAGTTTGGATTCAGATGATAAATCTTGAGACCGTAGTAATCAAGGATACCACGAAAGAATTCGGAAGTGGGCAGACCAAATCCGCAATAGAAAAAGTGGGTGAAAACTACGATCTCACCGGTGTTCGGAGTTGGGAACTCTTCGCCGTATGCTGGGCGCCAGCCGTTGATTTCCTTGGCAGGAAGAACTCCGTCCTTCACCATTTCCCGCAGGGTTGATTCTTTCACATCTGACGTTGCCCATTGGTCGAAGGGAATTTCTCTCTCTTCTGCCATGGATGCGGTTTGAGGGAAAGCGAATCTGGTGTTGGGAGTGAGGATTCTCGGAGGAGATGTTGGGAGCTGGTTGCGCGCGGTGGATCTTGATGGAGCTTTGAGTTTCTGGATGGATGGATTTGGATGAGGTCGTGTTTTAGGTTTTTTCGGAAGAGCTTGTGAACAGGAGCGCGAAAGGGGATATTTTTAGAAGATGAAGCGGCGGGGAAGACGACGGCGCTTCAGTGGTTTTAGGTTATCGGTAGGTTTTCTCGTATTTGGGCCAAGGCCCATGAGAAGCTTACAGCCCATAATTCAGGTGTGGCTTAACACGTGTCTCTAGGGACTTAAGCAAATTTGCCTTGGCAATATGCGCGTGATCTATTGCCCGATACCTTCAAAATCCTTTCATACAGCAGTTACACAACTTTGTAGGAGTTGGTACGATGCAATTTGCAAGGTGACAAATAGTAAAGTTTTTTATAGCTGTCCTGGTAACTTTTTTATAAGTTGCTGGAGCTGTTTGGTTTACAAATAGCAATTGATTTTATATTATATCAATGCTATCTTGCCACCTTGATGTGTTTTTTGATTAAGACCAATATTATGGCTTAGGCTCTTTAATATTTTGGTCATTGTCGAAACTTGGTTTCGGCAATAAGAATTTGGGGGTAGCAGTCAAGGGCCAAACACGATGGGTTAGTATGCAAAAGAGTTTAGACAGGTTCAGGCCCTCTCTTCGAGAGGTAGTACGCTACTCCTGTTTCGGGGATTCAATCCGCCGAGTGATTTATTGATCTATTGATCTCAAACAATATGTGCTCTCGTGAGTTTGGGTGCTTGTGCTCTTGTGAAAATCTCTATGCGTGTGTCCTCTCAAGGGACTCCCTACCCTTCTTATATAATCTCGGAGGGTAGGTTTACAGGTCGGAGACCCTATCCTATTCTATCCCGGACTCCTCAATCTTACCAACTATAGACTATGAGCCATTACCTTATCTCAATGGCAATGTAACACTCAAGTCATAAGCCGGTTTACATAACCATGAGTTATAACCTATCCCCTATGGTAAGTCGGATGAGCTAGCTGTGAGGGTATCCAGTACCCGTAATCTCTACAGTAGCCCCCGAGACCTTCACAGTCAACAAAATAATCTTACCTCGAACCAGAATTTCACACAGCCGAGTGACTTCTTAGCCGAGTGCCTTCATCACCGAGTGCCTCCATGAATCTCCCGAGTACTTTATCATCCTAAAGGCTGTGAACGGCTGAAAATATTTCAAAAAATTTCTTAAGAATAAATATTTAGGTGCATCGACTGATGCACCTAATTAGGTGTAGCCCCCGACTCTGTGTTTAGTTAAACAAACTAAGCATATAGTCAAGAACTATAATAATCATACTCTCCTGAGTTAAATAAATGCCTAGCCTAAGCCAAAAGCAATCATAAAAAATAACACATAACCTCATAATCAAGGCTAGTGTATAATGAATCCGAGTACTCGGCAAGCTCATGCTTATTCGAGTCGTTTTGCCCGAGTCATCTCAGAATAAACAACTCAGCCAATCCTCATGGATAGAAAATCTGAATTAATAATTCATCAGTCATCTGAAAAGTATGACCAAAATATTAAATAGCTCCAGCCATAATATCGGTCTTAATCAAAAAGGCACACCTAGGTAGCAGAAAAATATTGACATAATCATAAAATCAAACGCTTTGTAAAGACCAAACAGCTCCTGCAACCCATAAAAAAAAGTTACCAGGACAGTTATAAAAAACTTTACTGTTTGTCACCTTCCAAGTTGCATCGTACCAACCTTCAACAAGTTGTGTAACTGCTGTATGAAAGGATTTTGAAAGCATTGGGCAATAAGACATGGGCATATTGCCAGAGCAAATTTGCTTAAGTCCTTAAGGACACATGTCAAGCCATACCTGTAATATGGATACGGGCCGCAAGTTTCTCATGGGCTCGGCCCAGACACGAGAAAACCCAGCAAAACCCTAAAAATCTTCTCTTAAAGCGCCGGCGTCTTCCTCGCCGCTTCATCTTCCTGAAATTTTTCTCCTTTTCGCGCTCCTGTTCATCAACTGTGTAGAAAAATCCGAGAACTCGCGCACGCTCAAATCCATCCATCCAGGAACTCAAGGTCAACCACAATTCCTCGTCCGCATCCAGCTTCTAACACCTCTTCAAAAAATCCTCATCTCCCGTACTAGATCCACCTCCTCTCAAATTGCATCCATGGCGGAGGAGAAAGAAATCCCTTTCGACCAATGGGCGACCTCAAATGTGAAGGAGTCGACCCTGCGAGAGATGGTGAAGAACGGAGTTCTTCCTCCTAAGGAGATCATCGGCTGGCGCCCAGCGTACGGCGAGGAGTTCCCCACCCCGAACACCGGTGAGATCGTGGTCTTCACCTCTTTCTTTTACTGCGGATTTGGCCTTCCCACTTCCGATTTCTTCCGTGGTATTCTTGAATATTACGGCCTCCGAATCTATCACTTGAATCCCAATTCCATCCTTCACATTGCAATGTTCATTCACGTATGCGAAGCTTTCTTAGGCATCCTCCCCCATTTCAATCTATTTCACCGTATGTTCTATGTCAAGCCACACCCGACCAAGGATGATCCCTGCGTCGTCGGTGGGGCTGGCTTTCAACTCCGCCGGACTCTCCGCAGAGACTACTTCTCCCTCCCCTTGAAATCCTCCAATAAGGGCTGGCATGCAAACTGGTTCTACATCTCAAACCCCCATCCCAGTTTGCCCGACTTCGTCGGCCTTCCACCGATCCAAAGAGCCAACTGGAGCACAATGCCAGAGAACCAAGATTGGGTAGAAGCGAATAACCTCCTGGCTAACATTCTTGAAATGAAGAAGAAAGGCCTCCAAGGAGAACAAATTACCCGGCACTTTATCAAGAACCGGCTGGCTCCTATCAAAGAGAGATTCAAGCTAGCATTCGAGTATGAGGGCGAAAGTGACCCCAATCGGGAAGACCGCGATGCTCTGAGTTACCAGGCCTTGTGCACTCGTATGTACAAGATTTTTTCCTCTGGGATTACAGTAGATCGCAGCCACAAGATGCCGGTTCCTCCCTTCAACCTGTTCCGACTTCCTCCTCTGGTAAGCAGACTCGGCCTCTTCAATTTCTTTCTATGTCACCCATGTTCTTTAATATATCTCAAAAATTCTACTTGCAGGCTAATGCTCTCATCATATCTCGATCGTACAAAGTGTATCATGACGATCAGCCGACTCGGCCTGCTGCCAAAAAACCAACTGGTGGCCCCAAAATCAAAGTTGAACCTCAAGAAAAGAGGGCTGCTGATGACGAAGATATCAGCAAGCGGGCGAGCAAAAGGAGACTGGTTGTCGACGACTCGGATGATGAAGAAATCCAAATTCCACGGGTTAACATAAGCCCTCCGAAGCCGTCCGCCAGATCTGCCCCTAAAATCAGGAGATCTAACAGGTATCTTGTATAACCAAAGTCAGCTTCTTGTTGAAATTTTTTTTTCCTTTCTGTCTCAATCGTCTTCATCTTCTTTCTTGCAGAAAACCCCAGGACATAGATCCCACCGGGCAGACTGAAACCAACAACCCGCCTGCAGCGCCAGATGAACCAAGACCTGCAGAACAAGGGCCTCAAAACCCTCCCCCGAGTGAGGATGCTCCTGAAGTAGAACCCCGAGTAAAGATGCTCCCGAAGTTGAGCCCCCGACTACCAGCCAAGATACCCCGGCTGAAAACCAATCGGCTGAAGATCCACAGGGCTCGCTCAATCAGGAGACACCATCCAAAGACCCGGCTCCTAAGACAAGTAGGCTTCAATATAGTCTCCAGACTCTTGTCTTCAATATACTTCTTACTTCTATCTTCATCCATCTTCTTTAGATCAATCAGCCAAAGAGGAGGAAATCTCCCGACTGAAGTCTTCAGCTGACTCGGTCCCTCCTATCAAGATCGAGTGGCGCGATGCCGAAGGCGTGAAGTAAGGCATCATTTTAAATAAACAAAAGGAGAATGAGGAACGCGATATGCTCATGGCTAGCCTCAACGAAGCGACCCGGCTGATGAACGTAAGCATGACTCCTCCATGTCTTATCTTCGCGATCCGACGTAGTTGACTACCTTCATACCCTCGTGCAGAGAATATATTGTCGCTCAGTGGCCAAGTCAGACACACTCGAGAAGCTGGTTCCCCACGTGAACTCTCTGGAAAACGTCCACCAAGACCTCAAGGCCGCCAGAGAAGAAGCTGCAGCTCGAGAAGTCGTCTTGCGGGCAGAGATTGCAAAGCTCTGAGATGCGAACTTGGAACTCCGTGGCTCAATCGGAGGTGAATCAAATCGTCCTGTCCTTATTTTGTCTTCATATACTTGTCTGATCCTGATGTTATGCAAATCTCGTAGCCAATTTATCTGAAGTCAACTCTCTCAAGGCCCAGCTAGAGAAAGTAGAAACCGACAAAGCTAAGCTGGAGTCTGAAAAGGAAAAAGCCCTGGAAGAGATCGAAGGTAGCACGCGAAATTCGCACTTCTCAATTTATTTGATCTTGACTGTCAATGTAACCTGCGCTGTTTCAATCTTGTAGCTAATAAGGTGAAGTCCCAAGCACAATTTAATGTCTTCGCCGAGAGGGTCCAAAGGGCTGAAAGTGTTCGGGACGACATCGCTAACGCGGCAGCGCCTATCTTGTCAGCAATATACCGCCATGGACTCGGGACAAGCTCATTGGATGCTGTTGAAGTCTTCGACAAGCTCAGGACGGCGCTAGCAAAATATATGGAAAATATCACAGATGCGGCCGTCATGAGCGCAAGTTTTGCTCTTGCACAGACAAAATCACTTTATCCTCGGATAGATGTAGATTCTGTAGGAGATGGCTTCGCATCAGGTAGCACTGATGAGCAAGCCCTGGAACTTATAAGTGAAGCACAAGAATCGGCGAAAAAAGTAGCCGCAGATGTAGCTGTAAACTTCCAGGAATAGTTGACTTGTCGTAATGCTGACTTGTGAATATTTGGCTTATTTATGTTAATGCCTTGATCCGAGTCTTCATATATAATTTCTTAAGAATTCTTGTCCGACTGTCAGCAAGCCTAGGCTTGATTCGGCCATTGGAAAATTCTCAGTCCTTATCTATTAAACTCGAACCAAAACATTAAACAATGATAAACTAAATACGAATAAGTTGTTGGAGATGAAAAAAGAAAATCGCTCTTTATTGATATATATTCGTATAGCCCCCGACTGACAACTCAAGAAGTCATCTTGCTTGGGTTTGGCAGTCGAAAAGAACATGAAGTCATGAAGACTTAAGTATAATATCGACGAAGATGCTCAATGTTCCAAGAATTCTCCACCATAGTCCCATCTTCACGCTTCAAGCGATACGCCCCTGGCTGAGTAACCTCAGCGATTATATAGGGTCCTTCCCATAGTGGAGATAACTTGTGACGATCTTTTGTAGTTTGAATCTTGCGTAAAACCATGTCACCAACAATAAAGGCTCGTGACCGAACATTGCGATTATGGTAGCGCCGAAGTCCTTGAAGATACCTTGCCGACTGAACCAAAGCAGCCTCACGTGCCTCTTCCAGTCGAGTTAAGTCGTCCACTCTATCTTGATCATAACGTTCATCGTTGAAACTGCGAACTTGAAGGGACTCGTATTCCATCTCACTCGGCAACATAGCTTCTACTCCATAAACCAAGAAGAAAGGAGATTGGCCGGTAGCCCGACTGGGTGTAGTCCGCAGCGACCATAACACCAATGGCAACTCTTGAACCCATCTTCCAGCGTACGGTCGTAATCTATCGAACACTCGGGTCTTGATGCTTTGAAGAACCATACCATTGGTACATTCGACTTGCCCGTTGCTCTTGGGGTGTGCCACTGACGCATAGCATATCTTGATTCCAAAATCTTCACAGAACTCCTTAAAAATGCCTCCAGTAAACTGAGTCCCATTATCGGTTATGATTCTGTTCGGGACACCAAACCGGTGCACAATGTTTAAAATAAAATCGCGCGCCTTATCCGCAGTTATCGTAGCGACTGGCTTAGCCTCAATCCATTTGGAAAACTTATCAATTGCGATGAACAGGTGCATAAATCCTCCTAGAGCCTTCTTGAAAGGACCAACCATATCCAAGCCCCAAACAGCAAAAGGCCATGATAAAAGAATTGTTTGTAGATCTTGAGCCGGCACTTGACTCTGCCGGGAGAAGAATTGACAACCTTCACACGTGCGGACCACCTTGTCTGCGTCGGAAACTGCCGTGAGCCAGAAGAATCCTTGCCTGTAAGCCTTGCCCACCAAAGTGCGCGCTGTCGCATGACTGCCGCATATGCCGAGTGAATATCGTGCAATAATTGTCGTCCCTCCTCAGCCGTAACGCACCTCATCAGAACTCCAGAAGGGCTTTTCTTGTATAGTTTCGAGTCAACCATAACATAGCTTTGACTGTGGCGTCGGACTCGTTCCGCATCATCCCGGTCTTCCGGCAGCTCCTGCTGAGTCAAAAACTTGATGATCGGTGTCCTCCAGTCGGCATCGAGCATGGCGACCTGGTTTGTAGCTTCCTTGTCAGGGGCTGATTTCTTTGCAACAGTCGACTCGTAGAGGTGCTCCACGAAAACGTCAGTCGGGGCTGCTTCCCACTTGGACCCAAACTGCACCAATTGGTCTGCCGCTTCATTAGTATGTATCAAGACATGGGATAACTCCAGTCCGTCAAACTTGTCCTCAAGCTTGTGAACCTCTTGTCGATAAGCCTCCATGGTTTCATTTAAACAGGACCAGTCCTTCATTACTTGGTTGACCACCAGCTGAGAGTCGCCTCGTACAACCATCCGCCGTATCCCGAGTGAAACAGCAAGTCATAGATCATGCAGCAAGGCTTCATACTCGGCAACGTTATGCGAAGCTGGGAAGTGAATGTGTAGAACGTACCGTACCCTCTCCCCAGTCGGGGAAATCAGCACAACTCCCGCTCCCAGGCCGATGACTCTTTTAGATCCGTCAAAGTGCAAGGTCCAGTACTGCAGATCCTCTCTAGGTACATCTTCTTGTTGCTCGGTCCACTCGGCTATGAAATCCGCCAGGACTTGAGATTTTATAGACGTCCTCGCCTTGAAAGTTATGTCCAGCGGCATCAACTCCAGAGCCCACTTCGCGATGCGTCCAGTAACCTCCCGGTTATGGATGACATCGCCGACTAGAAAGGACGTGACGACGGTGACCGAGTGACCCTGAAAATAATGGGCTAGCTTCCTAGCTGTAATTAGAAATCCATATAACAATTTTTGTACCTGAGGGTAGCGGGTTTTGGCTCCTGCCAGCACCTCGCTGACAAAGTAGATCGGCCGTTGAACCTTCTGAGCTCGGCCTTCTTCCTCGCGCTCGACGACCAAGACCGTGCTGACCACCTGATGAGTTGCGGCGACATAGAGCAACAGGGGTTCTTGAGGATGTGGCGAAGCCAACACGGGTGGCGTCGTGAGGAACTCCTTGAAATCTTCGAAAGCTTTCTGGGCCTCAGTGGTCCATTGAAAATCGTCCGTCTTTTTCAGTAACCTGAAAAAAGGCATACCTCGTTCGCCGAGTCTGGAAACAAATCGGCTCAACGCCGCCATACAACCAGTAAGCTTCTGGACATCCTTCTGGGTACTCGGGGGCTTCATGTTCCGGATAGCGTTGATTTTCTCTGGATTTGCTTCAATGCCGCGATGAGACACCATAAAACCGAGTAGCTTGCCTGACGGCACACCGAAGGTGCACTTCTCCGGATTCAACTTCATTCTGAAGGCCCGGATATTTGCAAAGGTTTCCTCTAAGTCGGCGATCAGGTCTTCATTCTGCTTGGTCTTGATGACAACATCGTCGACGTAGGCTTCCACATTTCTCCCAATATGAGTCTGCAGGCATCTCTGGATCATGCGCTGATAAGTGGCTCCGGCGTTCTTCAGGCCGAAGGGCATCATGATGTAGCAATAGGCTCTAAACGGGGTGATGAATGACGTCTTGAGGCAGTCGGACTCCTTCAAGCTGATCTGGTGGTAACCCGAGTAACAATCCAAAAAACTCAGCAACTCGCAACCGGCTGTTGAATCGACAACTTGGTCAATACGGGGTAATCCGAAAGGATCCTTAGGGCAGGACTTGTTGAGGTCAGTGTAGTCCACGTACATGCGCCATTGTCCTGTCTTCTTCCGAACTAGGACCGGGTTAGCCAACCAGTCGGGATGGTAAACCTCTTTGATAAACCCGGCAGCTAAGAGCTTAGCGAGTTCCTCCTTGATGGCATCTTTTCGATCTTGAGCGAAGCGACGTAGTCATTGTTTGATAGGTTTAGCGTCATCTTTGACGTTTAAAGAGTGTTTGATCACCTCCCTAGGAATAGCCGACATGTCAGACGGTTTCCAAGCAAAAATATCTTTATTATTCTGGAGGAAGGTGACGAGCGCGCTTTCCTATTTGGGATCTAGCTCCGCGCCTATTACAGCAGTTTTAGAAGGATCAGAAGGGTCAAGGGGTATTTTCTTCGTCTTGGCATCGCCTTCTCCCGACTTGGCTATCTTCTTTGCAGGGATCTCTACTTCTCCAGATGTCGACGCCGCTAGTCGTACTTCTTGTTGGCCACGTAGTCTCTCGCGAGTTTGGGCCATGTCGCAGCTCTCTTTGTCGCAAGTGAAGGCTTGTTTGAAGTCGCTGCGCAAAGTGATGACTCCGTGGGGCCCGGGCATCTTTATGATGAGATATGTATAGTGTGGTACCGCCATGAACTTGGCGAGCGCGGGTCTTCCAATGATTGCGTGGTAAGCTGCCTCGAAGTCGACAACCTCAAAGGTGATGTTCTCCATTCGAAAGTTCTCCCGAACTCCGAAGGTGACTGGAAGGGTAATATGCCCGAGTGGCATAGATGACAACCCTGGGATGACTCCATGAAAGGGAGCTAAGCTCGGCTTCAACTCTGACCTTGGGATCTATATCTCGTCCAGCGTTTTGGCGAATAAGATGTTGAGGGCGTTGCCACCATCGATAAGGACGCGCTTGAGTTTAATATTGCGAACCACCGGGTCTAGTACCAGGGGATACCGCCCCGGGTGAACCACTCGATCAGGATGATCCGAGCGGTTGAACGTGATAGCCACTTCCGACCATCGCAGGTAGTGTGGGACTTCGGGTTGTACGGCGTTGACTTCTCTGTCGGTCAGCTTCTGCTTTCTCTTGGACTCGTACGCCTGCGGTCCCCCGAAAATATGGTTTAGCTCGCCGACTGGATCTTGGAAGGGTTCTAAGCTGCTTGCCGGGTCGTTTCTCTTGGTTCCCGATGGGCCGGCTTCATCAGCCGGCTTCTGGCGTAGTTGTGCTGCGTAGTGCTCAGCGAACTGCTTGTAGATGAAACAATCCTTGGCCGCGTGTTTGTGATTCGGGTGGTGCGTGCACTGAGTGTTCATGATCTTGTCGTATGCGGTGACTCGAGGACGCTGTTGTCGTGGCAACCAGATCCTCGGGCTTGCGCTTGCGATCTTTTTGGCCATTGTTGTTGTTGTTGTTGCCGTTGTCCTTCTTAGGACGCCAGCTGGTTCCGGATGGCTTGTCGTCCCTCTTGTCATGCCGGTCTTGTCGCGAGGCCTTGATTGTGTCATCAGATTTAGCGTAGGAGTTTGCCGTCTCGAACATTTGCTTGACCGTCTTCGGTGGCTTGCGCCCAAATTTGCCGATTAACAACTCGTCGCGGACGTCTTTCTAGAATGCGGCTATGATAACGTCGTCGGTGATGTTGGGAATCTTGTTCCGCTTTTCCGAAAAGCGTCGGATGTAGTCTTTTAGCGATTCGTCTGGCTTCTGGATAACGTTGTAAAGATCAAAGTGGCTCCCGGGCCTTTCAAAAGTACCCTGGAAGTTGGCAATGAAGTGGTCCCGAAGTTCACTCCACGAGTTGATCGAGCCTCTTGGCAGACTCGTGAGCCAGTTCTTGGCTGAGTCGGCGAGAGCAACGGGTAGGTAATTAGCCATAGCCTTGCTATCTCCTCCTGCTGCGCGGATGACGAGGGTGTATACAGTCAGCCATGACTCGGGGTCAGTCTTTTCATCGTATTTGTCAATCCCTGTAGGCTTGAAGCCACTCGGCCAATCCACTCGACGCAGGTCCCGAGTGAACGCAGGTACTCCATCGTCGTCGTAGTTGGGTGATCTCCTTCGGTCTTCGTAAGAGCGTCGTTCTTGCTCCCGATGGCGCCGGTCAAGAACTTCCCTCAAGTCACTCGGCAGGGGCCTTCGAGAGCTGCTTTGATGGTTGGAGTTGTAGCTATGATGAATTCGTTCATGAATGGGTGGTCGACCATAACCTCTGTCATGAGAGTCGGCCGATTGTTCTGGGTGCTTCCATGCTGCTGCTTGGCGAGGGTCTTTTGACTTGATAGGTGTCTTGCTTTGTTCGGGCCTCTTGTAGTCCTTGGACCGTAGTGGTGGTAGACGGCTTCCACCAGGTGTCTCGGCGACGGACTCCGTGGGTCTTCGTGCGAAGCTAGACGGAGGATAGTTGGCCGTTGCCGCAACGATGGTCTTAATCTTGTCCAGGAGTGGTGTTACCATAGCGGGCGCCGCTTCAATGACGGTGTCGATGAGGGTGAGGGCAGCGACGGCGTTTTGTTGAGGCATCTGGAAGATGCTGGCGTTGTCGACTCGTGTCTGCAATATGGCCTCGCGGGCGGAATGCCCCATCGCTCTCAAGTCTCGCTTCCTCTTGTCAGCTTCTTCTTTCTTCTTGAGCTCTTCCTCTTTGCGTTTGTTCTCCTCCTCCACCCGCTTGCGCTCCTGCTCAAGCCTGGTTCGTTCTTCTTCTATGCGCTTGCGCTCCTGCTCAAGCTTGGCTCGTTCTTCCTCCGCGATCCTCTGGGCCATGGCCGAGTCGATCTCGGCTACTTCAGCCATGAGGACGTTGAGGAGCGCCGAATCGTAGTAATCTTTATCCGAGTCGAAGCTGTTGATTTCGTCGGTGGAGATGTCGTAGAGGTCGTCGAAGTTGGCGGAGCT
Organism: Oryza officinalis; assembly: GCA_008326285.1. Classification (NCBI taxonomy): domain Eukaryota; kingdom Viridiplantae; phylum Streptophyta; class Magnoliopsida; order Poales; family Poaceae; genus Oryza; species Oryza officinalis. The sequence goes on from BDMV01000012.1 coordinate 26,874,591, forward strand.
GAGGTTTTCGTCGAGGTCCGTAGATGAGTATGACCCGAGTCGTTCGAGGATGACGGCCACCTCCCTCGCACCCGGATCGCAGCATGTAGAAGATGAAGAAGAATGTCCCGAGTGGGTCGGATCCAACTCGGAAGACAAAAGATTGTGATTGATCTTGGCGTCGTTTGGTAACCCAAACGGCACCGAGTGGTTCCCCCCTCCCGACTGGTTTGAATCCGAGTCGAGGAGAAAGAGCTTACCAAATTTGTCGGTGGTGAAGTCGAGGCCGTCGAAGCAAAACGCTTGCCTAGGGGCGAAGATGAAGTTGCCAAAGCTTGATGTAGATCCCATCGTGCTTGTCGGCGGGATGAAGAAGAAATCTTGACGCAGAGCCCTTACTTGGCACGCCAACTGTCGAAACTTGGTTTCGGCAATAAGAATCTGGGGGTAGCAGTAAGGGCCAAACACGATGAGTTAGTATGCAAAAGCGTTTAGACAGGTTCAGGCCCTCTTCGAGAGGTAATACCCTACTCCTGTTTCGGGGATTCGATCCGCCGAGTGATTTATTGATCTCTTGATCTCAAACAATATGTGCTCTCGTGAGTTTGGGTGCTTGTGCTCTTGTGAAAATCTCTATGCGTGTGTCCTCTCAAGGGACTCCCTACCCTCCTTATATAATCTCGGAGGGTAGGTTTACAGGTTGGAGACCCTATCCTATTCTATCCCGGACTCCTCAATCTTACCAACTATAGACTATGAGCCGCTACCTTATCTCAATGGCAATGTAACACTCAAGTCATAAGCCGGTTTACATAACCATGAGTTATAACCTATCCCCTATGGTAAGTCGGAGAAGCTAGCTGTGAGGGTATCCGGTACCCGTAATCTCCACAGTCATATTCTTCAGGCGATTGGTAAATCTATTTATGGGTTTATTAACTTGGATTTTTTATTATCCATATAACATATTCTTGAGGATGAAGGAGTTGATTGCTCTGAGAGGACTCGGGCAAAATAACTCAGATGGCATGAGCTTGTCAGTATTCGGAGTCATTATACACTACGCCTTGTTTATAATGTTATGTGTTATATGATTTTTTATGATTGCTTTTGGCTTAGGCTAGGAATTTATTTATATCACTCGGATGAGTATAATTATTATAGCTCTTGACTATATGTTTAGTTTGTTTAACTAAACACATAGTCGGGGGCTACATCTAATTATGTGCATCTAGTCGATGTACCTAGGTATATATTCTTGGTAATTTTTGAGATGTTTTCAGCCCTTCACAGCCTTATTATTGGATGATAAAGCACTTGAAAGACTAAGGCAGAGATGATGGAAGCATTCGGCGATGGAAGTACTTGGCTAAGGAGGTACTCGGCTATGTATTATTTTGGTTCGAGGCAAAGTTATCTCGTCGACTGTGAAGGTCTCAGGGGCTACTGTGGAGATTATGGGTACCGTATACCCACATGGCTAGTTTATCCGACTGACTATAGGAGATAGGTTATGATTCATGATTATGTAATCGGCTTAGGATTTAAGTATTACATTACCTTGTATAATAAGGAACGGCTTATAGTCCTGAGTCGGGAATATTATGGAGTCCTATATAGTATGTTGTTAGGTGTCCGACTTGTGAGCCTATCCTCTAAACCTATATAAGGAGGATAGGACGTCCCTTAAGACAAAAGAGAGATTGAAACAATAGCAATTAGCTAGGTTTTCTTCGTACACAACCTGATCAGGAGATCAATAAACCACTCGACGGATCAAATCCCCGAAACACGAGTAGGGTATTACTTTTTTATAGAAGGCCTGAACCTGTCTAAATCCCTTTGTCAACTAACCCATCGTGTTTGGCACTTGATCGCTACCCCCAGTTTCTTATTGCCGAAATCAAGTTTCAACATTTTTGGTCATTTGGGTTTAAATAGGAGTCTACTTAAGCATAAGAGACACATAATCTATTTTGAAGATAACAGAGGAAATTCTGTAATGGGAATGTCAGGAAGAAGATATAATAAAAGAATTCCAGGAATTTATTCATTTGAACCTAGGTTGATCTTAGCAATAATTTCAAAACAAACCGCTTCAAAAGAACCAAAGGGGTAGAAACTGATACATATGAGTGATTCTACAAGGGCAAGGGGCATATGAATGATTTTGTGCAGGTTTATTCACCATCGGGCACTGTAGATAGATAGAGCAAACATGAACAGATGAGATTACCAACACATTCTAAGCTGAACAAAGAGAAGGTAAGAAATGAACCATACCAATGAGAGGTGCCAAACAGAAACAATTCTGTAAAGAAGCTCAACCAAATAATGATAAAAATTGTGCTATATTAATCAATAATCTACAACTAAGTAGTACCTCCGGCATGGAGTTCGGACTAATGAAAATGAGAGACGGACCTTATACACCTTCATTTGGTACTGATTTGAGCATACCATCATAGAGAATAAACCAGGCAAATGGATTTCCTTCCAAGTTATATTAAATATAGGTCTCGCGTCAATAACCTAGAAAAAGTATGAGAAAATTTTCTTGGACTTATTAAAGTGTGGTAAACATTTTGAGCATCTAATATTAGACAAAATTGACAAGTTAGTGGCAACCTACAACTAGCAACCAAATATGCACATACATAATTTCCTAACTGATAAAAGTACTATAATTTTCTTTTTGTGGGATGAATAAGAAAAAAAAGTCCATTTTACTCCCACAAACTATTTCACCAAAGCATTTAACCCCTAAACAATTTTTTGGCGCGTATTACAACCCGAACTATTGAAATCACATTTTGTACTAAAATTTGGTATGATTGATACATGCATTATAATTTACCTCTCAATATTTTAAAGATTTTTTTATCACTGTTGATATAGGTTGGAAATACTAATACTGAAGCTAATAGTCATGAAAATATTTTAAAGTATTTTAAAACTTTAATAATAGTGCCATCTATATATGGTTTTAACAATTTACCTTAAAACTTTTAAGAGTATACAAAGAAAAAAGTACTACTATTAAACAGTAGAGTGAGCTGTTTTTATTAGTTAATGAGGTAATTAAATGAGCTCAAATAATTTAGTTGTTAAGTACTCTGGTGTGAAATAGTTCGAGAGCCCTGAAATGAACTTTAGACCGATGGATAATAATGCAATTTCTACGAGTACTAAAAAGTACTCCTAATGCAAGAGGACGAGGTGGCCCAACATAGTTGCACTCTGTTGCTAGACAGCTAGGTTACTGTCACTCATCTGCCGATTCATCAGTCTACTGGACGCACTGAAACAATAAAAAGAAAAAAAAGAAAGGCCTCCAGAAGGAGAAAGAAAAAGGCGGGAAGCTAGAGCAGCAGCAGCAAAGTGGCCTTGCTACTGCTAGGTGGGGACGCACGAGGGGGGCCCACTGCGTCCGGGGCCCATCCCGCTGCAGCTGCTGCCTTCCCGGGCCCACCACGCTGCGGCCCCACGCCTGCCGCGACGGGCCCACCTTCTGACCGCCTCGTCGGGCTCGGACCCTGATTATCTCAGGCGTGAAGTGAGTGAGACCCGTCTGTGTCGAACAGTGCCACGTGGAACATGCTGGGCTGCGACGCGTGTGGCCGTGAGTCCTATGTGGCAATGCTCGGATGACGTGGCAGGATCACAGGCATAAGAGCATCTGCAATATAGGTATTAAGAGGATACTAAGAGAATCTTTTTAATGTAGCAAAACTCTATACATTACGAACACAAGCATAATAAAGGGGCTCTTTCCTTGAGACTAAACACTTTAAATAAAAAAATTAGTTTTTTTACAAAAATGGCAAAAATACCTCTGGATACTCATGAATATAGGTCTCATTATAAGGTTAGATGTGTCCTATACATTGTAAAAATATCTCTTTTGCTTTATAGAGTATAGGTGAACCTCATCTTAATATCTATGGGGTATTATACATTGTGAATGCTCTAAGTTTAATCCTGTTCTGAAGAGCCATGTTTTTTTATTGAGATGTACTTCTTTTGTTTCATATCATATTATAAATTGTTTGAATTTTTTCTTAATCAAATATTTTTAAGATTGGTCAAGTTTATAAAAAATATACTAATAATTTCAATATAAAACAAATATATTATCAAAATATATTCAATATTAAATGTAACGAAACTAATTTGGCGTCGTAGATGTTGCTAATTTTTTCTAGAAACTTGATGAAACCTAAAGAATTTTAACAAAAAAAAATCAAACGATTTATAGTATGAAACGAAGGAAGTAGATGTTATATCGGTTTTTATTAGCACGTTTTTCAAATCGATAAATGATGTGTTTTAAACGAAAACTTTCTGTACAGAAGTTGCTTTAAAATATTAAAATAGATTTATTAAGTTTATAATAATTAAAACTTAATTAATCATACATAAATAGTTTTCTTGTTTTAGGCGTGCTATTTTATCTACATCTTCGTTAAGAAAGAACAATAGTCCAAATAGGAATTTCGAGGGATTTAGTTCAGAGATTTCAGCGATTCTTCCGTGTTTGGATAAGCGTGTTGTGTTGGGTGAACTGAATTCCGGAGTATTCGCAAAACAGATCTCTGTCCAAATTTCTTTGGAATTTTCGTATGCGCGGGGCTGTGATGATTTTGACATCACTAAAACTCAACATCAAATGCACTTGATGTTGACTTGATTACAACTCGAGCTCAAGCTTGAGCTATACTCAAGCGAGTAGTAGACTGGATTAGTGTTGGCACCACGGTCTAGCTAGAGTAGAAACCTTGCATCGTGTGTTTATTATCATATCAACCGCAATTAAATTTTAAAACTTAATGTTAGGTTAATTTTGACTTTTTTTATCAGTTTAAAATTAGTATGGGATTTTAAATCGCTAAGAACACGGCATATTTTTTATATAGTTTGTTTAGTTTATTTTTTCATGGCTTATCGGCTTATCAGTTATAGATTAAATAATTTTAAAAATCCAAGTCACGGTCCTTGCTAGCGCCTATGTCAACGACACCACCCATGGCCTTGTTGACAAACTGGTTGATGCCAAAGATAAGTATCAGTATCATTGCTGCTATCAGGGCTCTAGTCGACATTGTCACCATGAAACGGCATAGCTAGGGCTGCATTTCTGTTCCAATAGTAATGAGCTAGGTCACAAAGACGTGTTAGGAAGCAACTGATGAAAATCCAACTGACCAGAATCTAGGGAAACTAGAAAAACCAACTTTTAGTTTATTTTCTGAATTCTATAACTATAGCATTATCATAGAAAAATTATGGAGATTATGGGTATCCTGTTACACAGAAAAATAAATCTATCAATTAGCAAATATAAGAAACACAAGATAGCCAAATTTTCTCGAATATTGAAGGGGTGCAGCAAACCTCATAATGTGTAATGAAAGGGTTTCTTTAAGGTTTGATTCTACTTCATTTACTTGGCTATCATCAGGCGTTGTTTCTCGACTTGCTATCTTTGAAGAAGAGCCATTTGCTGAGAAATCACGTGTTGCAAGAGATTCTGGCGATCGAGGAATATCTTTGAACCTGGATTGGTCCCCACTGCAAGTGCATAACATGATCACATACATATACCCACATGACTGATCTATCCGACTGGATAAAGAGAATAGATTATGATTATAGAATATGTAACGGACTATAACTTGGGTATTATGTTTTCTTGCTTATTAAGAAACGATCCAAAATTATAGTTCAGTAATATTATAATGTAGATTTAGAAAACCAATACTGTGCCCGGCTAGGTTTCTATCTTTGTAATCCTGCCTTCCAACCTATATAAGATGGACAGGAAGCCCTCTAGGGGCATATCTCAGAGATTCGCAATTAAGATCGTTAAATCAATACAATACTCGACGGATCCAATCCTCGAAACAGGAGTAAGGTATTACTTCTCATCGAGAGGGCCTGAACTTGTCTAAACTTTTGTCTCTTCACCCATCCACTTTAGATTTCGTACGCTACCCCCTTTTCCTTATTGTCGAAATCTAGTTTTGACAGTTGGCGTCAAGTAGGGGTTGCGTCGAATTTTTCACCGACAAGTGCAACAGGATCAACTTCAGGAGTCGACGGTTTTGTCTTCCCTCTAGGGTAGCCCTATTGCTTCGGTAGCCTCGACTTCATCACCGATGACTTTGGCAATATCTCTCTTCTCGACTCGGATTCAAACCAGTTGGGGAGGGACCACATCCACTCGGCCCTGTTTGGGTTACCAAACGCTGCCGAAGTCTACTCTAAGCTATACCCCTTCGAGTCGGCTTTAAACCACTCGGGAGGATCACCTACATCAGCTCGCTCTCGCGGCCTCTCCAACGACACGACAACGTATCCTCAGATCACCATGCAACTTTCTCCACTGCTCGTCGCAATGTTTGGATCTAGATCCGGTTCCCCACATAGGTTTCGACCGGAACAAGCTTCGGCTTCACCTGGATTGGGCTTCAGGGAGGTGGGCATCATACTTCAACCACTTGGATCTTACACCAACACGGAGATCGCCGACTACCATAACAATGGCACTACCGGATTGCCAACCCAAACTCGCCGAATAGCTCGAAAACGATGACGAACACGTCCGATGGCCCGGGTAATAGATGGATCTCCAATGCTTTGATACTACTTGTTATAAAAATAGATGCACAATGGAGACACGATTTTTACGTGGAAAACCCTTGCGGGAAAAAACCACGGGTGCCGATCGGCAATAATCACTATTGAGAAATTGATTACAAACGGTCCAGCTAGCCTTCTTTCAGGCAGGAAGCAGGCCGGGCCCGACCTTCCGACAACCATAACGACGGCACTATCGAAAGCGTAGGAAGTTCTGAGTTCAACGACGACTATACCCCACTTCTTTTCGGTGTGTTCATCACAGACATAGTCGATGACGAAACACAAGCACAGTTTGCCAAAGAAGCAGAGGAGGAGCGTGCAAGACTCGAACAGGAAGCCAAACTCAAGGAGGAGGAAGATCAAAGGAAGCGAGACCTTGCTCAAGCTGGGCGTACTACCCGCCACGCAATTCTTCAGACCCATGTTGAAACCATCAACGTCTTCGTCACACCTCAACAGAACATGATCGCAGCAGTTAACCTGCTCGATACCATCATCGACACAGGCCCGCCTAATGTGACACCGATTTTAAACAAAGTAAAGACCATGATTGCCGCTATCGTGCCCTCGGAAGCTGGAGGCAACCGTTGGGCTAAGGAATCTATTACAGAAACACCAACCGGCAGCCATCTACCACCTCTACGTTTCAGAGATTAGCCCCTAAGCATAGCAAAGGACGTACTGGATCCAATCTACACCATCACGACAATTATGAGCTACGAGGCCCGGACCAGTTGGCCAACTCCCATGATCGATGCCACGAACCACCTCCTCATAACAGAAATCCTCTCAGCGACCCCGATTACCATCACGGCTATCGGCAATCTACACCCAGTGACCTGAGGCACGCACTCAATCAGCGCTACCATGAGAGGGAGCATCGCGCTTACCGTGATGATCAAAGATATTCTCCTGACAACGGTGACGATGGAGTTCCAGCCTTTACTCGCAACTTGTGTCGAGTGGATTGGCCGACTGGTTAAAAACCAACAGGGATCGAAAAATATGACAGCAAGACTGATCCTGAGTCATGGCTCACTTTTTACACCCTGGCCATCCACGCAGCAGGAGGAGATAGTAAAGCTATTTTATTAGCTCGTAGCGCTCGCCGACTTCGCTAGGAGTTGACTGGCTGGTTTGCCAAGGGGCTCAATCAACTCTTGGAGCCAGTTTCAGGATCACTTCATCGCCAACTTTCAAGGGACTTTCGAGAGACCAAGAACACACTTCGACCTATATCATGTCATTCAGAGACTTGATAAGTCCTTAAAAGACTACATTCGGCATTTTTCTGAAACCCATAACAAGATCCCTGACATCACTGACGCCGTCATCATTGCAGCCTTTCAAAAGGGAATTCGCGACGAACTAGTATTGACGTGTTAACAACTACTCATTGAAAAATTTGGGCGTAAGCCCCCAAGAACAATCAAGAAGCTCTTCGAGACAGACAATTCTTATGTTAAGTCTGACAATGCAATCAAAGTGTCACGTCAGGAGAAGCAGTCGGGAAGCACCTGACGTCCCAAGAAAGACAACGGCAACAACAACAGTAACAGCAGGAAAGATTGCAAGCGTAAGCCCGAGGATCTAGTGGCTACGACTACAAACAACCAGCAACAGCGCCCACGCGTCAAAACCTATGACAAGATCATGAACGGCCCTTAAACGCATCATCCAAATCATCAAGACGCAGCCAAGGATTGCTCTATTTACAAAAAAGTTTGCCGAGGAATACGTGACCCAGTTAAAGCTAGCTGCTGCAGACAGCACTTCGGGTAACAAAAAGGACGACGACAATAGCGGTTCAAGAGCCTTTCAAGACCATAGAGCCGAGTTTAATCACATCTTCGGAGGTCCGCTCGCTTACGAATCCAAGAGGAAGCAGAAGCTAACTGACAGGGAGATTAATGCCATTCAACCTGAAGTAGCGCAATATCTACGATGGTCCAAGCTAGATATCATGTTCGACCGCTCGGATCATCCGGACCGAGTGGCTCACTTGGGGCGGTACCCCCTAGTGTTAAACCCAGTTGTTCGCAATGTCAAGCTGAAGTGTGTCCTCATTGACGGTAGCAACGCCCTTAACATCCTCTTCGCCAGAATACTGGACGAGATGCAGACTCCAAGATCCAAGTTGAAACCAAGCTCTGCTCCATTTCACAGGGTTATCCCCGGGTTATCTTCAATACCACTCAGGCAGATCACTCTTCCAGTCACCTTTGGTGCCTGGGATGATTTCCGGACCAAAAATATTTGCTTTGAAGTTGCCGACTTCGAGGTTGCTTACCATGCCATATTGGAAAGGCCGGCTTTGGCCAAGTTTATGGCCGTCCCCCATTACACCTATTTGATGATGAAGATGCCATGACCACGAGGAGTAATTTCTCTGCGTAGCGATGTCAAGCAAGCTTTTATGTGCGACAAGGAAAGCTGTGAGATGACCCAATCTCGTGAGAGATCAATCGGCCAACAGGAGATCCAACTGGCTGCCTCAACATCATCGGAAGGAGAAAGCCCTGCCAAGAAGGTACCCAAGACTGGAGAAGGCGACGCCAAGACCAAGAAGATTCCACTCGATCTAGCGGATCCTTCCAAGACTGCTGTGATCGGGGCCGAGTTAGATTGTAAATAGGAAAGCGCGCTCATCACCTTTCTTCAAGCTAATAAAGATATACTTGCTTGGAAACCATCTGATATGCCTGATATTCCTAGAGAGGTGATTGAGCACTCATTAAATGTGAGAGAAAACGTGAAACCTATCAAACAATGACTTCGCCGATTTGCACTAGATCGAAGGGATGCAATTAAGGAAGAACTAACCAAGCTTTTGGTAGCAGGATTCATCAAGGAAGTTTTCCATCTCGACTGGCTGGCTAATCCAGTTCTAGTTCAGAAGAAGACGGGAGAATGACAAATGTGTGTGGATTATACCGATCTCAACAAGCCTTGTCCTAAAGACCCTTTCGGTCTACTTCGCATTGATCAGGTCATTGATTTAACAGTCGGCTGCGAGCTTCTCAGTTTTCTTTACTGCTATTCAGGATATCACTAGATCAGTTTAAAGGAGTCCGACTTCTTGAAGACCTCATTTATCACCTCATTCGGTGCGTATTGCTGCATCACGATGCTTTTTGGGTTGAAGAATGCCAGAGCTACTTACTAGTGCATGATTCAAATATGTTTGCAGTCGCAACTTGGACGTAACGTGGAGGTCTATGTCGATGATGTCGTTGTCAAGACGAAGCAAAAAGACAATTTGATCGCTGATTTGGAGGAAAAATTCAAGAATATCCAGGCCTTTAGGATGTAGTTGAACCCGAAGAAGTGCGCCTTTGGAGTACCGTCAGGGAAGCCAACTCGGAGAAGATCAATGCTATATGCAACATGAATCCATCGAGTACCCAGAAGGATGTTCAAAAACTCACCGGGTGCATGGCGACACTCAGTCGTTTTGTCTCCAAGCTCGAGGAACAAGGTATGCCTTTCAAGCTACTCAAGAAGACAGATGATTTTCAATGGACACCTGAAGCCTAGAAAGCCTTTGAAGACTTCAAAAGTTTCCTCACGACACCACCAGTACGGGCTTCCCCGAGTCCGCAAGAGCCTTTGTTGATTTATGTATCGAAAACTTCTCAGGTAGTCAGCACGATGTTGGTTGTCAAGCGAAAAGAGGAAGGATATATTCAAAAGGTTCAGAGGCCAATTTACTTCATTAGTGAGGTGTTGGCTGATTCCAAGACGCGCTATCCGTAGGTACAGAAGTTGTTGTATGGAGTTTTGATCACGGTCAGGAAGTTGGCTCATTATTTTCAAAACCACTCGGTTATTGTAGTTACATCTTTTTCACTCGGCGACATCCTCCACAATCGAGAAGCTGTAGGGCGTATCGCAAAATGGGCTTTGGAGTTGATGGTGTTAGACATCTCTTTCAAGGCACGAGCATCCATCAAGTCCCAAGTTTTGGTGGATTTTGTTGCCGAGTAGACTGAGTTGCAGGAAGGGGTACCTGAGGAGAAGTTGAAATATTGGACCATGTATTTTGACGGTTTCAAAAGAGTTACTGATACTGGAGCTGGGGTTGTTTTGATTTCCCCGATTAGAGAGTGACTACATTATGTTCTTCAAATTGACTTCTCGGCATCGCGTAACGTGGCTGAATTTGAGGCTTTACTTCATGGGTTATGACTTGTTTTATCCTTAGGGATACGCCAGATGATAGTGCGTGGTGATTCACAGTTGGTTGTTAACCAGGTGATGAATGATTAGTCTTGTCTTGATGACAACATGGCCGCTTATTATCAGGAGGTTCACAAGTTGGAAGACAAGTTTGATGGTTTGGAGCTATCTCATGTTTTGCGACACAATAACGAGGCTACTGATCAATTGGCAAATCTGGGGTCCAAGCATGAAGCTGCTCCGATTGATGTTTTTGTTAAACACCTTCATGAGCCAACTGTTGCAAAGAAGAATGTTCAAGAAGAAGACACATTAAGACAAGCCTCGATGCTAGAGATCGACTGAAGGATGTCTTTCATCAAGTTGCTGACTAAACAAGAGTTACTTCGGGATCAGAACGAGGCCGAGCGAATTCGTCGTCATAGTCAGTGCCTTGTGATATCAGAAGGCGAGCAGTACAAACGCAGTCCATCAAGTATTTTACTTCGATTTGTTTCACTTGAAGAGGGACGTCAATTATTGACAGATATCCACTCGGGAATATGTGATAGTCATGCTGTAGCACGTGATTTGGTGGGCAAGGCGTATGGCAAGGTTTTTTCTGGCTCATATCTCTTACTGATGCGGACAAAATCGTTCGGACTTGCGAAGGATGTCACTGCTCGACGAATTCATGTTCCGACTCAAGAGTTGCAAACGATTCTACTCTCATGGCCTTTTGCCATCTAGGGGCTTGACATGGTGAGTCCTTTCAAGAGGGCTCCTGGTGGTTTTACACATTTATTTGTGATGATAGACAAGTTTTCTAAGTGGATTGAAGCCAAGCCAGTTGCAACAATTACAACAGATAAAGCGCGGGATTTCTTTCTTAACATATGCATCGGTTTGGAGTTCCTAACAGGATAATTACTGATAATAACACTCAATTCACTGGTGGAGTTTTTAAGGATTTCTGTGAAAAATTTGGTAGCCGCCACCGCTGCTGACGTCAGCGATGACGTCAGCCCTAGCCGCTGACGTCAGCAGTGACGCCAGCCCTAAGGGTTTATTGCGCAATAATTAATTAAGGATTTTTCTGTTTTAGTAAAAACACAGATAACTTCAAAAATTCATAACTAATTCATCCGGACTCCGTTTTAGTCCGTTCAAGTCTCAGAAAATTCATAAAAATGCAGAGAATCCAGTAAAAATAGTTTTGTTCTTTGTTTCAGTAGACTTATAGCATGTATTGTTGTTTGCTTTGTTTGTCGTGTAGATTCCGGTAATTCCGACTCTCCGGTTTACTTCGAAGTCGTTGCCGAAGTCGACCCAGCGCAAGAGCAAGGCAAGTCATACTTATTCATTTGATCATGTTGTACCTAAATTGCAAAACAGTCTTATTTTTCTCTAAATACTGCATTGTTTTATAATGTCATCTATGGGATAGTTTACCTATTGTACTCAGCTTTATATTGCAATTACCTTATTCCTTTGATAGCTTGGGAAATAATTTGAGTAGTTGCTACAATAGAACTTGCTTAGCCTTGCTTAGAAACATTAGCTCACAATTGGGATATTTAAAGCTACATTAATACTTAATGATGGTTATTTCATGTTGGCTCGCGATGGTTAATCGTGGGTGATTTAATCTTTGGTTCAACTAAAATATTGATTAATGGTGGGTTGTGAGCACATGGTTTTGATGGTCGTGCTCATGACGATTAAGGACCGGTTCGCGGGAAACCCTGGAAGAAATACCGTGCGTACCACAAGCCAGCGTGGGCAACGGCTGGACTTGAAGTGTAACTTTCCTCTAGCTGACGTACATTGGTTAGGGTGAGCGTGATGGAGTTTGGATGGGCCCTGCGACGGTCTATGCGGCTACCGGATTCACCAAGGCTCGAGGGGGGGCTGCCCACTGCCTTTTGAGGAGTGGGGGCGAAACCCGAGGTGGTACGATTGGTTAGAGGGGGTTATGCGAAGGGTCCTGTCACAGCTCCTTTTTCGGTGTACCATGGTGGTATGTCGGCGCACAGTAATGTGTTGTAGGACTGTGTCTTGTGGGTACAGATGTACACCTCTGATCAGAGTAAAACTATTCGAATAGCCGTGCCCGCGGTTATGGGCGATCAACCAGATTCACCGTGATTAGTTGAACTCTGTAATAATTTGACTTAATGGAAATGGTTTAGTTCAGGTGGATGGTTGGGCCTGTCGCAACGTGGTGTAGCGTTGGACAGTGATGGTTTAATTATGACTAATTAATTCAACTGTTTTACTGTTTTCAACTATTGTTTTTAAATGCGTATTTTGTGCAAAATAGCCTTTGCAGCTCTCCTTTGTTATTACTTGCATCATTATTTTCCTTTCCGGTATGACTTGTTGAGTACAGTGGGTAGTACTCAGTCTTGCTTTATTTTTCCCCACACCAGAGTTGGAGTTTGTTTCAGAGGAAGACTTTTCTGAAGAGTAGGCTTGTTGCTACCGTCGAGGATTGCCTGTGGATTGGAGTCGCTACGTTGCGAGTGTTTAGTTTATTAGATTAGTTGTTTCCTTTTTCCGCTGCAGTTTTGTAAGAGATTTTTATTGTTTTGTAAGACGTGGATCTGTATGGCAACTTTGTCATTTGTGTACCCTGGCTGGTCCTGAACAGGGATTTTAATACACAATTTGCTTTGGAAATTCTGGTAGTGAATTTCTGAGCGTGACAGTTTATTTTTCAGAATGTTAAAGACACAATGTGATAGGATTGATGGCATACCTCGAAGATGTCCTGAGCTTGAAGCTGGTTTTCTTTTTCGGAGGTGGCGTTGGGATCTCACTGGTGTCTTGAGCAGGACCTTCATCTTCATCAGAAGAATCAAGAACCATTTTTCTCTTTTTCTTCTCGACCTTCTTGGCTTTTGGCTCTGTGGCTGGCCATTTGGTTCTTTGTTGCGGTTTGATTGCTGGTCCTCCAGTTGCCCGATTACTTTCACTTGGTCCCTTCTTTAGAGAGTGGCAGGTTGGAGTTGAAAGGTTTGAGATAAGATATTTATTCTCCTGCATAGAAGATAATGATTAAAATCTGCAACAGTTGGAAGCATTGAGTTAATAACAAGAGTTTAAGTCTACATACCAGAGGAGAAGGAGGATGAAGTATGATGAATGGGGTGACCGAGAGCTTGTGAGAGTAATCTACGACTATCCTGGACAAAAAAAACCTTGTACATCCTCTGATAGATGACTCTGAAGTCGATGGACTGAGGGTCTTCGCGATTGGGATTCGACTGACCATCATATTCAAAGGCAGGCTTGGATCGTTCTTTTACTAGGGCCAGTCGGCACTTGATGAAGTGTCGAGTGATTTGCTCGCCCTTCAAACCTTTTTCCTTCATCTCGAATATTCGGGATAACAGAGCATCAGTTTCGGTCTTATCTATGTGTTGACGACTGATTTTGGTAATCGACTTGGAAAGAAAAGAGGAAACCGAAGCAGAGAAGAAGGATCGAGTTGGAATCGGACCAGGTTTCGTATCGGACCCGGTAACCGTATCGGACTGGGAAGGTGTTGCTATAAAGAGTGTATCGACCGATACGGATTTGGCTTGGTCATGGGCCGATGCGGGTTGTGAGTTGACAGTGTCAACGTGGGCTTGGTCTGGGCTCGAAGTAAGCTTCAAGGAAGTTGCCGAATAGAGATAAAGCTCGGTTTTAGGTAATTGTATCTTGTAAATTAGGTAGTTTAGATCTAATCTGTGGCTAGAGTCTGCCGCAAAGACTTGTTTGTTAGTTGTAGATAAGATCGTGCCCTACAAGGGTTCTGTTGTAACCTCGGGTATAAATATCCCGATAGTTTGTACATGTAATAACTCTCGAATCAATCACACAAAAACCAGTTCAATCTACTTTCGGCGCATCGCCAACCCTCGCAAGAGGTCTTCTTCAGCGAGTTCTTGCTTCCTCGGAGCAGAGGTAAGAACTCGTCCCCGACGATCTGCATCGTCAGGGCTAGCGTGTCGCTTTAGACACGTTAAGCCTCGATGATGTGATCGTCGATTACCATGTCTTGGATAGTTTTGACAGGTGTCTCGATTAAGCCTTGCCAGCGGTTTACTCGCTTTAGGGTTTGCTGCCGATGATGGTTTAATTTGCATGCTTGGCTAGATTATTCAATGCATCTGTCATCCCCAAAAGCAATCGATGACTTGATTTTCTTTGCGTTAAGTCTCAATTCACACTTTGAGTTGCTATCGACCTTAGTCCTGTTTTGAGATCTAACACAAAGCCTGTTTTCGCTTGTAATTAAGGATAGTACCGGGGTTTTAGCCGGTCTTACCTAACATATGTGATTGCTTTATATTACTTGCATATGTTTGCCACTTATATGTGCGGATCGATAAGTATAAATGTGTTGATCATGAAGTAATCTTAAGATCTCTTTATGGTTGATGCGTTTATATTGGCCGATTGGCTCGTATAAGGTTGCACCAGAGTACTAGCTGGTGTAGTTACCTTTATCATCCTTATCGGCTGATATTATTAGTTAAGATCTATGTATCAATGAAGGCCGATAAGATTAGAATCATGTCATACTCATTTTCTAAGTGAGCCGATATAGCTTTGCCCTATCGGCTGAGCTATGACAATGTGTCATCGGTCTGTCGACCGATCGGCCATTGTTTTCTGACTTGGTTTACTTGTTTCTTGTTGATTGCAGATCAAATCAACTGGCACGCTCTACTTACGACTAGGCAAGCCATTTGGACCTGCACTGGAGCTAAGCAGATCTCCCAGGCCGCCGTGGTAACGCGGAACCCGTTTGGTTGCTGGACGGGTCGAAATTCTGCGCCAACACTATGTTGTCGGGCAAAGAATTCCATTGGGGCTGATGAAGTCAGGAAGGCAAGGAGGGTTTGAGATGTAAAACTAGTTGGAGTGCCATCCTTTATTTAAAGATTTGAGAGATAAGGTGAAATAAAATTTCTGAAGATTTCCTCGCAATTGGAAACCCGAACCCTCAACTATGCACGGGTTTTCTTTGGAAGGCTGGGCTTTTAGATAGAAGAGGCAGCAAAAAAGGTTAAAGTGAGGAAGAATTCCAAGAAAGCCTTCGCACAGATGAATAAAGATGGCAATGTGAAGATGATAAATCTTAATTCCATAAAAATCGAGGAGACCACAGAATAAATCGGAAGTGGGGAGACCGAAACCGCTGTAGAAGAAATGGGTAAATACAATTATCTCACCGTGTTAGGAGTGGGGAATCCTTCGCCGGCTGCTGGTCACCATTTGATGAGTTCTTTTGCTGGCAGCACATCATCCTTCACCATCTCCCGGAGGTGCCTTTTTTCAACATCCAAGGTTGCCCATGGGTCGAAGGGAATTTCTCTCTGCTTCACCATATATGAAATGGGAAAACCTTGGATTTGGGGTTTTTGACTCTGGATTTGGGGGTGGATGATGAAGGGAAGAACCCACGCTAGATTTGCGCGAGATCTGGAGGGCTTTGGTGGCTGGATGCGTGGGGAAATGTTGACCTAGCTCTAATGGCGGCAGTGATGAACAGGAGTGCGAAAGAGGATTTTCGGGAAGACAAAGTGGCGGAGAGAATGATGAGCGGTTTCGGTGAATATTTTAAGGGTATCGGTAAATGTCTTCTTTTGGGCCAAGGCCCATAGAGCATTTGCAGCCTATATTTTCAGGTGTGGCCTGTCACATACCTTTAGAGACTTAGGCATTTTTACTCTTGGCAATATGCGCATGCTTAAGTGCCAAATACCTTAAAATTCTTTTTATAAAGCTATTACACAACTTTTTAGGAGTTGGTACGATGCAATTTAAAAGGTGGCAAATAGTGAAGCTTTATATATAGCTGCTCTATTAACTTTTTATATAGGTTAAAACACCGTTTGAATTTTATAAAACAGTTTGATTATTATATCATTGCTTTAGGCCGCATGTGTGCATTTTTATTATATTTTTTTGGTTATTATATAGGCGGTTGGTAAATCTATTTATGAGTGTTATTTCACTTGAATTTTACACCACGTATACCATATATTTTCTAAAGACACAAATTGGTTTTAGGCTATGCACATCATATATCTTAAAATAGTCGGTATATCACTCGGATTATGATATTTGAGGGTTTACACCGTATGTGCTATATATTAAGTCACTCGGCTGACTATAATAATTATAAACCACTCGGTTGGTTAAATTATTTATTCCTTGATCATATGATTAGTTTGTTCAACTAACCACATAGTCGGGGACTACACCTAATTAAGTGTATCTATTCGATGCACCTTGGTATAAATTCTTGGTACGGCCCAAAGTCGTAGTTCGATAATATTGTAAAGTAGATTTAGAAAATCGATACCGTGCCCGGTTAGGTTTCTATCTTTGTAATTCTGCCCCTAACCTATATAAGATGAGTAGGGAGCTCTGTAGGGACATAGCTAGACATAACCTTAGAGATTCACGGTCAAGATCGTTAAATTAATACAATACTCGGCGAATCCAATCCCTGAAATAGGAGTAGGGTATTACTTTTTATCGAGAAGGCCTGAATCTGTCTAAACTTTTGTCTCTTTATCCATCTACTTTAGATCTGGTATGTTACCCTATTTTTTTATTGCCGAAATCTAGTTTTGATAATAATCTTAAATAAAAAAAAATAAATTATTTGAGAGAGCTTTTTGATTCTATAGTTACTAGGAGCTTCGTGGAAGACTGCATCAACATATTTACATGTATGGGAACACCTGGTTAGTCTCTAGAGCTGAGCTTGTTTGTTTGGATGTATTCATTGTTAGTGCTCTTACTCAGTTACTTATTTCTACGAATGGCCTTATTAGCAGTTTTAACTAGTCATTATCTAAATAAAGGAAAGATGCTTTTAACTAGTTATGAGAAGACACAGAACAAAAGGAGACAGGTTATCAGTTTATGATACGTGCAGCTGTCCCATTGTTTACTCAAGACTAGTGGCGGATTCACTTTTTTTTTTCTAGAGCCCAAGAGAAACCCACATAATCCAATATTATTGAACTCTAACATAGAAGCACGCCTAATATACTATATCGGGCCGACGAGCCCGAATGGCTGCCCAGGGCCATCGGACCGGGCTGGGCCGGGCCGGGCCGACGTGTGTCTCCGCCGATGACTCGAGTGACAAATCAAAAGATTGGCATCTCCAATGCTATAACTTTGGTCTACGAAATGTAGCATCTGGCTGTATTCCTTATTGTTACACAATGATGTAGTAGGACAAATATGTGCATATCAGGAAAGTGATCGTGTCAAAAGTGTCAATAGAATTGGTACGTGTTTGGTAGTGAGATTGGGTGCTTTTGTTGGGGAGCTAAAGGCTGAGATTTCCATGCTCTTAGATATCCTGTGATCGTTGTACACTTGTACTTTGGATCGGTATAATCTTTTTCTGCTTTGTTGTTTTGTTTTTACACTAATCGAACCTGTGGTGTATCAGTGCATGGTTTGAGGGCAGGTTAGAAGCAGGGCTCGGTTTCTTTGACGAGATCTTGTTCATCGTATTTGGTTGAACTAGTTGAATACACGTACTTTGGTACGGATAAAAAATATATCATAATATTATCTTAAATAAATAAATATGTATTTATTTATTATTTTGCTATAGGTAATATTGAATTTAATTTTATATATGTCTATCCATTTAGTTTTAATTGAATTTTAACATTAAGAAACTCAAGGGGTAGTTTGCAAAGATTATAATAGAATTAGATGTTGGTGGCATTGAACCTTCTCTTATAGAAATATAGATATTTTTCAAGGAATATTTGGTTGAGTTTTGTTCAAACAACTTCAAATCTAATTAAAACATTTTGAGAATTTATTTTTTTCAAGACACAAAACAAACATAGACATTTATATAGAAGTGTGTACACTCGTTCCTATGAATATATATATATATATATATATATATATATATATAAAAGAATTGGACCTTTTGTTGGTGAGATTTCTCCAAATATAATTCAAATGTGTTTAGAATTTGAATTTCTCTCAACAAATTTCTGCCCGAGATGTTTTTTTCTTAAAAAAAAGAGAAATTGATCCCTGGGCAGAAATCACCAACGGTTTGCAACTCTGCATTGGAAATCTGTCTGTCTGCTTATGAAATGTGTTGCATACATAGCAGCAAACCGCAGTTTAGGCCGTGGGCCGGCCTTCTGGCCTTCTTGGCCCCCGGACCAAAAGCTTGGAGACTACTTTCAGGGCTGGCTGACTTGAGGTCATGGTTGAAAAAAATATCTTTCATCGAATATATCTATTAGATAATTGCTATGAATTATCTATTAGATTATAGAGATTAATTAAATATTTTTAAAAAATAAACTTAACATAGCTTAAAATAAGTTGGTCTAAGTAATGCGGGAGGGATTTTTTTTCGAGAAAACATATTTTATAGGTGTG
The DNA here is from genome assembly GCA_008326285.1 of Oryza officinalis. NCBI lineage: Eukaryota > Viridiplantae > Streptophyta > Magnoliopsida > Poales > Poaceae > Oryza > Oryza officinalis. The sequence continues at coordinate 26,893,809 of BDMV01000012.1, forward strand.
GTGTGAAGCAAATAATCCGCGGTAATAATCCAATGAAATAGTACTACCCTGTCCTAAAATATAATAAGTTTTAGCTAAACTTTAACTTATTATGTTTTTACAACGGTGGGAGCGTTATTTTAGAACATGGCATTACCTAGTGCACTATGCCCTGCATGTTTTGCATTAGAGTTTGGAGAGCTGCTTTGCTCACAATGAACGTGCTCTGATTCTGAGGAGGGAGATATATATTATGTACATAAACAAGTAGTAATAGAAAGGCGTTTTCATCGTCTGGTAGATGAATAGTTTCGAATCATCCAGAGCTTTCATCTCCTATAAACTAGCATCATTTGAATGTAAAAAGTAAAAATAAAATGTAACCACAAATGGGCATTTGGTCTAGTGGTATGATTCTCGCTTAGGGTGCGAGAGGTCCCGAGTTCAATTCTCGGAATGCCCCTCTTAAATTTCATATTTTTGAACCTTTTTTTCCCTTAGGCTGTGTTCTGTCCGTTTCACCGTTTTCACGACTTTGTATTGTACTTTTTTTTTCTTTTGCATCCAAGAATTTCATTACCTCGTTTACAGCCGGAACCATCTTCCGTATCAAACAGGAGGGACGGAGACATGGAAGGCAGCAGGGCTTAGCCTCCTTCATGGCTTCAAAATTTACACTAAATTTATTGTAGATGTACCTAATTTTTGAAAGGGGAAAACCAATACTATCGGCCCCTTCAACCAATATTTTTTAGTGTTCATCTTTCAAATTCATTTTGGAGAGCGCTTCCTTTTTTATGTAAAGTTAAAATTATCTGGTTAGGTTTTAGCTATAAAAAAAATAAAACTGAAACTGATGCTTGAAACTGATGCTCTGTCAAACAAACCATGAACTTAGAATTGAATTAGTGCTATAAATTTAAACTTGTATTAGCGAAATTTCACTATGATCTCAACGAGATAACAATCGAAACCGCTAATAAGTGGTCAGCCGTGCGCCTCCTTTCCCACGCGGCGCAGCCACGTGACGCGCGCGGAGAGAGGGGGCGGCTGAACAGCGCGCATGAGGAAGGCGCGTGGCGCCAGTTTTTTCCTTTTTTCTTTTTTTTTGAATTTTTTGGTTTTTTCTCATGGTTTTTTCTCTTGGTGTTTTCTCTTTTTTAATATGTGCATATACAAACTTTTTATACATATATAACAAACGTATACAAATTTTGTATACATGTATAGTATTTTTTTTGTTTTTATATATACATATACAAACTTTATATATACATATACAGTTAGTATACGTATGTATATAAACTTTATATACGTACATATATATTTTATACATTAAAAATGTATACATTAAAAAATTATATATATATATTATATGTATATATATATTTTATATACATATATATAAATTTTATATAATATTAATATAAAGTTTATATGTATATATATAATATATAAATACGTATATACATATACGTATAAGAAAGGAGAGAGGAGAGACTATAGGGACCACCAGGCATCAGCCATCCCCGACAACAATGCAGCATAGCTGGCTCACCGGAAGGAGGCACGTCAAAAGCCACTCCCAAAGTCCAGAAACGCGCGGGCCCCACCCCCATCCCCATCCGACTCCTCCACTGACACGTCGCCCCCATCGACGTACCGACCCCATCCGTCAGCCACCCAACCTCGCTACCCTACCGGTAGCACGCGCCCCGACAGCCACGTGCTCCCCCGCCTCCCGATAAAAATTCCGCTAACCCCACCCGGCCACCTGTCCCCACGACGTGGACCGCCCAGCCACCACCCCACCCCACCGTGTGCGCCTAGCATTTTTTTCCCCCCTCTCTTTCGCCTTCCTCCAAAACCCCATTCGCTTTGCTCGCCGCCGCCGCCGCCGCTCGCCGTAGTTAGTATCCGCCCGGTTGGAGAGGGTGGGGATGGCGGCGGAGGAGGAGGAGAGGAGGAGGAGCCCGGAGGATGGGGAGGGGGAGGGGGTGAGGGACGCGAGGAAGGACGGGGTGGCGAGGGAGGTGATACGGATGGAGAGGGAGGCGGTCATCCCCGTGCTCAAGCCCAAGCTCGTCATGAAGCTCGCCTACCTCATCGGTGAGTGACCGCCGCCGCCGTCGACTGATCAAGTAGTAGTTCAGTTCGGTTCAGTTCTGTGCTCCATGGTGTGATTTTTGTTTCCTACTACTAGTAGATGTTATTTGCGGGCTTATCAACTCTAATTCCCAGCAAGACTAAACTTTCGCGAGTAGCGCCACCGCAATTGTGGCACAGTCTGCACGACGCTGGCATGATATGTTGGCTGAAATTTGGATGATAACGCAGAGTCTATAGGGGTGATGGGCTCATAGCAATGAACCATTAATTGTGCAATTTTGAAGATCTTCTTGAATTGATAATTATGCGAGTATTTTTTTATGCTAATGCTAATGAAATGTATGGAAAGGAAGTGTAATCTTAGAAATTCTTTCCATATTCATTTAACTTTATGCAATTCATGGTCAGAGCATGATGTGGACCGTTCTGAGTTCTTGAAGCTATGTAAGAAGATCGAGTACACCATCCGAGCTTGGTATCTTCTCCAATTCGAGGATTTAATGGTAGGCCTCCTGTGTTTCCCCCCCAATTTTGTTCTGTTCTTTAGGATCATTTTTATAGTTCAAACTTCTTCTAGCCTGAGGGCCTGACTATCAACTCTTTTATGCAGCAATTTTTTACTTCCTGTTTCATGTTTGTATTGGGTACAGCAACTGTATGCTACGTCTGATCCTGTTTCTTTCATGCAGCAATTGTATTCTCTGTTTGATCCTGTTTCTGGTGAGAAGAGGCTGGAGCAGCAGAACCTGACACCTGAAGAGATTGAAACTCTGGAGTTCAATTTCATGACATATCTTTTCCAGGTTGCTCCACTAAATATGCATATATATTATGGAAATGGCATATGGGCTGCTCCTGTTTCATGCATATGCAATCACTGATTTCTCATGGTGAACATGTTAAAGAACCCCTTGGAAGGATAGTTGAAGTCAAATGTGTGATATTCCAAACGGTGCTTGCAAACATTGCTTCTGGCACGAAGCTTGTGGCCATACTTCTTTTTTCTTTTTCATTGAATCAGCTCTTTTTTTTTTGGCATGGGAACTTTGGAAGATGTGAATTTGTACCCAAATGACCTTTCACCATTGAATTGGACAAGATTGATTTGTTATCCTTCCTGTGTTCAGTACTTCAGTTAGGTGCAAACTGGGTTAGTTAAACCGGATTGACTTTGTGCATTTCATCAGAAGAGATGCTGCTGTACTGAGAAAAATTATCTTCCACAATTGAAAGATCATTATGCTTATTTGATGATGCAAGACACCCAATTGACATTGTTGTAACAAAGCTCTTGCATATAATTATTTTATCCTGTGTAAGTTGTAACTGTTTGGTCTTCATTTTAATCAGGTTATGGAAAAGAGTAACTTCAAGTTGTTATCTGATGAAGAGTATGATGTTGCACAATCTGGAAAATATCTTCTAAACCTTCCCATAAAAGTTGATGAGTCTAAGGTCTGGAGCTATAGCCTTTTCAAGTATGCACCGTAACGTTCATGTTCAGATGACTGAATTGCTTTCTTTGAATTGTAGCTAGACAGTAAGCTGTTGTCAACATACTTTAAAGAGCATCCACATGATAATCTGCCTTCATTTGCTAATAAGGTAATCTTCATTTCAGTAAGAGGGTTTTTTTTTTCTTGTCATCCTTTCCCTTAATGTCATGTTTTATATTTCCAATCTGAGGAAATTATGATTGGTAGTACATAGAAGCACTCCAGTTGTTTGGTGGTTCTCATGATTTTATATCCTTTATGACACTTGCCTGTCCCACAAGGACAATAAGTCATTTTTTCTGCTAATGCTGGAGGTATTCTTATTTTATTTACACTGGCTCCATTTTTGCAGTATATTATCTTTCGTCGGGGCATTGGAATTGACCGTACAACTGATTACTTTATCATGGAGAAACTGGATGTGATCATATCCCGAGCTTGGAGCTCATTGCTCAGAGTTACAAGGTATCTGACATTTTGAACAAAAACTTTTATGTCTTGGAAAATCAATCCAAGAAAACAAGATTATTGTGGTGCACAGTACTGATAGAATACTACTTTCTTGCAGGATTGATAGATTGTTCTCAAAAAAACCACAGGTGAAGTCCAAGAAAGACACAAAGAAGACCGATGAAATCAATGAAGACATAGAAGAACCAGAACTATTTGTCGAGCGTATCCGGCTAGAAAAAATTGAGCTAAGGTTGGTAATTTGTTTTCTCAAATTGATTTTGAACTATAACTGGGCCTACTTTAAGATGCATTATCTTTTCTGGTGAAACAGCATGAGAAATCTGATGAGCAAGATGACAATTCAAGAACCTACATTTGATAGGATGATTGTGGTGTACAGGTAGCTTTGGGCCTCTGATATTTTGTTTACCCAATGTCCTCATTCATGAAGCATCCTGATTTTAGAAGTATTGATGTAGTGAAATTGGTTCCTTCTGATGATTGTATATGTGCAGGAGGGCTGGTACTAAGACTAAGCCTGATCGAGGAATATTTGTAAAGCATTTCAAGAATATCCCAATGGCTGACATGGAAATTGTTCTTGTAAGATGAATCACTAGAGTTGAGATAAATGTGTAGCATTTTTAGCATCTTTTAGTTACATCTATGGTTGCTAGCAAGGACCGGAAATTGAAACTTATTTTGTAGCCAGAGAAGAAGAACCCTACTTTAACGCCAATGGATTGGGTCAAGTTTCTTATTTCTGCTGTTATTGGTCTGGTATGTTTCTGATCTTTTGGCTATCCCTGCATGCAGCTCTAGCAATATTTTACTATATCGATCCCTTAAACTTGCAGGTCACTTTATTTGGTTCTCTTGAAATGCCAAAGGCTGATATATGGGTTGTCATAGCAATCTTGTCTGGTGTGATTGGATATTGTGCTAAGATCTACTTCACGTAAGTTCTTAGGTTTTGTATATTATGAGCCATTTGATCAACATCGTTCTACATGGGGAAGAAAATTTTCCTAGGTAAATGTAGTGCAACATATCATTGCTACTATATGATATATTTGTCTTTTGTGATACAGGTTTCAGCAAAATATGACAATATATCAGAATTTGATCACAAAATCAATGTATGACAAACAGCTTGATAGCGGGAAAGGAACACTACTTCACCTGTGTGATGATGTGATACAGCAAGAAGTACGAAACAAATAAAAACCTCTTTTGCACCATAAGTTGTAAATGTATCTAAGTTATCCTGAGTACTGATACTCCATCTTCTTTCATGAAGGTTAAAGAAGTCATAATTTCTTACTACATCTTAATGGAACAGGGCAAGGCAACTGAACAAGTAAAGCATGGCTAATCAGTATTATGCAATATCCGTTGTTTTCCCCTGGTTTTATCTCTTTGTACACACCGTGTTATTTTATGCCTTAAGACCATTCTGTTTGTTTGGTAGAACTATCGCATCAGTTCCCTGATTAATTATTTTTCTTTGTTTTCCTTATTCCATCAGTTAACTAGTACATTTTACCCAGCTGTTGTTATCCTGTAGTACAGCTGACAGTGATTTCTTAATATATTGGCACCTTCGGTCCTTGACACTAGTCAGGAACAAAACTTTCCTGTGTATTCTCTGTTATGAGTTGTTGTGAGCACGGTAACTTTAGCATTGATTTATGCCTGGGAATTAACAAGATATAAACTTCTGGATTGTTGTAAGGAATAAAATTTGTGTTATCACAGCTAAATACAAACATATACAGATTTATCTCTTGTGAGGACTGTTAACATGAACCTAGAATCCTAACAATGTTTTATTCATGCCTTACAGGATCTTGATTTGCGTTGTGAAGAGCTAATTAAGGACGAATTCGGTGCAGAGTGCAATTTTGATGTTCGTGATGCTGTAAAGAAATTGGAGAGGCTTGGTATTGTTCATCGGGTAAATCTCTTAATCAACTGACTCTAGTCTAAAATATTGAACCATCTTTACTGAAGGCCTCTATATATCAAAGTTGTCCGTTTTGAGAACCGTATCAGTTCTAGCTGGTGAACTGGAGCTGGAACTAGGGGCAGATCCAGGAAATAATGCCACTGGGGTCATCATCTCACATCTCCCTTACTTTTGAATTGAAAATATGTGAAATTCTATGACTCAAAATTTCTTAATCTGAATGATCACCGAGATTAAAACTTGGGAACTAGTTTCTGCTGCAGAATATTAAAAAAAGAACATAGCAATACAAGAGTGATATGTTGTTAATCTTTCTTGCAAGTCTCTGAGCAGCATAAAAAAATATTTTAAAAGATTTGTCAAATATAAAGAAGTTGTCCACGGGCATGGTGACAATCATGTAATGGAAGGAAGATGTGTCTTCCGACTGAATTTCCATAAGCTTTATTCGGACTACGAAGCCTTGCATTTAACCTACTACCTCCGTTCCATACTATAGCTGCTTCTAGCATTCAAATTATGTCCCAAATGTAGATATTTCTCCACCTACTTCCCTATATCAACCAATCACAACCATCTAATTAAATTTTTTTACCTACTTTCTTATCTTAACCAGTTCTCACCTCAACTTTAATACCTCCAAAAACGCCAAAAGTAGCTATAATATGAGATGGAGGTAGTAATGCTTTTGGGAGCATACATTTATCCTGAGTGCATGTCAAATTGTTGGCTTTGCTTGTTTCTGCTGCCAAGTTGTTGGCTCCTGCATCCTCTGATATCTCTGAATGAATACCAACATGATCCATTCCAAGGTATCTTCTCGTGTGCTTATAAGGACATTTTTGCTTCTCAGGACTCGATTGGAAGGATCGTATGTGTTTCATTGAAGCGTGCAAATGAGATATTAGGCAACACTACTGAAGAATTGGTGATGCGAGCGCAAGAGAGTCCAGCTGCTTCTTAAGTTTCACGATGGACAGTACTGGAATGCACTTCTCATCTTTGTGTAAATTACGCTGCCATGACGCACTTGTTCATCCTGAAAACAGCCCCTCATGTTTTGTTGGCAAATGTATCATACGTTCTCTGTACTATAGTTAGGCTTCTACTTCTTTTCGGCGAGTTTTGATGTGTAACTATGTTATGCTTCAGTTTAAAATGGGTACGGGTGATTTGTACATAACACGTGTAATAAAAACAACTGTACAAAAACCCTCATACCTGCCTTGGTTCTTTTTACTGGCAGGTTTACGAGTCCCCTCTTGCTTGCTTCCTTTACAAATGATTGTTAAGATGACCTGAATCTGTTGTCCATAGGAACGCCATAAATGCTGTTCTGTTGGATTCGCCGCTAAGAGCTGAAATTTTGAAGCACTGCTATACATACGATAAAATTTGTTATTCCTTCTGTCTCAAAATATAAAAATCTAGGATCGAATAATACTCCTATCCAGATACATTTTACTAGAAAAAAGTTTTATCCGAATCCGATCTTAGGTTTTTATATTTTGAAACGAAGATAGTCTCTTGTGCATGCGTCAAACATGGGCCCCAACATGTTTACATGACCTATTGTAAGACAGGATCGTAATAAAATCGTACCAATTCTATCGTGCGAATATCAATTTTCGAAATTCTGTCACAAACTACAGAAACGTATCGATGTAACAGTTGGCATGAACATTATTCTGTAGCAGGGCAGCTGAAATGGTTTAGGTTTAGTAGCCATGTAATTGGGGGAATATCACGTGAAAACTAGTGACCTCGCCATTTCGCTTATCCTTATTAAAAAAATATAATTTATGGGTAAAATTTTATATACGTGTTTTGAGTGATTTAAAAAAACATAAAGGATACACCACGACAAAAAGAACTCTAAAATTAACTTAAAATTAATTAATAAATAAATTGTAAAGTTCAAATTTTCGTTTATGCTTATAAGTTAAAAGCTCTCCGATCTTCCTAGTTCTCTCCCATCGGATATTTCTCCCATCAATTCTTGTAGCGTGTGTCGTCCCAGTCTCACTCCCAGATGGCCCACGCCTAGTACAGCAGTAATGTCCCTCTGGCAAGTGGGTCCCATTTCCGTCCACACCAAACCGGACCGCTTCTCCTGTTCTCCACCAGAAGCGTCGTCTCCGCCTCTGGAGCAGCGACGCCGGCCGGTCGCCGCCTACCCTTCCTCACTCCAACTAATCGCCGCCGCCGCCTCCTCGCCGCCGGCCTACAATGGCGTCCACGTCCGCCGCGGAGCCTGGCGTCCGCTTCTCCGACCGAGGTACACGCCCGCCGCTCATCCGATTCTCGCCCTAGCTCGATTTGATCTCGATCGTGTTTGGGGGTTTTCTCGCGCAGCAGCGAGGAGGTCGTCCCTGGGTCTGAGGTCGATGGTGCTCCTGATGCACGTGGTCTTCGTCGGCGCCGTCTTCCTGCTCGATTCGACCCTCGACAGGCGAATCCGCGAGGAGCCCTGGTACGAAACGAAACAATCCTCGCCCGATTCCGCTGAGAAAGCCCCATTTCCGCTCGAATTTAAGCTCAGTTTTAGGGTGCCGCGGCTCTCTAGATTTTGGGTAGATTTGTGGATTTAGCTGCTTTTTCTTCTAGCGCTAGGTGGCAGTACATCTATTCCTCTTTTCAACTTAGAATCTGATCTAGTTTGCGTCGAAAGTAACTTTCATGGTGCCCAACCTCGCGAGTGATTCTGCACTGGATCAATGGTATTCCAGCAAAAAGCTCATTATATAATATACATCGCGGAGAGAACATGGTCTCTTCTGCTAAGAATTTTAGCTCGTGATTTCCATCGGAGATCTGATCACATTGTGATTATTTTTTTCGTACCTGCAAGTTGTGCTCTGGCTTGTGATGAGTTTATAGTTCCGTGTCTGTTTTTAAGAGCCGGGATCTCTGTTTTAATGGCGTCATTTGATTGCAGGTACATAGGGGCATACGGGGCGCTTGTTTTGATTGCCTTAGTGCAGTATTTCTGCACAGCTGGTTCATCTCCTGGGTATGGTGTTTCCTGAATCTATTCTCATCCACCAGGATGTCACTGATTGAATTTGTCAAGTGTTTGATTGTGTATTTTGGGCTTATGTGCTATCAGGTATGTTATAGACGCGATGAAAGCTGGCTCGACGATGCACGCAACCTACATCAATACTGCCACTCTTTCGAAGTAATATCTTAATCCTCAGAATGGTAGTGTTCAAAACTGAGTATAAGCTGATATTTATACTTTCGTGTGTGTCTGTTTTTGATGATTAAGAAAAGACAATCAAGTCCAAACAATGGAAGCTTAAATTCCCCTTTGAGCCTCCCTCAACAGCAGAAACTTAATCCGGTCACTTCTACGTCATCATGGTTGCAGCGAGTTGCAGATTTATACCCCCCTGGGTCAAGTAGCAGGTAAAGCTCCAAGTCTTGATAAAAGTAAAATGTTATTTTAAAGATATTTTCAACAATAGATTTCTTTTTGTTTGTCTACTAACTGTTATATGGGCAATACTATTTTATTGTATTGTAGGGATTGGACTTGCACTTACTGCAGGGTTATTCAGGTAGCCATTCTCCTCTAAACTCTAACCACTAAAGCTCCTGTACCTCTAAACTTCAAGCACTAAAGCTCCTGTACTTCGAATGTTTTATTATAATTATCACTAATCATTTATAAAATAGTAGTAACTGTACTACACATTAAGTGTGTTGCAAAGTGCTCAAATATGTTTGACTAAATTCAGTGAAACCTATGACCCTATTCAAGATTTGCTATGCTGGTCAGTGACAATTCAGATGGAATTGTGGGAAAGTGGTCGCATTTGATGATACAATTAAAGTAGTCTATCGACAGTCTTGCATTCTTATCCTTGGTTGAAATTGTTCCATTTTATTCCCATTCAAAGTTCCATCTATGTTTCTGAAGACCATTATGAGGACATTTACAATTTGATGCTTTGTTGGAGTAATTAGCATTTAGCAATGTGTTGGATAAACAACTGTGAATTTTACAAAGTGGACTAACGCTGCCCTATTACTTTAGAATTTCTCTTTTCTGAAATGCCGTTTTGCTATATTGATTTGAGTTGCCCAGGCTTTCACATTTCTTGCATGTAAAGCTGCTGCTAACTGCTCACGTTCATTTTCTGCTGCAATCTACAGCCACCTCGCACTAGGCACTGCCATGACTGTGACAAATGTGTCCTTCAGTTTGATCATCACTGTGTTTGGCTCGGAACATGCATTGGGAAAAAGAACCACTGCAGGTTCTGGTGAGTTTTGGCACGTGTATATTTTGCACGCTTACATAATAGTTGTGCTGCAGCCTGGAGGTATCTTTAGGGTTTGTGTTGCACTTGCTGCTCTATGTGATATTATACATTAGGAAGAACACCTCGGTTGTTTACTATGCACACTGCATAAATACTGTTTTGCACAGCAGTTCTATTTGTTCCTAAGCATGTGGCGCAAAGTGTTTTTTTTTAAGAAAAAACTTCCTTTATTCTGATATGGGTATGACTGAACTAAATATTTATGGGGATCTGGTTGGTTAAGGATTTGAAAATTTCCATTGCATGTCTGCACTTTGATAAGAGTTTCTGGTGAATGTAGAGTGAAATATAGGACTGCCTTGTAAATATGTGCACACCACTTCATTAAAACTGTAAATTCTAGGATACACTAATTTGATGCACCTGTCCCTTGCGATATGTTTGAACTTCAAATTTCTATGATTGCTCAAGGGTTCAATTACACAGGAACACCTTGCAGGATGCTGTTTTAAATGGTGAAATTTGATCTATGCACCTGAGCTACTTTTTTTTTTACACTATACACAGGATATGCTGCAACGTGAATATTGTAGTACTACCTTGTTCGTGCTACTATTAAAATCCTGTTATTACAGTCACCTAACAATTAAAATAAATCTTTCTTAGGTGGTACATATTTGAAGAAACAATCCTGAGTATCTGGACAGTTGCTCTCTACATTGACTCATTACGTTTAGATGTTGACAAGGCCTGGTATGATGTCATTCCCTTTTAACATCACTGTTCTGGTAACGTTGCTTTAATCCTTTCTATTGAACCTCACTTTTTTTCCTTTTTCCCCTCATCTGAGCATCTTATTTCCTACCATGGCAGGTGGAAGGATTTTATTGGCGTAATCCTGTTGGCTGTGTTGATCTTTATTCTCATATTCTTGCTGCTATTGTTGTTTTTTCATACGTAAGTCTTATTCATTTATAATGCATCTCATTATCTAAAAAATAATTTGTAATGCAACTGGTAGGATCAGTGTTTAGTTGCTGAAAAGAAATAACAAAACAGTAGCTCCACAAGTGTTCTTTTCAGCTACTAAATTATCACGGGCACGCTTCCCAACCTGATATATGGTGCACTTTTTTTTAAAAAAAATATGTACAAGTTTCTTAAAAAAATCTATATACAAGTTTATAATAGTTATCACTTAATTAACCATGTGTAATTGAGTGTCTTCTCTGATAAGCCAAACAGCTACCTGGCCAAAATGGAGAAATGAATGCAGAATTTTTTTTCGTTGAATTTGTAGGTTAGTTCCTATCTTTTCCTTTAGAGAAATGTGATTTTTAGCTTTGGCATGGATGAAACATTACTGTTTACCTAAACTAGTAATATGCCCGTATTTTGCACATATGCCCGTACTTTGCAACAGACCAGGCCTACATAATTGGGGTTTGGCTGGGTGGGTGGATTGAAGATAAAGCACTAAAAGCACGGGTCAGGCCCATATAATTGAGGATTGGCTGGGTGGGTGGATTAAGGATAAAGCAGTGGATTCTGCGGTGATTACTAGACGAGAAGGAGTGGACGACCTCTGCACGGTGGGGATGGGGCGAAAGGAGGACGGTTCCACTTTTAAAGTAGTAGAAATATGAATGCAATAGGTGGATGACCAAAGAGCTAAACCTTTTCTATTCTGCTCACCAAATCATCGCCAGAGCTTAATTTGCTTTCCTATGAGCTGGTTTATATCCTTTGACTATTGCAAAGCCCAAATCAACAACGCTTTATGTATAATAATGCATGTTGTATGATCTCTCTCAGTTACATTGCTCTTACAAATCAAACAACCTACGAAGTTGCCCGAAGGAAGCGGATATTCTACATGAGGTATGGAATATTTAGGAATGAATTGGGTTATGTTTAACTTATTATTGCAATCAGGTGATAATACATTCGAGCTGTATCATTCGCAGGGGTATACCTGACAAAGTTCATCCGTTTAGTAAAGGCATCTGTAGGAACATCTATGTCTTCTGCTTCTCTAGACAGAAGGTATATGATCTGGAAGAGGTGCCCCCACTTGAAGAGTTGGAAGCCAGAGCTGCTCCCTACACATGCCGCGATATAATCTGCTGCCGGTGCTGTTGATCTTGTACATGTCAATATATGTTACTACTATAGCATTCTTTTTACATGTGGAAGCATATGCTTAGCCTGTGTAGTGTAATTCCTCTGCCTTTTTTTTTTCGCCTGTGGAAGCATGCATGCCTTTTTCGTGAGCTGCACCTATATAGATATCCTCAGAGAGTCAGGCCTGGTTGTTCATGTAAAGTACATGACCGCATGTACATTTTCAAGCAGAAGACGTGTGTCTATGTGGGGTGAGATCCAATCGTTGTGGTAGATTAGTTCCACCATTTTGTTTTTGAAACCAGGAATGGTTGATAACTGATAAGTTGGTTTTGAGCACAGAAGCTTCAGTAGGAAACTGTTCCTACTTGTGTCGAAAATGTGTATTCGAGTTCGAGTTGTGGCAGTAATGTTACTCGTGGTATTTGACACGGACGTCTGGTATTATTGTCAGGCTCATATGCAATGCTGAAGACAAAGTGCTGCGTGTTGGTGTTCTCGGTGCTTTTTGTCAGGCTACCATAATGTTCATTGCTTTTGCTGAGCCTACGTTAAAATTCGGTTTGATGTTTCCTGTGGCTGAGTGTTTGTTTTCAAAGAACAAGCACTTTGTAGGGGGAAAAAAACCCCAATAAATCCCTTGCAAATATAAACCGTTAAAAGTACTAACCACTGAAATCCCTATTCCCTAATCACGCCCTCCAAAATCATCTTCACTTTGCCATGTGGTCTAGATATGGCCACCAATTCTGGGACAAATCGGAGGTGCAGATTGCAAGATGCACCTTCTTTGCTCGGTGCCAAGTGTCTACCTGTGGTTGGTCTACATCCATTTGAGCAAGAGGATAACTAAACTGAAGTACCACTGAACAGCAGGAAAAGAAAAGAAAACAGAGGAAAGAGAACAAGAAATCCAAGCAGCAATGGCATTAATCTCCACAGTTCAACCATCATCTCTCCTGGCAATCCAACTCCTCCAGAACAACAGATTGAAGAGGAATAATTCTGTCATCACAGCAAGAGCAACAACTATCAGAGCTAGGGCAGCAAAGCTCCCAGCAGGAGTGTAGGACAGAGATATGCAGTTGCATGATTGCCTTCTCTTTCTTTCTTTCTTTCTCTCATCCAGGTTTGTATATATGCCTGATTCATTTCTACTAGTGACCTCTGGTTTCTGCCAGGTTGTGGTACCAAGGGAGGGACCCAAGCTGAGTGAGCCATTCCTAGGGTTCACCAAGACTGCAGAGGTTTGGAACTCCAGGGCCTGCACGATTGGCCTCATTGGGGTCTTCATTGTGGAGCTGGTATGTAGTATGCAATTGTTGGTAATCAATCCTTGTCTAAGTAATATTAGGCTTAAAAATTACTTGTTAGGATGATTTGACTGCTTAATTGTGTGATGAGTGAATTGGAGAGGCAGTTAATTTCAGCTGCTGAGCAAGGGTGTTCTTCAGACAATTGGTGTGGAAGTGGGGAAAGGACTCGATCTTCCACTGTAGTTCTTCAGGATTCTGTGGTTGATGTTCATAGATTAGATTAGAGTGGCAGCGTTGGGATCCTCTGCAGTAGCATCTAGCTACTGCAGAGTTGAACAGTAAAATGCATTAACCACTCTTTTTCACCATTGGATTTGGATTGGATGGACGAGATAAAATAGCCACAGTAACAGAACACATTTGAACAGTGACAAAACAGTGTGCGAACAGTAAATAAGCTACAGTACTGTTCACTGCGTTGATCCACTGTGTCTGTAGTGCTTCTCTGTTGTACTGTAGATGACTGGATCCTGGGTGGCACGTTTTCTCTTCAGAGTGATTGGATGTATCAATTAATGATACGCATTAAATATTATATGTACTAATCCCCTCCAATTCCGTCGTTATTTAGCATATTTTGTCCTCACTACAGTAATTAACAACATTTTCATCAGAAGATATTCCTAATGACGGTGAATTTGTGTTACATATCAAACAGTTGATGTTTGAGACAATTAACAATTTAGTAATTCAGGTGCTGTAGTTTCTTTGAGAAATTTGTTTATCTGAAAATTCTTTAGAAGTTTCTCGATAATTGATCTGAATTTCTGATGTTAACTGTGTTCATCCAAATTGAGCAAGAGGCATGACTGTAGCACCTGAATTTTGGAATTTGAACCTGAACAAGCATTGTGCAGAATGACAGTACCCAGTACTGACGTGCAAATTGCTGTCGGTGCCGGTGGAGGGTAATTCCTATCATCAGTTGGCAGATGTACATAAAAGAATTCAGATTGAGAAAATTAAGCTCAATATATCATCACACTATGGGACTTGAGATAGCTACCCTGGCACCATTTCAGAGCTACTGCAGGTACTTCCTTTTATCTTGTCGGAAGCCTTGTGCTTCCTGATAATAGCCTGTCTGTCATACAGTAGTAACTCATCTTGTCAAATCCAACAGTTGAATTGAGATAGTTGCTGAATAGCCCTTTTGGGGCCACTGGATCAGTCATCAGTGTAATTCAGTAATTTGGTAACACATTGACTCATTGAGCTGCCGTCTTTCTTTCCTTCACAGATAGAGAGAGAGAGAGAGGTACAGAAATGCTCTACCTAGAGGACAGAAGTGAAGCACAGATTCTTAAAGCACCTTTAGAATTTGTTCTGCAACCATGCACTACTCAACTAGTAGTAACCATGCTGTACCAGGATATGTGAAACTATGTTTTTGGAAACACACTTTTGGCCGTAGATTTTTCAGTTTTTGAAACTTACCTTGGGTTTATGTATCTTCAATATAGCATCTGTTTGTTGAGCAATGTAAAGGTTGTTCTTTTGACTTTTGAGGCCTACAAGGAAGATTTCTTGATACCCAAATGGAATTTGCATAATCACAGCCAACCTGCATTTTGGTCCTTGAGACTGAGTAATTAAGATAGAGAGTACAACTTGACACTTTGATGCTGCTACATGTGGCTTAAGACTGGTGTTCTTCTGAAGATTTTCTTCTCTTCAGATATAAAACCTAGAAAGAGTACTCAACTGACTTACAGAACAACATACCAGATTTCTAAAAAAAAGAATAGCATACCAGGCAATATATTTTGACAAAGTTTGCATAAAACTTCACATGATTGTTGGTATCAAGAACCAATTATCTACAACTTATCAATTATCTGAAATACCATACACGAACCACAATTTTTAGCAGATAAATAAAATATACATTTACCTCATGCAAATTGATCTAAATAAACAAGAAAATTGTATTTAGCTCAATTCGACTCTAATCAATAATTTTTAATATGATGAACTTCACATATCATCACCCTGCATGAATATCCAACGGTCCAGTCTTCCTTGCCTCGTCATCCATAAAAAAAGTTCCCCAATTGTACTAATGGATAATTACACACTAAGTGTAAAGCACCAGAATATTGTTGTAGGGGTCATAGGGCTAAATCATTGCAGGAACATGGGTGATGGATCTGCACAAGGGTTTGTACTTAACCACACTCTTAAACAAACCTTTAAAAGTAGGGTGGATATTTCCTCATTGGATCCTACAAAAGTGATATGCATGGACACCTTGCTAAGAATATAGCTGAACCTTCTAAAGGCCCTCATGGCCACCACTATCTCCTAAACAATTCCATGCCTAAAGCACAAAGGTAAGACAGGCTTTTGGGCCTTCAGATCTGACTTGGAGTTGAGTTTGTTAAACTCCTGTAAAATGAAAGGACACCTGCACACTGAAATATCAGGCGAAAAACGCTGATTCGGCGAAACGGTATAAACCACTTACAAAACTATGTTAAATTTCAGAAAATTCAGGAAAAAAACATCACGACGCGTCATTTGCATTTCGGTTACTGTGTTATTATGTTTTTTTCTCCCTACTTGCGTAGTGTCGGTCAATGCTCATGTCATGAGTGATGGTTTTCATATAAACAAGCAATGAAGCAAGGGTCCTTTTCATTCCACTGTGGCTACTTCGACAGTTCAGGATAGTTGGTTGAAACGCTGGCCTACCAGAGAAGATGTGAAATTAATTCAGTCCTGGATGGCATTTCTCTGGTTCTACTTGAATTGTGAAATATGTGATGCATCTTAAGTTGTTCTTTTCAAATAAATGAAAATGCAGCTAGTGAGTATCCTGAATAATGCATACTTCAAAAGTGATTTGGCCAGGCTTTCTGAAGAGGGAAAAAACAATTGCTTAACTGAAGAAAAAAAATGCTGGATCTGATCTGCATGCACACATGTGCAGCTGGGGCATTGGGTGCCTAAACATGTGGATAGAGTACATGCATCTGATTGGATACATATGGGGACAAGTGGCAATGATGCACAGCAGCAGAATCCTAGGGAGGAACCAGACAAAGATGCACTGCAGAAGTCCCAATAATTTGATCATTTTGGTGATTCTTGTTGAGTTATTTTTTCATGATAATTGGAGTTGATATTTTTTTTGGGCATAAAGAATCCGTGTACTTATCTTCAAATTCTTCAATAATTTGATGTCCTCTCAGTTGATCTGGGAAACAGTACTTTTTTTTTACGGTTTTCACTTGTCAGCTTGCTCTCCTGGATTGCCTTGATGAAACTGCAGCTGGAGAAATTTTTGTCCAAAACCAAACTTAGCAACTTTGCAATTTCACTATTTAAGTATTGCTCAGGTCAACTTCATAACCAAATGATGCTTGTAACTTCGACAAGAAAATTATGATCAGTTAGCAAGAACAGCAGCAGCAAAGCTACATGACTCATCAGTGTTAGACTGCACAACAAGAGTACAGATGGCTTCAGATGGCTTATGCAATTTCTTAGCCATCAGTGTTTGATCAAATCTAGTGATACTTATGCAACAGATGGCTTCAGCTTTCATCATTTCTTTGAATTTAGTGATCTATTAACAGGTACATAGCAGTAACCAGAAATACAAGAATCTACTTGTACAATGTACACCCCCAGCCTTTGGCTACCCAAAAGAAAAATGTAGACTCTATTTGGCAGAAGAGTGCTAAACTGTACCAAAGACACTTGCTAAAAAACTTCAAATTCCAGGTCCTCAGAGTTACTCCTGAACTCCAGGCACTTGCCTTCTTTCTTCTTCTTCGCTGTCGCGAGGGTCACGACGTCACAGGGTCGCGTCTCTGGAGGAGCGGCAGATCGTATCAAGGCCCAATTCAAGCCTTCAAAGAAAGGATGTTGCTTGATTTCAGCCGCTCCTCTCAATGACCCCAGTCTGTTCTCTGGCTCCTTCACTAGCAAACCTTTGATAAGATCTTTCGCGTTACTGCTGACAGATGGATTTTCTGGGAACTTGAGATTCTGCGAAACCACATTTGCCAATGTTTCATCATTCCCAGGACCTCTAAACGGTGTTTTACCGTACAGAAGTTCGTAAAGGAAGACACCAAAGGTCCACCAGTCCACGGCACTACCATGACCATCCCCTTTGATGATTTCTGGTGCGAGGTACTCGTGTGTTCCTACAAAGGAATTGGACCGTGCATCTATAGGTTCTACAACAAGCTGAGGGAGCTTTCTGTGCGAAGATTTAGGCTTCCGAGGCTTTGGCAATGGAGGACGTGCCATGAAACAAGATGTTTGGGCACAAGAAGGCTGGCATGATGAACTTATGCAGCTGCTCTCTGCACAAGGTCTTGCAAGCTTCCTTGGTTGGTGGTTTGCTGCTACAGACGATGATCGGAGGAGTACAGGGTTCACCGAGCACCTTAGGGACAGATCAAAGTCCGATAGCATAATGTGGCCATCTTCACGGACTAGGATGTTCTCTGGCTTAAGATCACGGTATATGACACCCAACATGTGAAGATATTCAAGTGCAAGGAGAACTTCTGCAACATAAAACCTGCAAAGCAACAATTAACATCAGTACAGCGGAATAAAAACAACTAGGTGAGCAATTTATTAATGCACAAGAGAAAGGATAAAAGGTTGAAAAATGTGCAGCCACATTACTGAGGAAGTCAGGAGAAGTATCTAAAATATGCTCTCCGACAACTAGAAGAAAAGATCTAGATAGCTTGAGTCTAGCACATGGTATGATCCATACTACGTACACACTGGACAAATTCAATGCCAGTTACTACAACAAATTCGAAAGGAAAAAATGCCACATCTGTAGCTAGTGTTCATTTGACTTTATACAGAAGACAATCAAACTAAGCTATTTGTAAAGTACAAGGACATTTTTTGTTGAACTCCAATAGAGCTAAATGCTAGAGAACAGAGAAAAAAACATACAGGACATCAACATGGACTACAAGATATATTGTGATTGTATCTCACTGTGGTTGTGTGTCCTTTCACATGCATAACTAAAAAAATCAAGACATAGAACTGCACAAATCATGGAGACCTCCAGAGTACTAAATGTTGATATGTTAAGTTCTAACTTACAAGAAGTAACTACTAGAAGGATTTACCTTGCGGCTGGTTCCGGAAAGCTTCTCCCAGGTTGTCTTTGACGAAGAACGTGCAAATCACCACCTGGACAGTACTCCATGACCAAGCATGAAAGATTGTCTGTGGTAAAATGGGCATAAAGAGTTGGAAGGAATGGGTGATCCAGCATTTCTAGTATCTCCCTCTCAGCCTGTGCTCGCAGCATCTTCTTTCTATTAATCAGGTACTCAATGTCCATAACCTTCAAAGCAAACAAGCACTCTGAATCGACCAACTCAGCTAGATACACAGTCCCTATGTCGCCGCAACCAAGCCTCTTCAGAAGCTTGAAATTGTCAAGACCTAAGGATCCTTGTTGCAATGCCAACTCACGAATGGTTATCCAACGCAGATCCTTCGCCATGTGGGGTCTGTTGTTATAGCTGCACAATCCAAATTGGCTCTCATCGCTGATACTCGTGCTACATCCATACTCACTAATGCTGTTTGAATTCTGGGAGCATTCCCCTTTTTCCTCTGCTCTCAACCACTCAGGCAATTTATCACCTGATTTTTCTGGCCCGAGATTTGTTTTCTCATCGTCTGCACAGCTAGTGGGATTTGTTATGCTGGATGTTGAAGAGCAACTGGTTGATGCAAGGGAGATGGACTCCTTTGAAGAGCAGAATTTTGTACTGTTGGAGGAAGTACCCAATGAAGGTGGTTCTTCTTTCAGTTTCTTCTTTCCGATGGTCTTGCATCGAAAGACTGGCTTAACAAGCCGCGAGGTAGTGATCGGTTTGCTCAAGATAGGGGCTCTGGGAGAGCTACCATCGGTAGCTGTAGAAACTTTCTTGTCTAATTTCTCATTTTCCACCATAGAACTCTCGCTGTCTATAGGGTCACCACTGATGACATCTTGGATCCTGATCTTGCGTATCTCAGCTGAGGTAGAGGATGCAGAATGCAGGGAGGTGACTGCACTCCCGTCGGCCGTCTCAAAATCACAGTCTTCACTGAACTCGCTTGTTGCTCTGGATGAGTTCTTACTAAACTTTTCTGGAGTGATTGATATTTCAATCAAGTTCATCTTCTCATCATCATGCAGATGGCTCTCACCGTTGCTCTGGACCATCAAGGAGGCATAAAGCCTGTGGATAGTCCCCGCTTCCGACGAACTCGACGATCCAGGCGACATCGACAGCCTCTTCATCGCGGCCATCTCCGATGCCTGCGAAATGCACAGCCGCCTCAACGCCTGCTTCATATTGACAGGCTTGGATGAAATCCCGATCCCCGCAGCTTGAACCGGTCCAGACCTAGCCGATTTCTTCTGACCATTCTTCCGCAGAGCGTCCACGCCAGCCTGAGGGCTAAGCGTCCGACGGAAGGTCCTGCTATCGATCGCCTTGAGAAGCTGCTCAAGGTCATCCTCCACAGGGTAACACCTCCCATCTTTCTCCTCAGGCTTCACTTTAATATGCATCAAACTGGGGCAACTAACCGGCGCATTATCGTCGAATTCTTCCGTGAACTCAACTATCTCAGAGCTGCAACCGGACGAACCCATCACACACACACACCCCCACAACTAGACAAGATTCAACAGAACACACAGCCAGATAGTGCGCCAACTTATCCCATCACCAACAGAGACATCAGAGGCAAAGACCAGTCAGAGCACCATCACTTGCAACTTTCACCGAGACGTCATCCAATCCAACTATCCGAATCCGAAGCCTCAGGGAGCTCCTTCCTCAAAGCAGAAAAAGCAAACTTTTTTTTTTATATATATTTGGAGGAGGGAATACTGCGACTGACGAACCTGCAAAGATGATGAGATCCAGAGTTAGTGATTGAGACATGGGCAGCAGTAGCTTCATCACCAAACGTGTACTAGCAAGGCAGTATCCAAGAAGAAAAATACAAAAAAATTCACATCAAAGAGTTCAAATCAAAAACTCGACATGGGCAAAGAACTGTAGAGAACGGACGAAAGGAAAGTCCCAGATTCGCGGCAAGAACCACCGATTTTTTTCCTCCCATTACTTGATGAAGCAGATGAAACTGCAAGACTCAAAATTTCCTTCCATCACTTGAGAAGCAGATGAAACCGCAAAGACTCAAACCAGAAACGCCGAGAAGCGCACGCCACTGAAATCTCCCAAGAAAAAACCGCCCGCAAGCAAAAACGGCGAGGTCAAACAAAGAAAGAAAAAGAAACCGAAGCTTTCGTGTTCAAACGAGCACACACACACGGAGGAAGAAAGCAGCCACCCTCCCCTTCCCCCTCCCAGATCCGGCGCCCCGGCGAGCTCCGGCGAGGCCACATTCCGCCGGAGCCCACCACCACTCACCCCTCAACCACCCCCAACCTCGCGAAAACTCCCCTCCTCCCTTCTCCCAACGCACACAGCCCCCGGATCCCGGCGAGGAGAGGAACGCTTACCAAGAAACCGAAAGGATCAAGCAGCAGCCGCCGCCACCGCGTGGAATGGAACCAGCACAGCGGGCGGAAGAGAGTACACCTAGGCCGCTGCTGGTGGTGGCAGCCTTTGGGAATGGCGGCCTCGGAGAAGGTGGAGCGGGAGAGGGGAGAGAGAGAGAGAGGAGGAGCGAGCTTAGCTGAGCTGGGCTAGAGAGAGAGAAGAGGGGAGAGAGAGAGAGAGGAGAGGAGAGGTTGGTGCGACCCACGAAGAAGACGAATCGGAGGCCTAAAAGGGTGGGAGGAGGTGGAGCAGAGGATCCCGGATTCTCTCTGCAGAGGGAGAGGCAACACGTCGCATGTATTGTGGGGTGGGGAGGGAGAGATCTGGGCCGTTGGATTTTGGTACGGACGGATGGGATTGGTCGACGGATGGGGACTTTCGGGGAGGTTTTTTTTTCTTTTCGAAGAAAGGGGAGTGTGTTTTCCTGAGTAATCCCTCGTAGAAAGACAAACCCTAATTATATATCTGCAAACATACGTATGATTCAGATACATAACTAAAAGTTTGTTTTTTTGGAACGAAAAAAGTAAAAAATTTATACTGCTTCTTCGAAATTTACCTATCCCATACATATGTATAAAAAACCCAAAAAAAAGCTAGTGAAATACTCTCTCTTTATCAAATCCTAATTTAATTATTTTTCTCTTTATTACTTTCAATGTATTTATATCCTATACTTTTGCAAACTTCGATACAATAATCCCTTTAAATATCAACTTATTTTTTTACAAAAGGGAGTCCCTAAAAATAAACCTATTTTGGGATGCATATACTCTCTCAGTTTCAAAATAAACCAATCTAAGATAAAGTTAAATAAAGAAAAATAATCCGTTATACTAATGTCTCGTTTTATCGTGTGTTGGTTTATTTTGAGAAGAGTAGCATACAAAATCTCCAAAGTAAGAGTACCAAATTTCGAAGGAAGAACATATTCTTCACGGAAAATTTCGCGAAATTCCTTGACGTGGTGCCTCGTTCTGTTCTTTTCCGAAAGGAATGAAACGCTGGATGAAAGAGCACGTTTCATGATCAGCTTCTAAACCGCGCCTTTTTAAAAAAACGATATCTATTTGAAATTCTTAAAATACTGTTTTAATTCTATTATTTTCAAAAGTTCATTCGCTTATACCATCCAATAATTATCGTAAATCATTCTGATGTTCATCCATTCACCACAAACCACAAAGGTCAGGGGAATAAATTTTGTGGTTGCGCTGTTCTTGCTATGATGTTTGTTTGGAATATGGACTATAAGGGGGGACTATTCTTTATTAATTCTAGTAAGTTCTAGTAAGAATTTCTAGTACACATCCAAATTAACATTTTATTAAAAAATAGAAATAAGTAAGTACTTCCAAAAATTAACAATAATGCCAAATGCCATATTTGCATTTGTTAAAAAGTATTTATCATATGCATGACGATAATTACTCAGTTGCTTGTGATACAGTGGTGGAGCGCAAGGCTATTTTCCATCATCCAATTTTCTTGTTTGTTTGTCGCACTTTTATTCATTAGTTAGTATTTTTCAGTACTATTGTTTGCTGCAATTAATTATGTGGTTAATTAGATCCCACAGTTTGAACGTGTTTCACTAAAATATATTTAAAAGGTAGAAACACAAAGTACGGAATTTTCAGATCTTATGGTTCCAATTTCATCTTCAGATTTGCTTGCTTTACATCAAGAAAATGAGATCCGACCAGTTCGACGGGGACACAAATCAACATCGCGTTACAACGCCACTATCAAATGCTCACTAAAAGCATTACAAACAAATATTTGTACCTGCAACTGCCCAATCTAGCACCTAAAATTCTAATGAGAATTCTAATAATTCAATGGAAACGTAATTACTTAATCACCAGTATTTTTGGGAAGTCCCAATTAATTATCAGTACGTTTTGCTATTGCTAACTATAGATATGTATACATATTATATTGGCGTTCAAACCTTAGTTGCAAATGTCTCTTTCAAGAATGGAGTTGCTTACGAATGGGGCAAAAGATCTCCATGAATTGTTGGATTCTGGTGGACTTTGCAACGATGCTGATACTTATAAACGGGGGCAACGAATAATTAAGTTAAAGTTGAAGATCGAATTTGCTCATCTCAAGAGGAATAAAGGCTAGTATACATGCATCGAAAGTGATACAAGTAAATGTTTTTAATTTTGTCCCAGCCTATAAAAATCAATTGTCTTTTAGCTGTTGAATATTTTGAGACTTACTAAGTAAGTATATATATGCAGATAAATTAAAGCTGAGTATACATGGTACACATACAAATTAAGAAAATGCCGTGCCTTAAAATAAACTTACGGAGTTTCTCTGAATTTGGCATACTTACTATGATTTGCCACTAAAGATGAGTGATGACCTCATCACTACTCCCTATAATATAAGAGATAATGTTATTTTTTTAAAAAAATTAAGGAAGTATATCCAGAAACAAAACATGGTAGTTGAGGGATAAAGTAGTACTACATGATTTGGTAGGTGGAGGAATAAACTAGTGTAAGAGTTAATAGATGAGATATAAAATATTGTTTTGGGTTACAAAATTTTGTATATTGTGAGATAAACTATAAGGGCATAATCACTTATACCATGAAACGGAGGGAGTTGTATATATATTTTTCATGTGACATCACTGTATTATGCTTAAAAACTCATGCCATTATAATTTTTAATTTCACTCACATATAAATATAAAAACTGAGACAATAATTTGTACACTTTACTGACATATAGCTCAAAATATATATTATGACTAAAACGTCTATATTACTATATTGGAAGTCTAAAACAACAAAAGGAAAAAAGAGAACATAATTAAGTAGTAGCTTCAATGCTTTCATGCATCTTTCACAAACAGTAGATGAGGAAGAATGTGCTCACCTCCCGAGAAAGATCGAGAAGAGAGTGAAAAAAAAATTAAAGGTGGCGTGTTAATTAGCTAGAAATATTTAAGAGAAAAGTTAATCAACCGGAGGAGTAGTACTGCCACGACTATTATATCTGAAAAGCGAATCTTAGTCGGTAACGGCGATGACTGATTGATTGATTAGTTGCGCTGCAGGTTTCATTAGCCTATTGATGCTTAGCTAGGCCGATGGTTTGTAGCTACTCTAGGTGTGGTGAATAATTATATGGTAATTAATTAGCATCCGTTCTATAGATAATTAAGTGCTAATTTGATTAATTGTTACCAGGAAGGATGCTTACTTTTGGGTTAATTAATTTGGTTCGGTGATGGGCGGTTCGTTTCAATCCTCAACCCTCAAATGTGAAACATAAGTATACCTTGGAATTCCTCGATCGATCGCAATAATAATAATAATAATAATAATAATAATAATAATAATAATAATAATAAACACCTTAGAATATTGCGATAGTTTCCAGTTTGTCCAACTCACTGTACTGTATTCGTTGCTGCGTAGTAGTAAAATGAAGAATAGATTAAACAAGTCATTTGCCTAGCTAGGTCGTGCACACTACTTAAAAAAAGAGTTATAAAAAGAGTTATAGGTGCCGGTTCGAGAAACCCTCATCGGTGCCGGTTTTTTCAACCGGCACCTATTGGTTGGCACCAATAAATCAACCGGCACCTATACCTAAAATAGAACCGGCACCTATAGATTCACACTGAGCCAAAAAAAAAATGAGCCGGCTCGAATCAAGCCGAACTCACAATCGTCGTCACCGCGCCATTCCTCACATCGATCCCGATATCCCCAAATCATCAAATTGAAATCTCCAAATCCCCACATCATAGATCACAGATCGAATGAACATACTCAACAACAAATTATAATCATCCTAAAATCACAAAACACATCTAAAAAAATCTACAAAATCATCCACAAAAAATCTACAAAATATCGTTGAGCCAATGCGGGATATAAGAAGAGCACTTCTGGAAGCAGATGTAAGTGTGTTAAGCACAATCTTTCATTTTCAGTATGGTTTCATTTTGCGGCTGAATAGTCTAATGCAGCTCCTTCTTTCTGCAGGTTAGTTTGCCTGTGGTGAGAAGATTTGTTTCGTCTATAAGTGAAAAGGCTCTGGGTTCTGATCTTATAAGAGGAGTCCGACCGGAACAGCAATTGGTGAAGGTATGTTTTGTTGTTCAGAATCAAACAGACCGTTTTTGCTCGGGGTGAAACTTTTATAACAAAAGAAGGTTTTTGATCAATATTTGATCTTGATGTTATCTAAAACAAAGTATTCGTATTCAAGATCGATTTCTCTCAGGAAGAATATGAAAAACATTAGCAAAGCAAAACCATAACATGCGTACAAATTTCTCCCTAGAATGTTCAGTTATTAATTGTTAGTTTGTGCTAGATGAATATGGTGACTATCTTCTTAGACTAATTTATGTGCTTTTAGCCCAGGACAAATAACCTACTTGGTGGTGCAGATTGTGCATGATGAACTTGTACAACTAATGGGTGGAGAAGTATCAGATCTGGTATTTGCAAAAAGTGGCCCCACAGTAATCTTACTGGCAGGCCTGCAAGGTGTTGGGAAGACTACTGTTTGCGCAAAGCTTGCATTTTACCTGAAGAAATTGGTACATTCCTCAGCTTTCTAGTTCAAACATCTAGTACGATCTAGATTCTGAACAACCTATAGATACTTATATCAGAGTTAGGTTACAGGGAAAGAGTTGTATGCTGGTCGCTGCAGATGTTTACAGGCCTGCAGCCATTGATCAACTCACTATACTTGGTGAACAGGTACTTGATGAACTCTGAACTGCTACAATGAGCTGCCTCTTTGACATATAAGAATTGTGCATAGCAGCTGTAAAACATGTACCACAGTCCCCCAGATCGTTTTGGTACTTAAAGAAGAGTCAAACCCATAATTTTCTTTTGAATGGGCACTACTACAGTTTGTCCTGACTCCTGAGGTGGGAACGTTTTGGTCTTTGTCAGGTCGGTGTACCAGTTTACTCAGAAGGAACAGAAGCCAAACCTGCACAAATAACCAAGAATGCCGTGGAAGAGGCCAACAGAAAGAATATTGATGCCATTGTAGTGGATACTGCTGGAAGACTGCAGGTCAGTCTTCTGTAGTTCTGTGCATTGCCTGCTCTTTTTTCAATTGACAGCTTGACATGTCACTACCTTGTACAGAATTTTGATCTACCTAGTTTTAAGCTACTATATATTTACACAAAATGGCAATACAATTGTTTCAGGTCACATTAACAGAACTTCCTATGATTTAACTAGCATCTTTATCTCATTTCTATGCCATTCAGATTGACAAATCAATGATGGTTGAATTGAAAGAAGTGAAGAAGGCAGTTAATCCTACGGAAGTTCTGCTTGTTGTTGATGCTATGACTGGACAGGAAGCTGCAGGTATCCAACTGTTCCACTTGTTATTTAAGTCCCTCTTTTTGCTAGTAAATGCCAACACTATTTGTTTGTATAGCAGAAATGCAACGAACAACCAGAATTTTTTCAATGGTTATCAAATTCTACTATATGACAAATTCCTACAGCGCAACATGTTCTATCTGCTATATTTATACGAGCTTAAGAAGTACTATTGTTTGAAGAGTTGCAACAGCCACTTACAATACTTCTCTGAGATGCAGCATTGGTCACCACCTTCAATATTGAGATTGGTATCACTGGTGCTATATTGACTAAACTGGATGGTGATTCGAGGGGTGGAGCAGCACTAAGTGTTAAAGAGGTCCTTATTTGCCTGAAAACATTCCTACCATCATATCTACAAATGCTTCTGTCACTTTTATATTCTTGCTTTGAAGTTTCTCTGCATCTATGTTGGTCAGAACTGCAAATTCCTAGCCCACATGCTTCTTTCATCAATTGACAATTTACTGCAGATGTCCGCACTAATCCTCTCACTTTTATGTTGTGTTTATCAAGAAAAATCTAGTGTTTATCATCTGGCTACCTATCTGAGCTTATATACGGTCAACATTAAATCGTTTGTAGTAAGCTGTGTTTGCGCGCTTGCAGCTTTGCCCTTCAACAAATATTAATGCTTAACGGATCATGCAGGTGTCTGGAAAGCCCATCAAGTTTGTAGGGCGTGGAGAACGAATGGAGGACCTTGAGCTTTTTTATCCTGACCGTATGGCACAACGCGTTTTGGGAATGGGTGATGTACTTTCATTTGTTGAAAAAGCACAAGAAGTCGTAAGTAGCTTCTAGCTGCTTGTAAAGTTCCCCCTCCATTTCTTGTCCTAATCAGTAAGGTGATGATGCTATGGTGTTTATATGATGTTGCACATAGATGCGTCAAGAAGATGCTGTAGAATTACAGAAGAAGATCATGAGCGCAAAATTCGACTTCAATGACTTCCTAAAGCAATCACAGAATGTTGCAAAAATGGGTTCCATGAGCCGTGTAGTTGGAATGATTCCAGGCATGAACAAGGTACATGAATCTGAGGAATTCATTTATTCTTTCAAGTCTGACAATATCCCACTTCATTATGTTTACATTTCAAATGGAAAATGGCAGAACTTGATATCAGTTCTGATCTAAATAGGTTACTCCTGCACAAATTCGAGAAGCCGAGAAAAGACTTGCATTTGTGGAGTCTATGATCAATGCAATGACTGCTGGTACGTTACTTGTGATTCTAGGACTGTTGCTAATTGCTATACGACCAAATAAAGCTTGCTACGTTGTTTCCTTGGGTAATAGACCTAGACGCCTAATTGCATGTATTCTGGCATGCGCAGAGGAAAGGGAAAAACCAGAATTACTGGCTGAATCACGTGACAGGAGGATAAGAGTGGCTGAAGAGTCTGGAAAGACAGAACAAGAGGTTCAGTTGTATTTTCGTCTGCTCTGTTAAAAAAACATCACAATATTTTTGCTCATTCCAGTTACCATGGAGCTGACGCGCGCGCGCACACACACATTGCTATTTTTCACTATCAGGTGAGCCAGTTGGTTGCCCAGCTTTTCCAAATGCGTGCTCAGATGCAGAAGTTGATGGGTGTGATGACCGGACAAGAAGCACTTCCAGGCATGGGAAATCTCATGGAATCGCTTAACGCCGATGAGAAGGTGATAATCTAACAATGCCTGAGGTGGTGTGGATGATTGATTCACTACAGTTTGGCTGGGTTACTTACGTTTGTCTGAATTTGTTGTGCATCATGATCATTCAGGCACCTCCTGGCACTGCACGGCGGAAGAGGAGGCACAGCCAGACGAGGCAGAGGGAGATGGATGCAATCCCTAGTTCTTGAGCTGGTGAGCATTGTAGTTCAGAATTACTGCTCTTTTGCTTGAGAGAGCCGGAGCTGAGAAAAAAAGAGGGAAAAAATGTTGTCTTGCTACCTTTTGTACGTAGGAGACCTGCAGGAAGTTCATAGGAAACAGTAATTTCCTACCAAATTGTAATGTTACTTAGCGAGTCCTACTCAGCAATGTAATCAGTTCACTCGAATGCTCAAGACTTTTTAGACAACTGTACTACATTACATGAATCATGAATGTATATGTTGATATGGCTGTCGTAGAAGAATCATCGGGTTCATTTCAAAACTTCACCATCTATGTCCATTCCAACTGTAGAATTTTCTGATTCATGCGGAAAATGTACACGTATTGCTCTGTACACTAAAAATGTACGATCTGACCTGAATATCAAAGCAGTGAAGGATCTTGAAAAGTTTAAGAGTCTAGATAAATTTTATTATATCAAGTGTTTCCTATGAAATTTTCTTTCCGATTCATAAGGAACATTTAAATTCAATTGTGCATCCGTCCAGGGTTGCTGGGTGGTGGATCCGTATGATGATGTGTATTGTCTTAAAAAAATATGTAGTCTGACTATTAAAAAATGATGTGACTATGGTTGTGAAAATGTTTTTTTATACCAATAGCAAAATACCCGTGCATTGCAACAGGATCTAATTATATTAGATGAGCTGATTAAAACTAAATCATCACTCTCAAGCTCTGATTAACAATGGTAGGAGTGTGTTGTATATTATATCTGAAACAAATTAGAGCTCTTCACTCAAGTATATTGTTGGTCAACAATAATGAGCTCACAACATAGATGGTGGCCCTCACTTATTGACAGAACCATCATCACTAGAGTACAGATATCACTCTTTTAATAATTATTTTTGGACTATCTTATACATCTATGAAGAAATTTTCCCAAAAAATATTATATAATTGTAGTATAATTAATGCAATTATATTGTAACTCGTATGTAATTATAATATAATTTACATGTTATATTATAAATCATATAAGAGTGTTATATCTTAGAGTGGTCGAGGCATGTGGGAAAGCAGCCTCCGTTGCTCCGCATGGTAGGTTCGAATTTTGATCACCGGCCGGCCACACGGTTCATCGTGCTTTGATTTCTTATCCCATCTTATATGTACGAATCTCAAAGCATATCCAATAATAAAAAATATCAACATATTTTCTTTTAAATTATTTGTCGACCGACGTATAGTAAAATTATTTTTTTG
The DNA here is from genome assembly GCA_008326285.1 of Oryza officinalis. NCBI lineage: Eukaryota > Viridiplantae > Streptophyta > Magnoliopsida > Poales > Poaceae > Oryza > Oryza officinalis. The sequence goes on from BDMV01000012.1 coordinate 26,923,596, forward strand.
CAAATTGTTTTATAAATTAATTATAGTACACTAGGATAATAAAAAGTAATTTAGGGTGAGTTCCTCATCCTACTTTTCCAATTCACATGTCTCTTTTTTCATGCGCACACTTTTCAAACTGCTAAACGGTGTGTTTTTTGCAAAGCATTTCTATACGAAAGTTGCTTTAAAAAAATCATATTAATTTATTTTT
>BDMV01000012.1:26923888-26937825 GCA_008326285.1 Oryza officinalis
AAAAAAATCTACAAAATCATCCACAAAAAATCTACAAAATCAGAATGGCGCCGCCGCCGCTCGCCGTCTCCCCATGAGCGCCTCCCGCCCGCCGTTGTCACCGAGGTCGCCATGGGGATCCCTCTCCGCGCTGAGATCGCCGCTGAGGTGGTCACTGCCACCAGATCTGGTGCCACGTGAGCTCCAGGCTACCGGATCTGGCCCTCCACGCCAGTCTTCTTCATCATCACCGCCGGATCTGGGCGGCCGCGGGCGGTCCTCCTCTGTCTCCACTTTCTCCGCTCTTCTCGTCGCCCATCCCGTCGCCCTTCTCCATCGCCCGTGCACCGACGGAGAGGCCCCTTCCTGTCACCCTCCTCCACTGCGCGCACACCGACGGAGAGGGAGAGGAAGAGGGGAGTAGGCGAGTGGGAGAAAAGCGGCCGGGAAAAAGAAGGGGAGGGCGCGGTCGCCGCCGCCGCTGCCGCCTCCCCTAGGCAGCTGCCGGCCACGGGAGAGAGTGGGGAGGGAAGAGAGACACGAGAGAGAGAGGGGGAGGGAGAGAGATGCGAGAGAGAGAGATATGGATAAGGACGGGTAGATAAGGATGGGTGCGAAGTGCATTGCTGATCGATGGACTCAATCGGCTCACCGGCTCGGCTCAAAGATATAGGTGCCGGTTTTTTAAATAACCGGTACATATATTATAGGTGTCGGTTCTTTAATTAACCGGTACCTATAATATATTATAGGTGTCGGTTTTTCTAAAAAAACTGACACCTATAGTATAGATGCCGGTTTTTTCTCTAAAACCGGCACCTATATTGCTTAAAGGTGTCGGTTCTATATTTTTTCATCGCAGGAAGGTGAGAAAAGCTCCATAGGTGCCGGTTTTAAATTAACTGGTACCTATGAGCCGTTCTCTATGAGGATTTTTTAGTAGTGGCATGGTGCAAGAAAATGACACTGTTATTTTTCTAGCATGTTGTTTCTGTACATGTTTCATCGGTCCATTGTTCATCAATATTTTTTATTAAATTTATACTATTTTAATAAAAAAATACAAGGTCGGTTAACTGAAAATATAATTTTAGCAACCAAAATTCGATAAGAAGGTTCATATTGAATGACCATCATATTGATCTGTGGCCTGTTGAATTATTATTGTTAGATAGGTATATACTGTCACGACAGGGTTGTTGGCATGCTTTAAAAAATATATACATGTATACATGCGTACACATGTAAAGGCTGGTGGATGCATAATTGCATATGCCCATGGCGGACCTTATCTTTTTTTTCCAATGTTCAATAGGTGGCTTATTATTTAGCCAAAGGCTTATATGCCTACTATCTGTACGATTTTTGTTAACTAAGTATTTTTTATGAATTTCATTAAAATAATATTATTTCTAAAAATTATTGTTCATCTATGTAGCCGAATTTCACCATCGCACTTAAAAACTCCACAAATTACATGTTCAAATTTGATCCACATAATTTAACATCAAGGTTAGTTTAGTCACCTCATCACCCCATAAACCTAACTTGGCAGCTTTTTGAAGTTTTAACGAAAAAAACCCATCCAAAAGATTTATTTAGCAAATCACATATAGAAATAAACATATACAAATAATTGTGTCACCTAAGTATATGCTTGAATATATAGTACATAGCGCAAAATTGGCTTGAAATCAGATATTACAATCGATTCAAATCCATTTTTGATATGAGTTATTGGTTTGACAAATATTATCGTGCTAGGCTTGTGATTTGTTATGAGTTTTGTTCATATCTAGGGCTCCATTTAAACTTAGGAGCCTTTCCTATTCGATAATGTTTCATGTCAGGCATTCGATCCTAGCAATATTGGACGCTCCACGCTCCATTTTTCCACGCTCGCCACTGTCGCCAGAAGATTAGGAGGAGGAAGTTCAGTCCATTGCGTTGGTGTGTCGTACGCATGGAGGGCCGATGGGGAGGCTTTGTAGCATGGATGGCTGAGCACAGAACGAATTTTTTTTGTTTTTAGATTTTTTTTTTAATATTTACAGAAATATTATAGCGCCGAAAAAATTTGCAAAACTAGACCCTGCCGCCCTTTCAAAGGGCGGCAAGCCGACGTGGCACACGGCGCCGTGTACGTCTTGACGGCGCGCACGGGCCGCGGTGTGCCGAGGGCTTGCCGCCCTCTGCAAGGGCGGCAACAGAGGGCTTGCCGCCCTCTGCAACGGCTGGCCATGCATGGAATCTATACTATACCATCCGATTCTCCTGCTAATGGTGGCATGGTGCATGTATGTACCGGCGTAAGCTCGTTTTTAGACTTATCACGTATGAGTGTTGCATGTTTTCTTTAGAGTTAATTGAGTTTTCTTGCTACATTTGTTAAAAAATTGTAGATCAAATTAAGATGGGGCGGCAAAGCTCTTTGTGCCTGTTTTGAAAGTTGTTAACTGCATGGGAGTTAATATAATTTTATCAGTGATATCGCAATGTAATATTGTCCCATGCATTGATGCAGAAATAATTAATACAAGTGAATTTTCTGTTGGACATTTTCGTGATCCATTAATTAATACTGTATGATGCTTCATTGAATTTACAAAATGAACCCTAAAGAAATTGGTATCAGTCCCACATTTTATTGGGCCATAGGCCATATGTATACTCCAGTTCTTAAGATCAGCGGTCGTGCTAATCTTCAGGCCCAGGCCAGACCAGTACAGGAATTTTTTTTGTTTTTAGAATTTTTTTTTTAATATTTACAGAAATATTATAGCGCCGAAAAAATTTGCAAAACTAGACCCTGCCGCCCTTTGAAAGGGCGGCAAGCCGACGTGGCACACGGCGCCGTGTGCGTCTTGACGGCGCGCACGGGCCGCGGTGTGCCGAGGGCTTGCCGCCCTCTGCAAGGGTGTGCCGAGGGTTTCAATTACCGCGGTAAACCGCGCGGTTACCGCGGTTACCGCGCTTACCGCGGGGGTACGGTAATTAATATTGTTCTCGTCATCATCTGACAAATCATCTTCCTCGACACGCTCGTTGTCACGATCCTCTTTTTCCATTTCGTCCACAATGGCACCCACAGTCTCCCCCTCGTCAGCCACTCCACCAGGTTGCATGCCTACTGGAGCTACTACTGGAGCTACTCCATCTTCCTCTGGTGCGTTGACCTGATCCACTTCAATCTCATTCACTTCTGCACTTGGCCCCTCGCCATCATCCATGTTCATCTGTACACTTGGATCCTTCGGATGAACATACGGAACCATAGCTAGAGGCCACCCACGTTGCAATGCATTCTCCACATACCATCTCCACATCTCAGAGTTTTGAACCGGCATTAGTTCCCAATAAAAACCCTCTGTTGCCCGACTTACTACAACATAGATTGTAATGTCACTAGTCTGTGGATCAACTCCCAAGCCCCGCATCAACCATTTTTTTATAGAAGGTACACTCCTCTCGGCTGGCCTATCAATTCCCCTTGCTGTTACAATAAATTCTGACAGATCTACCCCAGTTGGCCCATAACGGACGTTTCCTTGACCATGGTATAGTTGAAATATAAGTTTACTGGACATATCTGCAAAGTTAATTACTAGGCCGTTATTTTACATAATAAACGACTACAGTGTAATATCTTCTTTGCAACGTACCTAAATTTTTATATATTCTATTGCAATGTTACTCAACAACATTTAAAACTACAAACCTAATAACTACAAATACTACAGATCTACTAAGTTACCTACATCCAGGGTTACTAAAACCGCCGGTAACCGCGCGGTTACCGCGGTTACCGCCCGTACCGCGGGGGTACGGTAACCCGTACCGCGCGGTACGGTTTAATAAAATTCGTCCAAATTCAAAAATTTAAAAAAAAAGAAAAAAATCAAAAAAAATGGTGAAGGTAGTGCTTGATTTATAGTGTTTTATGGTGAAGAAATTTCTCAAAAAAGAGTAATATTTATTCAAATTTGAGAGCAAAACGGAGAATAAATTTGAAAATTGGAAAAAGAAAAAAAAATGGGCCGGCCCGTTACTGTGCGACCCATTACACATCGCGCGGTAACCGCGCCAAACCGCGCGGTTACCGCGTCAAACCGCGCGGTAACCGCGCCAAACCGCGCGGTTTGCCCGAATTTTTGAATTCTAATTTCGATTTGTAAATTTGTCGCGGTTTTGCGCGGTTACCGCGGTTACCGCCGGTAACCGCCGTACCGCCGGGTGGCGGTAACCGGGCCCCCGGCGGTTTTTTAAACCCTGCCTACATCTAACAATATATATTTATATAGTACCACAGGTAAAACCCTATTTCATACAATGCATTTATCCAACGAAAGTTCTACAAAAATACAAGTGATATCCTAGTTAACATCATATATTTAGTCACGTATATAATCTACGAATATTACCTGAAATCGAAGTTTGAAACCGTCGAAGTTTGAAACCGGCAGGGCTTCGCCTCTTCTTTTCTTCTCCTCCCCTTCTCCTTTTTTTTTTGATGTGGAGAGGTTAGGAGGGAATGGGCTCCTCAAAGGAGCCGGCTGGGCTTTATAGGCGGCCAGGCCTGCCGCCCTCTGTAAGGGCGGCAAGGGGATCCTGCCGCCCTTTGCCAGGGCGGCAAGAGGGCAGGAGGGCGGCAAGAGGGCAGGAGGACGGCCGTCCCGCGCCGTCCAGCGCGGCGTGTGCCACGTCGGCTTGCCGCCCTTGCAAAGGGCGGCAGGGTCTAGTTTTGCAAATTTTTTGGGCGCTATAATATTTCTGTAAATATTAAAAAAAAAAATCTAAAAATACAAAAAACTCAGCACAGAACATCAGCTACCCCGGACAGTGGTTGTATGGGCACTTGCGTCAGTGCGAGCGGTGAATCTGGCCTTCTCGGGTTTGTCACCATGGATTCTATTTGTGCATAGATTCAAAAAGATGACGCTGACACTGCATAACAAGAATGCGCTACATGCCATGGAAAGGCAACTGGTGGCGGACATGAACTCTAGCGATGCCAGTTTAAACATTAAGAGGAGGCGTTTACGTTTACAGAGGTAACAAAAACTGTAGAAACAAATGGAACTACACTGACAGTGAAAGCTCATCGCCAAAGCAATGAGATGCTGACGAGCGATCAAGAAAGGATGTTGGATGTAGATGAAGGCAGGGGCGGAACCAGGAGAAGGGGAGATAGGGCTAGAGCCTACTCCTAGCTATAAATATCCATTGAAATAACACTCTAAAATTTTAAAAATATTAGAAAAAACAAACATATAAAAATTATATTAATTGAGCTCTAGGTTTGAAAATTTTTTTAGCTCTACCCCTAGATGAAGGGATAAGGTTGAATTGGTATACTTTTGCAATTCATTTTCATTTTAATGTTTTGGGAACATAATGTTTTCCGTGCGAGAAATGTTTTAACCTGATTGGGTGACACACTTTAAGTTTTTTATCTTAGGTTTTTTTTCTCAATGTTTCAGTTGTTCACGCTAGTTTCTCATATATATCTATTTTCGCTGTTTCAATGATCAAATGTTTTGTTTCCCACATATTTCACTAATGAACAAATAAACATTTTGCCATCTAATTTTTTTAAAAGTCCGGATCACGCGCCGGACGCTTAGTCTGTTCCTTTTCTGATCCACGTATTTTCATATGATCCCCATGAATGAATTGAGCAAAATTCTCGTGAAAACAGTATATAAAATACATAAGATATTTATGTTTTTTTCATGAACGACGCTATTCCACTGTATACAAAGCTGTAGATTTGACCCTACGATGTGCAGCGCAATAATTGTCTCCACACGATCGACCTGCAGCAGTCAGTCAGCCTGCAGGGGCACGCAATTTTTCAGCAAGCAAGCTCCATGTACACGCCATACATGCCTCCTAGCTATACACGAAATTTTCTTTTGACATTTTAGTCATTTTTTTAAAAAATATTTTACAAACAGACTCCTAATAACTTATTGCTGAGCCCTAGCTCCACACCATGGTTGTAGGTGTCGAGGTTTGGATGTCTCGGTGTTAAATAAGTTGACGTCGGCACCCAACCTTCTGTGTGAATCGGTTTGGCATCGACCTCTGCCATCTATCAACTTCCCTTTCTCTTCTCCAATTAATTTGCCATCACATTTTTTAAAAAACTGACAAATTAATTTATCTTAATTTATTTCTGCTAACTTATATTTATTTTTACAAAACTGGAAAAGCGAACATGGGTCCTTCCTCTTTATACCTAAAATCCTACTCCCTCCGTTTCATATTATAATTCTTTTGGTTTTTTTAGTCAAACTTGATTAAGTTTGATCAAATTTACGGAAAAAATTAGCAATATTTAAAATATCAAATTAGTTTCATTAAGTCTAACATTAAATATATTTTGATAATATGTTTGTTTTGTGTTAAAAATACTACTATATTTTTTCTATAAATTTGATCAAACTTAAAAAAGTTTGACTAAAAAAATTCAAATGACTTATAATATGAACAGAGAGAGTATTGATTTCCTGTCATTTTTTTTAAAAAAACAACAAATTAGAAGAACTAAATCATGAGACATTGATCGGTTATGTTTTTCTAAAGAAAACAAATCAATCAAATTTAGAGATGAAAGAGGAGAGAGTGACACACATCCTTATCCCGTATAAAATTCCCTTTAAATAAAAATAAATTAGTGAAAACAAATTAGAATATATCGATTCAGTTTTAGCCCAATTTAACATCAAATCAATGAAATTTGGAGAGGGGTAGGACGAGGAAGAAATTGTTCATAGGTTTGGCGCCGAGAGCTATGGGTTCATATCTGCAATAATTTCTATAAGGATTTACATATAAAATATGTTTTCTAAAATAGCTAAAATATGAAAAAAAAAGAGACAATGCTATAGCATACACGGTTGGTTTGGCAGTTGCACACACCAACCATGGCCGCAGAAGAACACGGTTGAGACTTGAGAGGAGAGCAGAGGGTGGGGCCCACGCGGCGCGACAACACTGTCCGTCGGGTGCATCGCATCATTGGAGAGCATCGCTGGATCGGATTCGGACCGCCTTCAAACTAGTATAATAACCAAATTTATCCAACCAATCTTGTCGCTTAGTTTCGTTTTTGTTTCTTTTTTTCGTTTTCTTTTCTTGTAAAAAATGTGTTGGCTGGATTATTATGCATGTAGAAGGACATCTTAATTAATCGTGACCCTTTTTTAAAATGTGAAATAAGCCTAGCTTTCAAACGTTAGTTTACGCTAGTTTGTAAGGGGTTCAATTTATTTCCCTAGCTTTACCGTCCCATATCATTTCGTCCGTAGATAATTATATGCCGTAATAAGTAGTAATACTTATTAACGTTTAAAAAATAATATATATATATATATATATATATATATATATATATATATATATATATATATATATATATATATATATATATATATATATATATATATATATATATATATATATATATGTTTTTAATGATTTGAAGCCAATATTAAAAAACAAACTATGATAAAAAACAACAAAATCAACTTTAAAATAACAATTTAAAATTAAATTTTAACTGCAAACGATAAGATAAAGAGCACACGATATGGAGCTTATCTTTTGGTCATGTTGTGTGTCCAAAGCTACATTTAGTTATAGTTAGCTGGGTTTTGACAAATTTAACTCCTAAATTAATCCACTGACATACACACACACACACACACACACACACACATATATATATATATATATATATATATATATATATATATATATATATATATATATATATATATATATATATATATATATATATATATATATATATATATATATATATATGCCCAATATCTTTTTGGCGTGTGTATGTTTAGTGGGGGGAGCGTGGTATGTGTTAAGTATGTGCGTTTGAATTATTGTATGTAGGGTTAATAAAGATCTGAGAAAATTTAATATAGCATAGTTGCACAAAACGTGGTGCTGACGTCTTTATTATACTCACTTAACACCCCTCTAATTAAAAACGTACGTATTCTTTCTTACTTTTCAAATACGCACTTTTGAACCATTAAGGGTGTGTTCTTTTGTTGGTGTTGAAAAAAAATTTTCTTCGCACGAAAAACGGAGCGACTCATTAGCACATGATTAATTAAGTATTTACTAATTTTTTTTAAAATAAATTAATATGATTTTTTAAAACAACTTTCGTATAGAAACGTTTTGGAAAAAATACACTATTTAGCAGTTTGAAAAGTGTGCGCATGAAAAAAAGAGATGTAAGTTGGAAAAGTAGGATGAGGAACTCACCCTAAATTACTTTTTATTATCCTAGTGTACTATAATTAATTTATAAAACAATTTGCAAAAAAATAATTTTACTATACGTCTGTCGACAAATAATTTAAAAGAAAATATGTTGATATTTTTTATTATTGGATATGCTTTGAGATTCATACATATAAGATGGGATAAGAAATCAAAGCACGATGAACGGGGTGGCTGGCCGGTGATCGAAATTCGAACCTGCCATGCGGAACAACGGAGGCTGCTTTCCCACATGCCTCCGCCACTCTAAGATATAACACTCTTATATGATTTATAATATAACATGTAAATTATATTATAATTACATACGAGTTACAATATAATTACATTAATTATATTACAATTATATAATATTATTTGGGAAAATTTTTTCATAGATGTATAAGATAGTTCAAAAATAATTATTAAAAGAGTGATATCTGTACTGATGATGGTTCTGTCAATAAGTGAGGGCCACCATCTATGTTGTGAGCTCATCATTGTTGACCAACAATATACTTGAGTAAGGAGCTCTAATTATTTGTTTCAGATATAATATACAACACACTCCTATCATTGTTAATCAGCTCATCTAATATAATTAGATCCTGTTGCAATGCACGGGTATTTTGCTATTGGTATAAAAAAACATTTTCACAACCATAGTCACATCATTTTTTAATAGTCAGACTACATATTTTTTTAAGACAATACACATCATCATACGGATCCACCACCCAGCAACCCTGGACGGATGCACAATTGAATTTAAATGTTCCTTATGAATCGGAAAGAAAATTTCATAGGAAACACTTGATATAATAAAATTTATCTAGACTCTTAAACTTTTCAAGATCCTTCACTGCTTTGATATTCAGGTCAGATCGTACATTTTTAGTGTACAGAGCAATACGTGTACATTTTCCGCATGAATCAGAAAATTCTACAGTTGGAATGGACATAGATGGTGAAGTTTTGAAATGAACCCGATGATTCTTCTACGACAGCCATATCAACATATACATTCATGATTCATGTAATGTAGTACAGTTGTCTAAAAAGTCTTGAGCATTCGAGTGAACTGATTACATTGCTGAGTAGGACTCGCTAAGTAACATTACAATTTGGTAGGAAATTACTGTTTCCTATGAACTTCCTGCAGGTCTCCTACGTACAAAAGGTAGCAAGACAACATTTTTTCCCTCTTTTTTTCTCAGCTCCGGCTCTCTCAAGCAAAAGAGCAGTAATTCTGAACTACAATGCTCACCAGCTCAAGAACTAGGGATTGCATCCATCTCCCTCTGCCTCGTCTGGCTGTGCCTCCTCTTCCGCCGTGCAGTGCCAGGAGGTGCCTGAATGATCATGATGCACAACAAATTCAGACAAACGTAAGTAACCCAGCCAAACTGTAGTGAATCAATCATCCACACCACCTCAGGCATTGTTAGATTATCACCTTCTCATCGGCGTTAAGCGATTCCATGAGATTTCCCATGCCTGGAAGTGCTTCTTGTCCGGTCATCACACCCATCAACTTCTGCATCTGAGCACGCATTTGGAAAAGCTGGGCAACCAACTGGCTCACCTGATAGTGAAAAATAGCAATGTGTGTGTGCGCGCGCGCGTCAGCTCCATGGTAACTGGAATGAGCAAAAATATTGTGATGTTTTTTTAACAGAGCAGACGAAAATACAACTGAACCTCTTGTTCTGTCTTTCCAGACTCTTCAGCCACTCTTATCCTCCTGTCACGTGATTCAGCCAGTAATTCTGGTTTTTCCCTTTCCTCTGCGCATGCCAGAATACATGCAATTAGGCGTCTAGGTCTATTACCCAAGGAAACAACGTAGCAAGCTTTATTTGGTTGTATAGCAATTAGAAACAGTCCTAGAATCACGAGTAACGTACCAGCAGTCATTGCATTGATCATAGACTCCACAAATGCAAGTCTTTTCTCGGCTTCTCGAATTTGTGCAGGAGTAACCTATTTAGATCAGAACTGATATCAAGTTCTGCCATTTTTCATTTGAAATGTAAACATAATGAACTGGGATATTGTCAGACTTGAAAGAATAAATGAATTCCTCAGATTCATGTACCTTGTTCATGCCTGGAATCATTCCAACTACACGGCTCATGGAACCCATTTTTGCAACATTCTGTGATTGCTTTAGGAAGTCATTGAAGTCGAATTTTGCGCTCATGATCTTCTTCTGTAATTCCACAGCATCTTCTTGACGCATCTATGTGCAACATCATATAAACACCATAGCATCATCACCTTACTGATTAGGACAAGAAATGGAGGGGAAACTTTACAAGCAGCTAGAAGCTACTTACGACTTCTTGTGCTTTTTCAACAAATGAAAGTACATCACCCATTCCCAAAACGCGTTGTGCCATACGGTCAGGATAAAAAAGCTCAAGGTCCTCCATTCGTTCTCCACGCCCTACAAACTTGATGGGCTTTCCAGACACCTGCATGATCCGTTAAGCATTAATATTTGTTGAAGGGCAAAGCTGCAAGCGCGCAAACACAGCTTACTACAAACGATTTAATGTTGACCGTATATAAGCTCAGATAGGTAGCCAGATGATAAACACTAGATTTTTCTTGATAAACACAACATAAAAGTGAGAGGATTAGTGCGGACATCTGCAGTAAATTGTCAATTGATGAAAGAAGCATGTGGGCTAGGAATTTGCAGTTCTGACCAACATAGATGCAGAGAAACTTCAAAGCAAGAATATAAAAGTGACAGAAGCATTTGTAGATATGATGGTAGGAATGTTTTCAGGCAAATAAGGACCTCTTTAACACTTAGTGCTGCTCCACCCCTCGAATCACCATCCAGTTTAGTCAATATAGCACCAGTGATACCAATCTCAATATTGAAGGTGGTGACCAATGCTGCATCTCAGAGAAGTATTGTAAGTGGCTGTTGCAACTCTTCAAACAATAGTACTTCTTAAGCTCGTATAAATATAGCAGATAGAACATGTTGCGCTGTAATAATTTGTCATATGGTAGAATTTGATAACCATTGAAAAAATTCTGGTTGTTCGTTGCATTTCTGCTATACAAACAAATAGTGTTGGCATTTACTAGCAAAAAGAGGGACTTAAATAACAAGTGGAACAGTTGGATACCTGCAGCTTCCTGTCCAGTCATAGCATCAACAACAAGCAGAACTTCCGTAGGATTAACTGCCTTCTTCACTTCTTTCAATTCAACCATCATTGATTTGTCAATCTGAATGGCATAGAAATGAGATAAAGATGCTAGTTAAATCATAGGAAGTTCTGTTAATGTGACCTGAAACAATTGTATTGCCATTTTGTGTAAATATATAGTAGCTTAAAACTAGGTAGATCAAAATTCTGTACAAGGTAGTGACATGTCAAGCTGTCAATTGAAAAAAGAGCAGGCAATGCACAGAACTACAGAAGACTGACCTGCAGTCTTCCAGCAGTATCCACTACAATGGCATCAATATTCTTTCTGTTGGCCTCTTCCACGGCATTCTTGGTTATTTGTGCAGGTTTGGCTTCTGTTCCTTCTGAGTAAACTGGTACACCGACCTGACAAAGACCAAAACGTTCCCACCTCAGGAGTCAGGACAAACTGTAGTAGTGCCCATTCAAAAGAAAATTATGGGTTTGACTCTTCTTTAAGTACCAAAACGATCTGGGGGACTGTGGTACATGTTTTACAGCTGCTATGCACAATTCTTATATGTCAAAGAGGCAGCTCATTGTAGCAGTTCAGAGTTCATCAAGTACCTGTTCACCAAGTATAGTGAGTTGATCAATGGCTGCAGGCCTGTAAACATCTGCAGCGACCAGCATACAACTCTTTCCCTGTAACCTAACTCTGATATAAGTATCTATAGGTTGTTCAGAATCTAGATCGTACTAGATGTTTGAACTAGAAAGCTGAGGAATGTACCAATTTCTTCAGGTAAAATGCAAGCTTTGCGCAAACAGTAGTCTTCCCAACACCTTGCAGGCCTGCCAGTAAGATTACTGTGGGGCCACTTTTTGCAAATACCAGATCTGATACTTCTCCACCCATTAGTTGTACAAGTTCATCATGCACAATCTGCACCACCAAGTAGGTTATTTGTCCTGGGCTAAAAGCACATAAATTAGTCTAAGAAGATAGTCACCATATTCATCTAGCACAAACTAACAATTAATAACTGAACATTCTAGGGAGAAATTTGTACGCATGTTATGGTTTTGCTTGTGCTAATGTTTTTCATATTCTTCCTGAGAGAAATCGATCTTGAATACGAATACTTTGTTTTAGATAACATCAAGATCAAATATTGATCAAAAACCTTCTTTTGTTATAAAAGTTTCACCCCGAGCAAAAACGGTCTGTTTGATTCTGAACAACAAAACATACCTTCACCAATTGCTGTTCCGGTCGGACTCCTCTTATAAGATCAGAACCCAGAGCCTTTTCACTTATAGACGAAACAAATCTTCTCACCACAGGCAAACTAACCTGCAGAAAGAAGGAGCTGCATTAGACTATTCAGCCGCAAAATGAAACCATACTGAAAATGAAAGATTGTGCTTAACACACTTACATCTGCTTCCAGAAGTGCTCTTCTTATATCCCGCATTGGCTCAACGATATTTTCCTTTGTTAGCACATCTAAAATCAGAAGAGATCGCATCAAACTCTTATGAGTGAGTGGTGAGTTCTGAGTATTGTATGAACAAATTTAAGACATTAAGTAAACGTGCACAGACAGAGCATAAAATTTCCTTAAAGAGGCATCACGTGCAAATATAAAATATTAATGAGAGGACTGGATCATATACCCTCAATTTAAATAAGGCCCTGTTCCATTTTGAAGCACTTTTTGGCAAAATGGATCTAAACAATAGGGTGAAAAAGTGGCAACTTTGGGGCTGTTTAGAAGCATTTAGAATGGCAAATGGCAAATGGCAAAAGTTTTGGTGACAAAAGTTTTGGCATTACATTTTTTCAAGTTGGTGTTTAGAAGCATGCAAAAGTTTTACCATTCTTCCTTAAAGACATATTTGCCCATATTAATTGCTCTCCCCTCGAATGTAGCGCTCTCTCTCTCATGCTATGCAGCAATAATACTCGTTAATGTCATGACATCTTTAACCTGACAAACAATTGTGAATAATTGTAGCAGCAGCATGAACGTAGAACTACATGTTTCAGATCTTTAACCTGACAAACCAAATCCAGCTTGTACAATGCACACTTCAGTAGTAAAATAGTAAAACTTGTAGTTTGCACTAGTCTGAAACCTGAATAACTCAATTCATGTTAAGCTAATCCATGTTGCACTAGTCCGAATGACTGAAATTCCATGGTGAAATCTCCAAAGTTTGCAGCTTTCTGAATCAACAGTGCGAGCACATCGCTAATGCTAAAATTCCATTGTTGCTAGTACTATACCACCAAGCTTTTCTTTCTCTTTCAGATCACAAAGATCCCTTTGTCCGAAAGTCAGGCAAAGATGCAGTGAAAAACTAGAGTGTAAACAAAATACTTCTTGCTTTTTTTCATACTCATCATCGCTATACTAATCAGCTTACTAATCAATCTCATCCTCATCTCTGCAGCAGCAGCAGAGCGTGCCACACTGCCACGCACACAAACACAAGCCACCGATG